>JADLZL010003448.1:0-397505 GCA_015844335.1 Chrysopogon serrulatus
AAAAATTCTTATAGTTTCATCATATATGGATTTTGTATGATGATAGTGTTTCTCATGATAAATCTAAAAATATAAATCTTATGACATGAAACTATATAAATTTTTAAAATCAAAGGTCAAAGATATACAAATTTGACTTAGGACAAATCTAATGTGACACTTATTAGAAAACAGAGGGGTAGTATAAAAGGGAGCATTATCTAGTGCAAACTAACTTCCCGTGAAAACCCGTGCAAACCACGGTAAAAAGTCGTCTAAATTCACTAAAAAATCACACATGTAGATGATATGATGATATACATCCTTGCAAAATATCTTGTCGAAACTCGATTTCATTTGTGAGATATAAAAATAACAAATTTCTACCAAATCATCTGGACAACTTTCTGGCTTGAAATTTGTTATTTTTATATCTCATAAACGAAGTCGAGTTTCGACTAGATATTTTGCAAGGTTGTGTATCATCATATCATCTACATGTGTGAATTTTTTGGTGAATTTAGATGACCTTTTTACCGTAGTTTGCACGGATTTTCACGGGAAGTTAGTTTACACTAGATACGTTCCCTACGTGTAAGTAAGGTTTAGTTTTGTTGGTCTCATAGCGTATAATATAATGGTGTAAACAAAATTAAAAATGGATAAATCATTTAGTAGTTATCTAGCATCTCCAACAACTCCCTAAAACAACTTGGTAAAAACATAAAAAAACCCTCTCCAACAACTTGGCAAATTAACTTGCTAAATTTCCCAAGTTGCTATCCAGAGGCCTCTACTGCCGAGATTTGTCAAGTTGCTATCCAAGTTGCTATCCCTCGTCGGGTGCTGTCCCGCGGTAGCACTCCTTATCCCGCGCGTGCGAAATAGATCAAGTGCCCCGGAATACATCTCGTGCCTATTCCTCTTCCCGCGCGAGTGGCGAAGATCTCGCCACCGTCTCTTCGACTTTACCTGGCGCGAGGGAGAGGAAGAACATCCCGCCGAGTTTTCTTCCCGTCCAGCCGCCAGGAAGGTCGCGTCGTCTCCTCATCGACTTGATCTTGCGCGAGGGGGAAGAACGTCACGTCCGCTCGTGAAGAAGAGACCGCGGCGCTATGGAGAAGTAGGACCGTCGCAGACCCTGATCAATTTGGAGCCAGGTGGGCCTACCTTTTTAAATTTACTAAGTGGAAATACCAATCTATTGGAGTTACTTCTTTTTTTGACTTGCCAAATAATTTACCAAGTTGCTAAACCATAAGATATAGCAAGTGAGTTTTACAAAACTCTTGGAGATGCTCTTAAAGTAAATATTTTGCTTTTCGTAGCTTATGTCAGCTCTGACTTCAGGGAAACAGAGAAGTGGGAGTGGGCGCGTGCATGCAGAGCCTACTGGATACCGGTATATTAAAATGGTAAGTGTGGGAATTTTGGCCAAAAACGGAAACAGAAATTCACGCATTAGTCTGCCCGTCCCCTAAGGCCAAAACAGTGAACGGGGTGCTGGCGCCACCAACCCACATCCGGTCACCACTCGATCCTCCCGTTGCCAATCCACCACTGTCTCTCACCTGCTGCCCGCACTAGAATTTGAAGTTATGACCGATGAATCTATTAATTTGATTTTGATGGTAAACTTAATATTGTAGGTTTACGTTCAGATGAGATGGTATTGTTTGGCTTCTTTCTGAGTGGAGCAGAACTTCGCACGAATGGGAGATTTTTTTAGTAATCTTACTTTTTTTTCGATACAAGGGGATTCCCCATTTCCATTAACCAAACAAAGGAAACACAAGCAACATTTAGATTGTTTCGGGAAGAGAAAGACAACTACGAGGGAAGGACAAGGATCTGCTAGGTTACAAACACCGATGGCACAGCATCTCGATCGGCAGATAGAACTTACTAGGGCCTCCTTTGGCACCATTGGAATATCAGAGGAGAAATACAGGAAACCACGAACGCAGGAAAGGAAGTTGGATTCCTTCGCGTCCCTCTCCGGCCGGATGTTTGCCTCGGGCTTCTGCCCAACCATGAGCTCCGACCGGATTTTTGGTTTCCTTTGTTTTCCTATATCGCTGTGAGGAACGAATCCTTTCCTCCGGAATGTTTCCTGTGCTTCTCCTTCCTTTCCAAAGGCGCGTTGACGTCAGCAATCCTATGGGATTCAATTCCTCCAATTTTCCTATGTTTCCCCCTTGAACCAAAGAAGGCCTAGATAGGTATGCGCGCTTTGGCGCGCTACTATTGCATCACATGCTGGTCAATAGTTGCATGTTGAGTTTATATTCTGTAGGCCATGCGGAAGCACAGGTGCTGCTTGCTGTTTTCTACGTGACAGTCGATAAATGCTTATGAAATCATTTGGCTTGGCCTCACATTATGCTATCACTACTGCAGACAGGGCTTTTAGCCCCAGGCCGTAAGGGCCTTTAGTCCCGGCCTCGAACCGGGACTAAGGATTCGGGACTAAATGTCCCACCTTTAGTCCCGGTTCGAGGCCCGGGACTAAAAGGTGCGCCCAGTCGTGCCACTGCCGCCATTTTTAGTCGGTTGGTGTTACCAACCGGGGCTAAAGTGTTTTTTTTTTTTTTGCATTTCTTTTTTCTTTTAATTTTTCATTTAGGGTTTACAATTACATTATTATTTCTGAATGCGTATTGTTCGCTGCTAGTTTATGTAAACGCGCACTTATAATTTATATAATTTAGAGCATTACATATAAATATACTACAAAACACTATATATTATACATATGTATAGATCCATAATATAATATTTACACACATGCATCACGGATAAAGTATTTACAACACAATTTTTTTCCGCCACTCAAATATCATACAAATGTTCATCTTGGTTTGGTTTCATTGGTTCGTCGGGGTTGAAGTAGCACTCGGCGTAGGGATTCGAGGACATAGTCGTTAAGAAATCCTGTGATTGTCTCTTGAATTCCTTTTAGGCGGACCATATCCAACACTTGTTCCTTCAACCACGTCTTCTTTAATAGACATTAAAGAAAAAAGTATTAATTTACATAAGATTTATTAAATAGCAACAAATAAATGAAATGGACTTATTATATATACATGTTACATACTTTTAGGTGTTCTAGATTAGTTCTTTTGGCATAGACCGTCAGAAACTCGCCCATATAGTAGCCACACAAATTGTTGCCCGGTGGCTGCCGTAGAACCCACTAAAGTAGGATAGACTTCGAAAGTGGCGCTTTCAAATCTGAACGGTGTTTACGCACGAACCAAGCCCAAACTCTAGTAATAAAACGATCATTATTAATTAACTATTGCCGAGTTAAAGAGCAGAAATTAATATTTAAAGATCGGTTACCCTTGGATAATATCTGTCATATCTTGGTAATCTTCCTGTGGTTTTCTCAATGAGTCATAGATTACCAAATGACTTTGCCAGAGATCAATCACAATCAGTATCCAATGAAAGCTGCATTTGTGTATAGTCAACATATTTATATTTCTTCATACTGATTTGATTAATTAGTTAAATAGAATGTACACACGATAACAACACTCACTTAAAGTTATAGGGAAAGAGTATATATCTTTTGTCCTTTTGGTTGACCAAGAACCTTCGTAGATTTCTCTCCGTTTGAATTCTCCATAAAACATAGGGGTCTTGGTCTTTGAATATGATATATGGATCAACAAAACCAATCTCCTTGTCGTTTCTAACTCGAGGTCCCTCATCATGTCTCGCATATGTATAGCGGGTTTCAGTAATTAGTTATACATATACATGATATGTTACGGTGACATTATTAAAAGAAAGAATCACTTACGACAGAAGCAACCGACGGAGATTTGTCCAGAGCGTCCATGTGGCATAGTTGGTGTAACTCATTAAATTGAATATAAATAATATCATCACCGCGGAAGTAATGATAGTCTCTAATTCGAATGTAAATATAGTTATTCGCTTTTTACGCCACACTTATTTGAGATGTACCACCGGGTTTAGCAAGTATATTTACGTACCAAGTTTCTTTGAGGGCCGCCAGGTTGTATAGACTCTTGCCATATGCATATTCCTTACGCCAATGATCAATTTCGGAGCACTTTCAATTGGTGCCCCACTCGAGCATTTGGGCCAAGCTAAGACCAGTTTCCACAAAAAAATTGATCAAGTTGATCATAACTCAAATCTGCGGTATCCGGTCTAGCACGTCAATGTTTGAACCATATTCATTCCCAATTACTAGCGGGGGCGATTGCTTTGATTGTTCTCCAAGGCGTGCGACACCCTTCCGTGCTCTTTTTCGTTTCTTCTTGTCTTCTTCTATAGATTTGCTAATAGTGCGATCATAATCGATAGTGATGATGATTCTTTATGAGCATCACGCCTCTTTTTTTGTTGAGCCTCGACCCTTTCTTTGTAGATCTTCGGCCGTAGTAAGAGGTATGGCTTCTCGGGGTTTCGCTTTGATTCTCTTTTCAAGCCTTAAGTTTCTTGAAGAAACTGTCCACATCTAACTTTACCGAAGCATCTAGTTCTGCGGCAGTCTTCTCATAGGACAGCTTCTGAGGAATAATAGTTTGTTTCTTTTCTGAGGCTTTCTTCTTTGGCGGCGGGGCGGCCGACGCCTTTGATTGTGTGGCCGGCCTCTTCTTTAGGGGTGGGTCCACCGGTTTTGGCGCTGGAGCCACACGTGGAGGCGATGGGGAGGCCGGTGGGGGCGTTGGAGCCCGACGTGGAGGCGATGGGGCGGACGGTGGCGGTGTTGGGGCCCGAGGTGGCGGCGTTGGAGCCCGAGGTGGCGGCATTGGAGCCCGAGATGGTGGCGTTGGAGCCCGAGGGGATGCAGCCGTGTCTTGCACTGCCTCGTCATCACCCGCAGCACTATGACATGTTGGTGACCACCTATGAAACCAATGAGGTATATGAGTAAACCGCTAACTAAGCCAATGCAAAATAAAGTTAGTGAATAAATGTATCGTCAACTTTCATCCGCACATAGGGTTAGGTTCATGACGAGGAGGCGGTGGTAGATTACTAGGTGATGCCCCAGGAATAATGATGTAGCGCTTGCGCCAACAAATGAATGCCTTCTCTGCTTCTCCTAGAGTCTTCTCTCCATCACTTCCTTCTATCTCAAGCTGCACATTGCTAAACCTCTGACAACTCTATCCACCGAGACACTAGCATATCCAGCTGAAATTATTGCCCCATGGCATCTTGGTGTCTTTGTAGGGTCGATAGGAGTTACAACATCGACAGCCACCATGACTGTGGCAGTCCCCTGTGGAATGTGCAGCTCACATGTTGTCAGAGGTTCAGTGACATCATCCACCGAAAAGCGCAGCCCCAAGTCGTCTTGAATAGTTGGCACCTCCGTGGAAGCGCAACTGCTTTTCAACCGGGGGGGGCTAATGTTGACTCTTGGCTCTGATGCAGTTTGTCTTTGCATAGAACTTACTGCCATCTGCACTTGCCTTTTGATTTTCTCGTTCATTCTCTCTTCAAGCACTTTCTCTCGCTATATTGCTTCACGTGCCGCTTCACATGACTCCATAACCATTTCCTTTAACCTCATATCCGCTCTGCATCCTCGTCCTTTTTTCTCTGGCGGCTTCTTTATGTCGGTCTGTCTTTAGTGAAGCCATGCTCCCACGACACCTCCCTATAACCTCTTGTTCGCCCACCGTGTTCAGCAGTCTTCAGGGCGTATGTCAGCTCATCCTTATCTCTGTTTGGCTGCCAGCTGCCACTTTCAACCAAGCCTCGAGCATAGGCCATTCTCTCTCCTACTCTCTACAGCTTTTCGCCATACACTATTTTCCCGGTCTCTAGGTCCAGGGTTCCCCCATGACCGAAGAACCAATACTTGGCGCGCTCAGGCCAGTGCATTGATTCTGGTTCAATCCCCTTGGCAAGAATATCCTGTTCTAGTCTTTGCCACTTGGGAATAGCACTCATGTAGCCACCTGAACCCAAGTGATGGTGGTATTGCTTTTGTTTACCATTTTCCTGGTTCTTTATCATCCGTGCCTTACCCTCTTCTGAGTTCTTAAACTGTACAAACTCATCCCAAAAAGGCCTCAACTTTACATAGGCCTTAGCGGTGAAATCTGGTGTCAGGTCATGCGCAATAAAAGTCTTGTACAGTTTCTTCTTCTAAGCCTGGAATTGTTTGGCCATCTTCTGCATAGCCCAGATTTTAACCTTCTCCTTCAAAGCTGCATCCGTAGTATCGAGCATGAAATGTTGAAGGATATCTTGCCAAAGCAGTTCTTTGTCACGATCTGAGACAAAACTAATATGTGGAGCGTCTTTTCTTTGCCTCCATTCTCGAGCACTGATCGGGATCCTGTCCCTTACAAGGTACCCACAGTGCGCAACAAACTTCTTTGAATGTGGCCCAAGTACTTTGCCGGTACCCTCTTCGAATTCCGATAGAATGTACCGACCCTCCAACGGCTTCTTGGGGCCTCGCATATTTCTACTCTTCCCGGAAGTTGTCGCTGATCCAGAGGGCTACACAAACAAGTATAAATATATTTATACAAATGCTATTTATTTTAATTTCACGTATATACATATACAATAGATTGTAGATAGACCTCATTAGGATTGTCTCCCACAAGTTCTTCATAATCAGCAAAGTACTGACTCCCATCATCTTCGCCTTGGGGATTTAGATTGGTGCCGCTGTTGATTAGGTCCATCATTGCATCATCCATGTTGTCATTCGGATCGGCCATTTCTGCAAATTGGATCAAGTGTAAAAAGTTACTTGACATAATAAAATTACATAACAAAGTTAATTATATTGAGTCAGATGTTTAATTATATTGGGTCAGGTGTTACTTCACATAATATTACAAGACTGTTATTAATAAAGTTGCTTGACATTATATTAAAATATTACAATATTACAAGACTTTATAAATTACATAAGAAAGTTAATAAAGTTAATTATAAGTACCATTAATAAAGTTACTTGTAATCCGGTGTCAGTTACTAGACATAATTATATTATAAGTTACCATTAATAAAGTTAATTATATTATAAGTTACTTGTATTCTGGTGTCAAGTTACTTGTAATCAGGTGTTTAATTATATTAAAAGTTACATCTTTATCTAGATATATTGAGTCGTCGCTAAGTCGCTAGGTCGTGTCTTGGTTCGTCGCTAGGTCGTCGCTAGGTCATGTCTTGGTTCGTCGCTAGGTCGTCGCTAGGCCGTCGCTAGGTTGTCGTGTCTTGGTTCGTCCGGTCGTCGCTAGGTCGTCGCTAGATCGTTAGGACGTCATGTGTTTCTCTCGCCACGTCGTTAGGGTTTCGAATAAAACGAATTGTTTCGTTGCTAGGTCGTTAGGACGTCGTGTCTTTCTCTCGCCACGTCGTTAGTGTTTCGAAAAAAAATTGATTTTTTCGTCGCTAGGTCGTTGGGACGTCGTGTCTTTCTCTCGCCAAGTCCTGCATGGAGATGCTCTCGGCTCGATGGCCGGCCACAACACACATACACGCATTGTCCGCGGCTCGATGGCCGTCCACAAACACACAACGCGATCAACTCGATGGCCGATGCACAACACACAACATAGCTCGCGTGGCGGCGCCACCGCGCTGCGGAAGGCGGGCGTGCTCGCCGGAGAAGAAGGAGGCGGCGCCGGCCGCGGCTCGGGGAGGACGAGGCGTACGGCCGGCGGCTTCCTTTTCGATCTGGCCGGGAGAAGAAGGCGAAGGCGCGGCTCCCCGCTGGCCGGCGTGCTCGGCCGGAGAAGAAGGAGGTGGCGGCGGGGGCTCGGGGAGGTAGGGCGGCGCCTCCCGCCAACGGGCGCTGGGGTCGGGGAGGAGTAGGCGGGCAGCGGCGCCTCCTCTAGCGGCGGCGGCTCGGGAGGAGGAGGACGGTGGCGCTGAGACGGCGGGCGCGAGAGACGGCAAGCGGGAGGTTGAAGAAGGCTTACGCCGCCGATCCGATGGAGGTTGAAGAAGGCACCACTTAAATATCAGCGTTACCTTTAGTCCCGGTTGGGATTGAGCGCCGGGGCTAAAAGACCTTTAGTCCCAGTGCGTAGAACGAACCGGGACTAAAGGTTAGACCTTTAGTCCCGGTTGGTGTCACGGCCGGGACTAAAGGTAGCCTTTAGTCCCGGGTTGTATTACGGTAAGGGACTAAAGGTTTGTTTCTAGTCGCCGATTAACATTAGGGTTTCTTATTTATCTATGTTTAAAATAACTAGATTATTTTTGTTAATTGCGAGTAAGTAAAAGAATAGGTATTAATTTTTTAAAAAATAACAGTTCTATTTCCTATTGTCTAATTGCTTATTTGAAAATTTGGGAACATAAAATCTTTTCATCCCTTATAATAGCAAACATAAATATAAAAAATAATTAGTATTTTGTTAATGCAAAAATGTCTGACTTAATTAAAATATCTTAAAGTAGATGTTTTTGACAGGAAATTTGTTTTTGCATTATTTTAACGTAAATTTTGTTCATTTATCATCATTTATCTCCAAATACGGGATATACAAATTCACCATTAAATTGGATTATTTTTTGAAGATTTTTTTTTCTTTTTCCAATGCCAAATTGGTCTTACACTTTTCTTAGTGTGCACATGCTTAGCAAAAAATACTTCAAGTCATTTTATTATTTGAAATGATATAAAATAAGAAAAACTAATACAAACATCTTAAGCTACAATTGTCACATACACAATATCTAATACACTCTATTTATTAAACATCACTATATATTAGGCGGGCACGATCGTGATCTTCTTTTTTGACGTATGTTCCTTGGTCATGATCGTGATGTAACCATGGAGTGTCCTCAGCATTTATCAGGATGCTCGGATCTTTGGTCACATTGAAAGGCGTGATTCGGTCATCCCTTTCATAATCTTCTGAAATATCTGACTTGTCCTCAATTCCCACAATGTTTCTTTTCCCTGAGAGAACTATATGGCGTTTTGGCTCATTCGTTGATTTGTCGTCATTTTTTCTCTCTTGGGTTTTATAGACATGTCTTTCACATAGAACACCTGATTGACATCAGCATTAAGGACAAATGGTTCGCCTTTAAAACCAATATTGTTGAGGTCCACTGTTGTCATTCCATACTCCTTATCGATTGTTACCCCGCCTCCCATCAGCTTGACCCATTGGCACCGGAACAAAGGGACTTTAAAATTAGGTGCGTAGTCTAGTTCCCAAATCTCCTCTATGCGGCCATAATATGTTTGTCTCTTTCCATTCGGGTCTGTGGCATCTGCGCGAACACCACTATTTTGTTTCATGCTTCTTTTATCTTGACATAGGGTATAAAATGTATTTCCATTTATCTCGTACCCTTTGTACGTGAGGATGTGCCACGATGGTTGCCTAGCCAACAAATACGGTTGCTCATCAATCGGTCATTACCCTGACATTCTTTTCGTAACCAATCGCTGAAAGTGTCCATATGCTGACGCATAATCCAAGCTTTATTCTTCCCTGGATACTAGGATCGTAGGAAGTCCTTGTATGTATTGACATACGGCTCCACCACAGAGGAGTTTTGAAGAACGATGTAGTACGCTTTATTGACATAATCGTCCCCCGTACCGATATATGTTTTCTTCCCTAGTGTTCCCTTTCCAGTCAGTCTCCCCTCGTGCCGTGATTCAGGAACACCAATTGGATCAAGTTCAGAAATAAAGTCAACACAGAACTCAATGACCTCCTCTGTCCCATAGCCCTTTGCGATGCTTCCTTCTAGCCGAGCACGCTGATGAACATATTTCTTCAGGACTCCCATGAACCTCTCAAAGGGGAACATATTATGTAGGAACATAGGACCAAGAATATTGATCTCTTTGACCAGATGAACTAGGAGGTGTGTCATCATGATATCAAAGAAGGATGGAGGGAACACTAACTCAAAGCTGACAAGACATTGAACCACATCATTCTGTAGAGTAGCTAGTTCCAGTGGATTGATTGCCTTCTGAGAAATTACATTGAGGAATGCACATAGCTTCACGGTGGCCAGACGTACATGTGGAGGTAGAATTCCTCTTAAAGCAACAGGAAGCAATTGCGTCATAAGCACGTGGCAGTCATGTGACTTTAAGTTTAGAAATCTCTTCTCTTGCACATTAATTATACCCTTTATATTGGAGGAGAAACCAGATGGGACCTTGATACTGCTTAAGCATTCAAACATGATTTCTTTCTCTTCATTGCTCAGAGTGTAGCTAGCAGGTCTTAAGTAATGGCGTCCATCATCTATCTTCTCTGGATGAAGGTTGTCTCGTTCTTTCATACGCTGCAAGTCCTGTCATGCTTCAAGTGAATCTTTAGGCTTCCCATACACTCCCATGAATCCTAAAAGGTTGACACAAACATTTTTTGTTAGGTGCATGATGTCGATCGCGTTGCGGATATCTAGGACTTGCCAATATGGTAGCTCCCAAAATATTGACTTCTTCCATATGGGTGCGTGACCCGTTGCGTCTTTTAGAACAGGTTCGCTGCCCTGTCCCTTACCAAAGACTATTTTCACATCTTTAACCATCTCAAATACATCTTCCCCAGTTCTGTTGCGAGGTTTGCACCGGTGGTCTGGCTTACCTTTAAAATGCTTGCCTTTCTTTCTAACTAGGTGATTCATAGAAAGAAATCAACGATACCCAAGGTACATGACTTTTCTATATTTTTTCAAATATATACTGTCAAGGTCATCAAAACAGTGTGTGCATGCATTATATCCCTTGTTTGTCTGACCTGAAAGATTACTTAGTCTTTGGCCAATCATTGATTGTCATGAACAACAATGCTCGCAGTTGAAGTGTTCTGTTTGTACTCATCCCACACACGGATACCTGTTTGGCTCTATAAAAGTAGGAGTTCCAAAACTAATGGCCTCAGATAGACATCGATGTCGTTGTCGGGTTGCTTTGGGCCTTGGATGAGCACTGGCATCATAATAAACTTCCGCTTCATGCATAACCAAGGAGGAAGGTTGTAGATACATAGAGTAACAGGCCAAGTGCTATAACTACTGCTCTGCTCTCCGTAAGGATTCATACCATCCGTACTTAAGGTGAACCTTAAGTTTCTTGCGTCTTTTGTAAACTCCAAAAATTCCCTGTCAATTGCTCTCCACTGGGACCCATCAGCTGGGTGTCTCAACATGTTGTCAACCTTACGGTCTTCTTTGTGCCACCGCAACAACTTTGCATGGTCCTTGTTTCTGAAAAGACGTTTCAGGCGTGGTATTATAGGAGCATACCACATAACCTTGGCAGGGATTTTCTTCCTGGAACGTTCTTCCCCCTCAACATCGCCAGGGTCATCTCGCCTGATCTTATACCGCGATGCTTTACATACGGGGCATTCATCCAAATTCTCGTAGTCCTTGCCACGGTACAAGATGTAGTCGTTAGGACATGCATGTATCTTTTGGATTTCTAATCCCAAAGGGCAGACAACCTGTTTTGCTTCATATGTAGTAGTGGGCAATTCGTTAGGCTTCGGAAGCATCTTTTTTTGGATCTTTAGTAATTGCCCAAATGCCTTATTGGATACACCATTCTGTGTCTTCCATTTTAACAACTCCAGTGTTGTACCCAATTTTTTTGCCCATCCCGGGACGGATGGGTATAGTAATTTCTTATGATCTTCTAACATGCGGTCAAACTTTACCTTCTCTTTTTCACTTTTGCAATCTTTTTGTGCATCACGAATGACCTCACCAAGAGCATCATCTTCAGCAGGTGTGCCTTCTGCATCTGCCACTTCTTGAGCTTCTCCCATTCTTTGTATCACCGAAGTCACCGTATTGAGCAATAATGTCGTCGGGGCTCCAACCGTTTTCTTCTTCACCTTCTTCCATCATTATCCCGATTTCTGCATGCTTGGTCCAACAAATATAGTTTGGCATGAAACCCAACTTCAACAAATGTGAGTGAATACTTCTAGAGCTAGAATATTCTTTCAAATTTCGACACAAGTCACATGGGCAACATATGAATCCATCCCGCTTGTTTTCCTCGGCCACTCTTAAGAAATAATGCACACCATCAATGAATTCTTTGGAGCGGCGATCAGCATTGTACATCCAATGACGTGTCATTGCCTCGCATTATATGGCATATTCCACAATTAAATAAAATTAAATACCTCGGTTTCTACACAAATGAAATTTAAAATTAAATACCTCAAATGACATATCACATAATCTCGCATGCGTACTACCAAATGGAAGGTATTATTAATTTCAAAGTTTTTAAATATAAATTAAACTAACAAATAACCTAAAATTTGCTATTTCTTATTTTTCTAAACAAATGAAATTAAAAAACCACAATATAATCTAGTTGTCTAACTAATCCATGATTTGTGGTATGTATAATAGTTATAATTAACTAATTAACATAATCACAAATTATAATATAATGTATTACAAATTTCTAATTTTTTATACACAAATTAAACTAACAAATAACCTAAAATTCTCCATTTTTATTTTTTACAAATAAATTTTTTTATTCATACTTAGTAATAATTAAATAATCATTGAAATGTTTTATTCATACTTAGTTATAATTAAATTATAAACTAAACTATTATAAAATGTTAATTTTTCAATAAAGTAATTATAATAAAAAACAATAAATTTAGTATTTTTCTAACTAAACTATAAAATGTGGTAGACATAATAGTAATAAATGGTGTATACTAATTTTTAGGGTAATAATTGTAGTTACCTACATTGAAATATTCAAACGATGAAGTGATTGTTGGAGTTTAAAATAGTGTAGAAATAAAAAAAAACCCACATATATAACACCACAAAATGACATAAGTTCTTTGCTAAAACTTGAGAAGATGAAGCTAGTGACATCTTAACAAGTCGAAGACGGCGTAGAAGTGACGAAATGAATCAATAGCCGGAGATGTGAGCAAAAATCATGCAAGAACACATGAAGAACAAAGAAGTGAGCTCGGGCTCGGCCGGGGGGAGAAAGAAGGATTCAAATATAGGGAGAAGATTTAATCCCGGTCCCTAACACCAACCGGGACTAAAGGACTATCTTTAGTCCCGGCTGGTATCACACACCAGGACAAAACCTTTAGTCCCGGTTGGTGACACCAACCGGGACTAAAGATAGGCTTTTAGTCCCGGTTGGTAACACCAACCAGGAACTAAAAGTCTCCAGCCCAACGGCTATGGTGTCGCATATGCAAAGTGGGGACTTTTAGTCCATTCGGGTTGGGCTGGAGACTTTTAGTTCCGGTTGGTATTACCAACCGGGATTGAAAGTGTTTTTAGTCCCGGGCGCGTGTTTTGCCGGGGCTATTATTCATTATGGCGAAGTCACTAAAAGCCTGTTCTGTAGTAGTGTACGAAATTTTAGCTAATAACATGATGTTGTATTTGAGCAATGTTACTTAATAATCTTGGAGTATTTGACTAGCTAGGAGCAGGGCAAAACAAAATAAAACTGCCTCTCATCGCTTGCCGTGAAAAATGGACACAAGTAAAATAGATTGCTTTAGTCACACCCTAAGCTAGAACTGGTACAGCATGATGTATTTAGCAGTAGTCACGTGGCAACCTCACAATGGCCAGGAGCTAGGAGGCGTCTCCGTGCCCCAATCCTCCCATGTGTAAAGATCTTACTATGAAGTAGCATGACAACCAACTAAGGTCTAAGGGAGTCCATCTCCAGATTACACAAAAGCTGTAGCATTTGGATGATGGAACCAAATCGTGCATGTACGGGAGCATCCTAGATAACTGCATAGGGCCCACCTGTACCAACGTTTGGTTGCTAGACTGAACAATTTGATCCATGATAGAAGTATTCAGATACCATGAAAATGCTTTCTAGATGCTCTATAGTCCTGTAACACACGCGGCGAGGAGGGTGGATTGGGGCTAGTGGATTAGAGGAGAAGGAGGAGGGAGGGGGCGGCGCCCCCGAGGGGTGGCGGCGGCGCTAGGGCTAGGGGAGGGGCGGCTAGGGAGGAGGAGAGGGAGGAGGCGTGGCGCGGGAGAGACCGGAAATTATGGGAATTACCCAATTACTTTCTTAATTGATCCAATTACAATCCTCCTGTATCTATAGTCCCGAATGGACTCTAAAAGGCAAGGAACCTTATCGACCGGATCCTTCCTTTTTACAAATTTACCTAATTTCCTAGAAATATCTCTAATATTTATTTAATTAAGATAACTGCACGCAAGCGCGGGACCCACGAGGGGAGGAGCGGCACCCCCGCTGGCGCTCGTGGCGGCGGCGTGCGGTGCCCCCACCCCTAGGGTTTGGGGTGGATGCGGCCTCCGTCACCGCTCTTCTCCTTTTCTAAGCTTTTCGGCCCAATTAGCCCTTGTTTTCGCGTCACGCGTGGTGTACGTGTGACAGAACTTCCCCCTTCTCCGCTCGACGCGTCCTCGCGGCGAAGTCCAAGCCAAGTGCTCGTCCCTTCTGGTACTGGTGCTCCATCATTGATCTTTTTCAGAAAACAAGTTATAGACCCGTGTATGCCGTAATTTCCAGCTGTAGTGTCATTTTCAGGTTCCTGTTTGAACTCAAAGCAGTATTGCAGTGAACCAATGTACCCGAATATAAAGTATGCATGAGCAGGCATTGGTGGAAGAAGGGCTGGATGGATCACTAAGTGTATGCCAAACGTAATCATTATTGGTGGAGGTTGCTCGAATACTGTATTTACCTCATTTGTTATCACATTCATTAAAACTGGTATGATTCTCCAAACTATTGAGATTGAATGTTGCTGAGGTATTTGGAGGCTATTGATCATAGTCCCAAACATACCGAGATCTGAAACTCCTGGTGAGAGAGATCGGCGGTTTAAGTCAGGAGAGTCCCATGTCAACATTATATACCTGGGCAATGATGTGATTGCATTATCAATGAAATAGACTAAAGCATTCTGAACTGGACACCCTAATTTCCAAGTTCTTCCCAATAGTATGTGTGATGGCATGAAAGAGGCTCCGTTCTTAGATAGTTGGTGGGCTCCTAGAGCCAGGAGGTCAATCTATTGTGGCCCCTCTTTTTGTAGTTCCTGGAGTAAATATTGTAATAGTGGTGAAGCTGCCGGAAGGTAAAGACATTTGTCATAGAAGATCAAATCTTCTTCCACTGTCCAAATCCCTAACTGTTGCCCTTCCTGTATTGATGAATACATCCTTCGAAGTGCATACTGCTGTTTAATGGTATGTTTAATGCTTGCGAAAATTGGAGCTACACTCTCCTTGATAAAATCTAGAGCGTTCAGTTATCTAGCTCTGAAAGATCTGTTCATTGGGTTCTCTGGTATAGATGTATCATTATTTATACGAATCATGGGTGGGGGAGCTGGAAGTGCCTTTACTGATGGTATTGTTCGATGTAGGCATTGGGCTATTAGGGTGTGTGAGCGCCCGTCTTTGATGTAGCGAAGTTCCAAGTCTGTGAAATCCCAAGTGATTCTGCCAAGTCCCGCCAGCCACGGTGCGCCCAATATAATGTCAATATCATTACCAATGTCCATGAGGAAGGCATTAATTTCAAATGTGTCACTGGCAATCCTTAAGGGAACAATAAAAGATGCACGTCTGCATGCTACCTCACTTCCACTGCCAACCAGTATAGTTGTATCAATACACTGCTCATTGAGTCCTATGGTGCGAGCCATATTGATATCAATTATATTGTGTGTAGCACCTGAGTCCACCAAAGCAATTAGTCTGGTCCCATTAATCACTGTCTCCAGATACATAGGTGAAGCTCCATGCACTCCTGAATCTGGTTTACCAATCATCATCATTATACTGTCCTAAGTATCCTCTGCCACAAAGTCATTGACTACCGTAATTTTAAATAACATCTTACATTTGTGACCTCGCGAGAATGGTTCGTCGCAGTTGAAGTAGAGACCTGCTTGGCGTCTGGTTGCCATTTCATCAGCTGTCAGCCGTTGGAGGGGTCGTTGCGGCTGTGGCGGATCTGTTGCTGGAGTTGGTGGTATTGGTGTAGCCAATGTTGGAGTTGTTGTAGTTGTTGATCATGGGGGTGGAGGTCGATTCTGCTTGATTGTTGTTGATTTATTTGCATCTGCCACCACTGCCAAATGGCGCTCATATGAGCACGCCAAGGACATTGCTATCTCCATATCCTGTGGATTCAATAGCTCAATATCTATTTTTAGTGGTTCCAATAGACCTGCAGTGAATATGTTGACTTGCTGCATTTCATCCAGGTGTCCCACCCTGGCGACCAGCTCAAGAAAGCGCTCAGTGTATTCGTTGACCAAGCCTATCTTCCGGAGGGCTGCCAATTCTCCCAACGGGTTGTGACGTGTCGGTGGACCGAATCTCTCATTAACACATTTGGCAAAGTATGCCCAACTCATATCATCATGATCATGTGATAATCTCATATACCACTAACGTGCTGCACTAGTTAGATGATAAGAGGCATACCATGTTTTCTAATTCTCTGGAGTACGCTGTCCCTTTGAAGAATTGCTCACATCGATTCAACCATGGCAGGGGTCATCTTTTCCATCATAAGTTGCAAAGGATAATTTATGCGAATGAATTTTTCAGGCCTTGGAATGCATTAGTGTTCTGAAGTGGTACTAACTCCTCTTTGGGTTTAATGTTGATGTCGAGTAACAGTTTGTTTTCTAATTCAACAGCTAATTCAAGCATAGTAGATGTTTGCGTTTTGGTTACCTGTTCCTGGATGTAGGCGCGCGCAGCATCCGCCATCCTTTGTTTGGTGGCCGTCTCCAACGTCAACGCCATCGTCTTCCTTGTCTGCTCCAGGCTGTCCTTTGATTCCTTCACGCATTGCCACATCTCGATCATCGAGAGGCGTGAACTCAGATCGCCCAACTGCTCGGTGACGTAGTCGATTTTGCCGGGGATGGATCCTTCGAAGTCGGTGATGAGCTTCTTGATTGTTTCCGTGTCCATGGTGAAACAGATCTGGATCTCTGATACCAGTTGTAACACACGCGGTGGGGAGGATAAATTGAGGCTAGTGGATTAGAGGAGGAGGAGGAGGAGGAAGGGGGCGGCACCCCTAAGGGCGGCGACTCGGCCGGCTGGGGGCGTCGGCGCTAGGGGGTAGGGGAGGGGTGGCGGTGCAGCTAGGGAGGAGGAGAGGGAGGAGGCGTGGCACGGGAGAGATTGGAAATAATGGAAATTACCCAATTACTTTCTTAATTGATCCGATTACAATGCTCCTGTATTTATAGCCCCGAATGGACTCTAAAAGGCAAAGAACCTTATTGACCGGATCCTTCCTTTTACAAATTTTCCTAATTTTCCAGAAATATCTCTAATAATTATTTAGTTAAGATAACTGCACGCGAGCGCGGGACCCACGAGGGGAGGGGCGGCGCCCCCCACGGTGCCTCCTGTGGCGGCAACGTGCGGCGCCCCTCACCCCCTAAGGTTTAGGGTGGATGCAGCCTCCGTCGCCGCTCTTCTCCTTTTCTAGGCTTTTCGGCCCAATTAGCCCTTGTTTTCGCGTCACGCGTGGCGTACGTGTGACAAGTCCTATGCGCTTAAAAAAGCGAATGGCATCATCCAAGACAAGGCTATTGCTGCTGTAGTAATAAAATTATTTCCTAGGGAGTAAAAAACTGAAGGACTAAAGGCATATTTGGTTTCTGGGGCTAT
The DNA here is from genome assembly GCA_015844335.1 of Chrysopogon serrulatus. Lineage (NCBI taxonomy): Eukaryota > Viridiplantae > Streptophyta > Magnoliopsida > Poales > Poaceae > Chrysopogon > Chrysopogon serrulatus. The sequence goes on from JADLZL010003448.1 coordinate 17,653, forward strand.
TTAATACTCCCTCCGTCTTAAAAATTATATAATCCTAGCATTCAAATCTTGTCTTAAATACATATAATCCTAAGATATTTTTTTGAGCATTCTAGATGGACTAATATTTAATTGTATTTTATGTGGCTAGTGTTACTCCACCATAGGTGAACATTCTAGATGAATTTATTTTTTTAAGTTTTTTAATGTGTCTTGAGAAAAAGACAGTAGGGGCATATCTATAATTTCACACTTCCACTAATCCCACCTAAAAAGTGAGATTCATATATTTTGTGAGACGGAGGGAGTAGTTGCACTATAGAGACTATTTAGTAGCCAGTTGATCCTGTATGGTTCTAGAGATTACTAAAGACTACTCCTTCTATCCTAATTAGTAAGGGGCAAGACGGTCATTTAAGACTCCTTATTTTGTCTAAAAATTGTTTGGATCAGCTTAACATAAAGATAATCAAGTTACGGCAGATGTTATTTAACAAATTAACTTCATGTTACCTAAAGTATTACAAAAGGGCATAGAAATAGCCGTAGGTTCAAGCCATCTCACCTACAAAACTCAAGCATAGCACCATGAGTACACACAAGTGCACTTGATAGGACTTATCCAGTATAATAAGTAAAGGGAATATGTACTTGGGCTACGCCAAGGTTGCACATAAACAATTGTGCGTAAAGTAAATGTTATCTAACAACTACATCTAGGCATATCAAGTGGTATAGTAAGAAGAATGAACATTAGCGCATCGAATGGCCAGCTTTGCTAGCTAGGTCCACTACTACAGAAATTCACATCAAGGACGCTCCCCACTTTTTTTAGAAACGGTTCAAATAGCAAACCGCCTCTAACTTCACGTGAAGCATAGTAGATATACAACTGTTGCCAAAAATCAATTTTTAGAGGCAGTTCTATTAAGAAATCCACCTTTGAAAATGAGATTTTTAGAAGCGGTTCCATTAAGAAATCCGTCTCTGAAAATCGATTTTCAAAGGCAGCTCTCCTAAGACAACCGCCTCTGAAAATAAATGATTTTCAGAGGTGGTTGTCTTATGAGAGCTGCCTCTGAAAATCAATTTTCAGAGACAGATCTTTTAAGAGCACCGGCTCTAAAAACAACTACGCGCGTATGCAGTTTGAAATTTTTGCTTTGGATTCCCTGGCTACCTACGTATTTTCACCCTCTCTCTTGCGTTGGGATGTGTGTCCGGCCTTGGTCTTATCTTTCTCACCACCGCATGTGCTTATCTCTTTGTATCACCACTCGTTATTTCTCCCGTCTCTGTCCCACTTGTCTTTGCTTCGTTCTTGTTCTTTCTCCTTCACGTGGCCATGGAGGTGCGAGGCACATGTGACTCCAAGCGTGGGCTTGTTCGTGCACGGCGTGCCTACGCGACGACACGGGATGGAGCAGCAACTCCAGCGCGACGGCATGGGCTGCAGATCTAGCACATGTGGCTGCGCAGCGACACGAGATGGAGCAGCAACACCAGCGCGGCGGTGTGGGCTGGAGCGGCAGCACTGTTGACGGTGGATAACGTCAACTTTATTTGAACTTTAGACATGAAAGGATATATGAATACACACTAGTCTAGGGTTTTAACTGACAATTTCCACGAGTCTTGCATATTCTATATTTTCCAGGGATTATTCCAGAAAAGCATAAAAGAGGGATTAGAGTGCATAATTATCATGAAACTTATCCATGAAGGCAAAGATCGCTATCGGGACGTGGGAAGGATCTAGAAGACACCCGAAGCAACGGGACCGGCAGAGGACACCAGGTGGGGCCGGTTGGCCCCACCATGGCGCTGGGCGACGCGCCCCCTAGGGTTTCTAGCCGCCCTCTTCTGGAAGCTTCCTCCACCGCTGTTGACAGTGGATAGCGTTAACTTTTTTATATATCAAAAGGGCATGAAACACACATCAATATCTAGAAGGCTAGCGTTTTATCTAACAATTTCCACGAGTTTTGGTGATTTATCAATTTCTAGGGACTAATCCAGAAAACACCGAAAAAGGGGCATAACTACAAATCTACACCACAGAATTATCCACAACTCAAGAATACGCCAAACTACCCTAGAAGGATCCAGAAGACACCGGAGCGAAAGGGAGCACGAGGGGCTTCCAGGTGGGGCCGGCTAGCCCCACCTATCAGGTCGGCCGGCCCCCTCTGAGGAGGACCTTCTCCCCCTTCTGGAGTCTTCCTCCACTGCCTTTGAGGATCAATCTCAGCCCTACGTGAAGTCGATTTGATCAAACGGCTGTCGTGCATCTCACCGGGCTATATAAGCGGAGCCAGACCCCTAGGAAACCCTAATTCATTTAATTTATTCAATACCTCATTCAAGTCATTCAAGGTTGAGCCAGTTGAAGATCAAGTCATCTAGAGCTTCAAGTTCTAGTTCCTTATAGCCTTCTAGTTCATAGTTTAGCCTAGTTAGATCTAGATTAGAGGGAGTCAAGGTGTGTTAATCAGTCTTGGATTCCGGAAGTTGTAAAGAAGAGAAGAGTATGGTATAGTTTCTTTGCTCTCTTCTTTCTTATTGTATTATCTGTGTTTGTATGATATTTACTAGCAACATTGTTCTTTATCTTAGTTTAATTATTATGTTTATTGTCTACTTCAATACATCTAGTTTAGTTGGTTTGCTATTATATTTATGCATTGGTTCGTATAGCGCTCATCTGGTTGATCATATGGTGAGTGGTAGGCAGTATATAGACATGATGTCTAGATGCTTTGCTTATCTCATGGATATCCCCAGTTGTGCCGGGGGTAGTGAGGTAGATCATGGGTGTGACATGTAGTTAAATACTTAGGAATTATTTCTCTATTAATTGATTAGACAATATTGACATGATTAGAGTGCTATGATGGATTAGTATCATTAGGAGATGACTGATTAATGGCTTATTATCTTTATTATTATTATTATATTTATATTATCTTGTGACTTACCTGTTATGAGTAGAGTGTATGACATTGGTTATATCGTCTATTCAATGCATATACATATACATGTTATCAATATTATAAAGTAGCTTCTTAGCAATGCCTTCCCAGTGGTAGAATATAAATGACAACCTGGTAATACTCTAGGTAAAATGCTACAATAGTATAATTATCTGTCCGCTTGTAGAATCATTCTTTAGTTATATTTATCTTTATTTATTTCTACCTAGTCACATAAAATGATAAGATTTAGTACCAATGTTTATTTCTAGCTTTACAATTAGGGATGACAACATAGTTTCATAGTTGGGGAGTAAGGGTAAAAGACTAGTGGCTAGTTGCTAAAGGCAAGTTAATTAATACCAATATTTTTAGCGTCATTGCGTGGGATAGGGATTTGAGATTTATTGCAGTGACGTTACAAATGCCAACAAGCATTTTTGGCGCCGTTGCCAGGGAAGGCTAATAAACTGGGAAGTATTGATAACATATATGCATTATGAATAAGAGCGATCACCCAATTGACCTCTAACTCAAACAAAGGCTTACCCTTGTTCTATCTTTTTGAATATCTTATGCAGGGTAATGAATGAATGAACGGATTTGCTCTCCCGAACAATTAAGTTGAAGATCCAGAGAGACTCTTACGAAGAACGAAGTTTGTCTACATGAGGGATATTTTTGAATCATCATCAAGAACACCCTCCACTGAAGCTCTATCTTCGAGGAATCAAGCTCTAATATCCGAAGGAGAAGAATTAGAAAATTTAGCACTAGCTTTTGAAGCTATAGCTGAGAAGACGCTAGGCGAGTTCTCTGCTCCAACAACCGCGACCGTACTGGACCTAATGTCAATATTGGTGATAATGGATTTGAACTCAAGCCTGCGTTTATCACTATGGTTCAAGCTAGTCAGTTTTGTGATAAGGCTCAGAAGATGCAAGTGCACACTTACAACACTTTCTAGAGATTTGTAGCACCTTCACTATCAGAGGATTATTAAAAGATGCTATTTTACTCCGCCTTTTCCCATTCTCACTTTTAGGAAAAGCAAAACAGTGGTTCCATAACAACAAGGCAACCAACACTACATGGGATAAATGCTCTACTGCTTTCCTAGCAAAGTTCTTTCCTACAGGCAAGACCAATGCTGTATGTGGGAAAATTTCAAACTTTCATCAACAACATGATGAGTCATTCACCGAGGCATGGGAATGTTTTTAAGATTATATTGCAAAATGTCCTCATCATAGAATGGAGGATTGGCTACTTATGCAGACCTTCTATCATGGGCTAGTCTCTAGTACCCGTGAGTCCATGGATGCTGCAGCTGGAGGTGCTTTTTTGTCACTTAAGCTCACCAATGGAATAGCACTTGTGGAGAAGATGGCCTCAAACCAGAGCTGGAATGAAGAACGTGTGCAACCCCGCAAGAAAGGAGGAGGCATGCATCATATTAAGGAGATTGACATGGTCACTGCAAAGCTAGACCTCATAATGAAGAAGCTTGACAGCAAGAACAACGAGCTTAGAGAAGTCATGCACATCGATGACTCTTGTATGACTTATGAAGAATGTGAAGATATCGGTCACTCAGAAAGCAACTACCTTACACTCCAAGAGGATGTGAATTTCATCAACAACAACACCAACTATCGTCCTCAGCAAAATCAGGTATGGAATCAGTCAAATCAACGATGGAATCAGCCCAATCAAGGATGGAACCAGCAAAGGCCCAACTACCAAGGTAACAACCAAGGTAACAATAATTTCAATAACAATTTTCAACAACCTTTAAGGGAAGTAATTTCCAATCAGAATAAAGCTGTAGAAAATTTATCCAAGAGGGTAGCATCCAATGATAAAGTGCTAAAGAATATAAATACTAAAACAGATAGCCTGACCTCTGCTATTAAGAACCAGCTTAGCTTTAATAAAATGTTAGAGTCACAATTAGCTCAGTTGGCAGCCGCTGTTCCACCGATCCATGAAGGTAAGATTCCTGGGCAACCCCTAGAGCCCGAAACCGCAAATCTTATTGATGTACGTGCAGGTTACTACATAGAAGGAATGTCAGAAGGATGGAAAGATGAATCCATGCCACTCAAGAGAGGAGATCTAGGAAGACATGTGATTCCCATTTCTATTGGGCAACACGATTTCCAGTAGTCGTCTATGACCTCGGTGCCAGTGCCAACATTATGCCAAAGGTAATTTTTTGATCGTATTTTTCCATAGGCAACTTTGTTATATACGAATATATGCTTACAGCTTGCAGATCAAACAGTTAAACACCCTGAATGAATCCTAGATGACGTATGCATACGAGTGGGACAATCATATGCTCTAGTAGACTTTGTGGTTCTAGATACCGGTAAAGACCCGAAGAGTTCTATTATCTTAGGCCGACCATTCTTGAGCACTACCAAAGCAGCCATCTATGTAGATAGTGCAAAGATATATTTCACCATCAAGGGCAATGAAGAGAAATTCAGTTTCAAGGACAAGATCCTTAAAGATCCCACCAACACCTACTATCCAGAGAAGCCTACATATAAAGAAGAAGAAGTACGGAAGACCTATCCAAATGGAAAGAAGAAGAATATGAAGCAAGAGGGAAAGAAGAGTCAGATAGTCAAAGCAATGGAATACAGACAAGGTCACCACTCAGTATCACCAGTCTTAGTTAGAGATCCTGGTCTACCATCAATATAGTGCACCATTGCACAGAGCTCTTTCTACTCAGTCATTTGTAACACTGGATCAGCTGTCAACATAATGTCAAAACAGGTATACAATACACTATTCAATTCACCCCTAGATCCTACATTTATTTTGTAGCCAGCAGACAACACAACACAAATCCCGAAGGGACTAGCAAGAAACATCATAGTTAAGATCCACACCCACGCTGTCCCTACCTACTTTATGGTCTTGGACATGGGAAAAGAAGATGAGACACCTATCATTCTTGGAAGACCATTCCTTAGCATCACTAAAGCTATCATCTACAGTGGAACAGGCCAAGTCCACTTTCACTTCCCAGGGGAAAAGGTATACTGTTATTTTAGAGATTATAACTCTTCTAGATTACTAGCTTTCACTAGATCTAAGAAAAGAAGTCAGCGCTGTGCTTTGAGAAGAAAAGCTGAGGAGGAGAAAGCAAAAGAAAAATCAACTACACCTGAAGAACATCCACAACCAACAAAAGTATGGAAGAAGAAGGAGATCCCCTCAACCGAGTCATTAACACTAGAAGATACAACATCTAGGTCCCCATCAGGATCCACTGAAGAACCCTCAACATGATGACCATAAGAAGTCTTGTCCGGAGGACTTTAAATTTCGCACCCTTGCCATAAGGTAACAATGGTAGTTATCTACTTTAGTACATTTACTCTTTTGAATATTTAAAAAGAAAAAAATAATAATAAAAAAATTCCTTACTGCTTTATTATAAAACATTAAAAAGCTCCAAAGGATTAGGCTTATGGTTTACCCTGTAAGAATATTCACTACGGTAGCACAAAAAACAAATTTTCATTCCTTTGCATTATAAATAGAAAAGTACAAAAGATATAAGAATCTTGCTACACATTCATATCTGCTCATATAGATAATCAGTTACTCATTTAGCTGACCGCTAACCCCTTATCATATTCGAGCCTCGAGTTTTGGTTTTCTTGCTGGAGTATACCTTTGCAGGATTATACAATTAAGGAGTGAGACCAGTCAGTGGGTCACCACTGCTAAGTTTACTCTAAAGATCATTCAAGCGAAATATGGCAAACATCTAGCTTGGGGCAGGAGCATCCCCTAGTTATCAGGTAACTATACCTATGCGATTTATCGAGTCAGTCTTATAGTTATAAAATACCAAAAATATGTGGACACATGAAGGTCTACGTCTGTTGAGTCTTTTATGAGTCTTTAACTAAAGTCTAAAAAAATCAATAAAAAGAAGTCTTAGTCCGTCTTAGTTAATTAGAGTGTGTTTAGAGTCAACTATGAACTAGAAATTTTTATCTTGGAAATGATGAATAGTTGCTCTGCTAGAAGTCTTTTAAGTACCTAGTTTTCAACCTTGAGTTCTCCTAAATTTTGGACACGATTGCTTTAATATAAGAATTTACTCTGAACCTAAAATTTATAGAGTTATATGTTTGAGCTAAGTCTAGGTGATTGACGGATATGATATAAGAAAGTCTGAGCTACTGTTTATCTTATTCCTAACAATGCTACGATTTATCTTCTAAAAACTCAACATTACATGATGAGCTCTTGTATGACAAAGTTGAATTCCTACCAAAGCCATATATGATACATACTTAGAATAGGAAACCTTTGCTCATTTATGCTACTTGCTTTGCTTTGAGTTCAGTCAACCTTTGTGTATACTTATGAGAGTCTTGTCATATTTTTAAAATTAAGATCACTCACACACACTCTATCCACATATGTATTACTCTTACCCTGAGAGTAAGCACAACCATTTTCCATTTTATCCACATCCACCTCAAAATGTTTTTCTCCTACACTGGGAGAGAACACCCAAAAATATACATAAACCCATAGGACAACCTTTGTTTAATTGCTCCAAGTTTCTATCAATATCTCATCAATAAATTATTGTATCTAAGGATGCATGTGGCTATGCAAAAGTATTGGAAATAAAAAGGGAGTAAAAGATGGACAAGTGTCCCAGCGTTAAAACAATGGGTACTCAGATACCCGCCTCCCAATAAAAAAAAAAAGAAAAAGAGAGAGAGAAAGAAAGAGTAAAGATAGCCCATGTTTTCCTAAAGAAATTCTGAAAGTCTAAGAAAGAGGAGAGATTCATTTTGAAGAGCAAAAGTAGAATTAGGTTTAGCCACCACATATACACCTATCCACCATATTCCATACACATGCATATCTTGGTTTGATTGTATGACTCGATTCTCTATAGATCCATTGTTTGACTTTACAATATACGAAATGGAAGTATGCCTATCCTTGTTTAATGCCACTCCTGTAAACTCCACTATAATCCTTAGAATTAGGATGGCATAACATCATGGATGCCTCAGTAAGATCCACAAATACCACATATTTTGAGGGACTTGAGGGTGTCATACAATTAAGCTCGAGTTTTATTGCGAAAACTTGCAAAACTCGGAATATTAGTTGAGTAAAAAATTTGAGACATAGTGTTTGACTCGATTGTTCTATCTTTCAATTACTCAAGACCCACATGAAAGTTAAAAGCTCCATAGTTAAAGGTAATATGGGTGAGTTTGAAAGTTAGAGCAATTTTTATCTAATCTAGAGAAAAATTTTTATGTGAAAGCATGTGTACTTGTTAGAATGAAAGCATTGTAGCAACTCCTGATTCAACTCTAGGTTTTGCTAAGGGACTAGCAAAAGGTAAGCTTGGGGGAGTTGTTGACGGTGGATAGCGTCAACTTTTTATATATCAAAAGGGCATAAAACACACATCAATATCTAGAAGGCTAGCGTTTTATCTAACAATTTCCACGAGTTTTGGTGATTTATCAATTTCTAGGGACTTATCCAGAAAACACTAAAAAGGGGGTATAACTATAAATCTACACCACGGAATTATCCGAAACTCAAGAATACGCCAAACTATCCTGCAAGGATCCAGAAGACACCGAAGCGAAAGGGAGCACGAGGGACTTCCAGGTGGGGCCGCCCGAACCCACCTGTCAGGCCGGCCGGCCCCCTGTGAGGGGACCTTCTCCCCCTTCTAGAGTCTTCTTCCATCGCCTTTGAGGATCAATCTCAGCCCTACGTGAAGTCGGTTTGATCAAACGGCTGTTGTGCATCCCACCGGGCTATATAAGCGGAGCCAGACACCCCCAGGAAACCCTAATTCATTCAATTCATTCAATACCTCATTCAAGTCATTCAAGGTTGAGCCAGTTGAATATCAAGTCATCTAGAGCTTCAAGTTCTAGTTATGAGTGCTATGATGGATTAGTATCATTAGGAGATGACTGATTAATGGCTCATTATCTTTATCATTATTATATTTATATTATCTTGTGACTTACTCCTGTTATGAGTAGAGTGTATGACATTGGTTACATCGTCTATTCAATGCATATACATATCCATGTTATCAATACTATAAAGTAGCTTCTTAGCAATGCCTTCCCAGTGGTAGAATATAAATGACAACCTGGTAATACTCTTGGTAAAATGCTACAATAGTATAATTATCTGTCCGCTTGCATAATCATTCTTTAGTTATATTTATCTTTATTTATTTCTACCTAGTCACATAAAATGATAAGATTTAGTACCAATGTTTATTTCTAGCTTTACAATTAGGGATGACAACCTAGTTTCATAGTTGGGAGTAAGGGTAAAAGACTAGTGGCTAGTTGCTAAAGGCAAGTTAATTAATACCAATATTTTTAGCGTCATTGCGTGGGATAGGGATTTAAGATTTATTGCAGTGACGTTACAAATGCCAACAAGCATTTTTGGCGCCGTTGCCAGGGAAGGCTAATAAACTGGGAAGTATTGATAACATATATGCATTATGAATAAGAGCGATCACCCAATGGAAATGCCAACAACCGCCCATGATGCATCCTGGCCCTTGGTTAAGTCGGTTTGATCCTGCGGCACATGTTCATCCCACCGAGCTAGAAATAAAGGGGCAGACCCCCTCCCTAGAGACACACCATCATTATTCATCAAGGCTCCAAGCCTTCAAGCATCAAGAAGCCTTCTAGTTCATCAAGAACCTTCTAGTTCATAGTTCTAGTTTAGTTAGATTAGAAGTAGAGGAGTTCTAATTCTTCATCGGGATCTAGAGCCCCTGTCTAGAGCGCGGAGTTCGGTATAATTCTAGTTCTTTCTTTCTTATTGTATTTTTTATTATGATTAGGGAAACATTATTCTTAATAGTTCATATGTTCTTAATTACAATAGTCATTGTCTACTTTGATTATATATCTAGTATAGTTGGTTTGATCTTATTGAATTCATGTAATTGCTCGTATAGCGTTTATCCAAACGATCGTTGGGTAGATGATGGACAATATGTAGATGTGGTGTCTAGATATTCTGTTTATCTGTGAATGCACCCTGATGTGCCGGGTTATGTGGTAGTTCGCGTAGGTGACAGTTGCGTTTATTCCTCTATAGTCCGCCCCCGTATGTAGGCAAGTGTTGACGGTAGATAATGATCATTTTTAACCATCAACTAAATACATAAAAGAGATCACCTCTAGAAAACATAGGGGTTATAACTGACAATTTCCATAAGTTTTAGTGATTTTATATTTTTTGCAGGATTATTCTAGAAAAGAGAATTTAGAGGATTTAATTGCAACATTTGCACGAAACTTAACCGCGATGAAAAATATCATTATTGGACTCAGGAAGGGTCTAGAAGACAACAGAACGAAGCGGAGGCATGGGGCCCACATGGTGGGGCCGGCCGGCCCAACTGGCCAGGCCGAGCGGCCTCCCCCTTCCACAACCTTCCACGAGCTTCTGGAATATTCCTCCACCGCCTTTGAGGATCAATCTTGGCCCTACGTGAAGTCGGTTTGATCCAACGACCATCGTTTCCTCCACCGGGCTATGAATATGTGCCTGCACCCCCTGGGAGCAATTAGGGTTTTTGCCTTAATTCATTTGTCAAGATTAAAATAGAAGCTAGGGTTTCAGAGATTAGAATTAGAGCTCCAGTTCTTCAAGTTCTAGATTAGGTTTAGCTAGCAAGGTTCAAGTAGAGTTGGGCGCCGCTCAGAGCTTCCGATCTGTAGTCAAGAGATTGGTAATTTGTATCTTGTTTATGACTGTTCTTAATTATTATATTGCTACTTATTAAGTTCTTAGTTTGCTCTAGTTGCATTCTTGATATAGTTATGATTGGTGATGATTATAGTTATATGTTCGTAAAGCGCCTAATTCAATACTCGAGTGGGTTAGGTGGTATGTATTATATAAGCATGGTGCTTAGATATCATATATACCTACGATTGCATCCTGATGTGCTGGGTAGTGTGGTAGATCGTAGGTGTACAGGCCTATTGAGTCCTCTGTATTCCACCCCTCGCATGTAGGCTAGTAGAGCGCGGTCGCGAAGGAGGTGACTTATGTCTCAATATCCTCCCTAGTTGATGCTCCTTATGCTGTTTTCTGAGTTGGTTATAATATAGATGAAAGTGTGTATATTGGTGTGATCTATAGACTTATTATTTAGGGATAATTTAGAAGTTCTTTACTTTAGCCAAATCTCCTGTCTAACCAAATCATATTAGTTGTCTTTAATCTCTGTCTCTGAAAAGTCCTCTTTTATCATGTTTATCTTTATCTTTATTGTTTATCTTGACTCACCCCTGCTAAAAGCATTAGAGTGGTTGATTACTATAAGTTTGCACATTTAAAGTCATAGTCATAATTCTTTTCTACCCCTTTCTAGTTTGATCCAACGCAATAAATGAGTTTTCCTTTTGGCTTAAAACAAATCAACGATACTTGGGAATCTTACCAGGTGAAATGCTACAACAGGAGAATTATCTATGCGCTTGCGGATATATTCTATAGCGTTATTTTTAGAGTAGACAAGTGTAGATTCTTTTCCAAAGCATTTTTGGCATCATGTTAGGGATGACAACTTAACGCGAAGTGATGTTAGAAATATCAACAAACATTTCTGGCGCTATTGCCGGGGACTCAACATTTATTTGCCAGGATAATTTTATTAGGGGTATTCGACCTTTCAAAGAAAATATTTTTTTTCAAAAAGAAAGAGTAATATGACTATAGACATAAATACTTATAGGAAGATCAACACCTTTTGCTTTAGCAGGCTTACCCTTGTTTTGTCTTTGTTTATATTCTATGCGGGGTAAGTGCAGGATTGGTTGTGCGCTATCAACTCTCATCAATAAGAAGCAACCAAGATCCTAAAGAAGCTAAACACCAGTCGAGAAGCTATGGCTGAGAGGACGTTGCGTGAATTCTACGCTCCAAGCACTGAGAATATTCGCGTTGGACCAACTCTCAATATTGGAGAACATGATTATAAACTTAAACCAAGCCTCATCAACATGGTGCAAGCTATCACATTCAGTGGAAAGAAGGATGAAGATGCTAGTGCTTATTTGCAGAATTGTCTAGAGATTTGCAGCACCATCAACATCAAGAACATATCTCAAGACGTTGTGCTACTTTGTTTGTTTCCATTCTCATTGGAAGAAAAGGTGAAGCAGTGGTTCTATCAAATTAAAGATCAGATTAAGATATGGGAAGGATGTTCAAAAGCTTTCCTAGAAAAGTTTTTCCCAGTAGGCAAGACCATTATGTTACGAGGAAAGATATCAGAATTCTATCGCCAGAAAGGTGAACCTATTCCGTAAGCTTGGGAACGCTTTCAAGATTATATCTCAGACTGCCCACATCATGGAATGGAAGAATAGTTACTCATGCAAACATTCTATCATGGATTAATACCAAAGTCATATGAACAACTAGATGCCACTGCTGAAGGATCATTTATGTCACTCACACCTAAAAAAGCTGGACATACAATAGCCAAGCTTGTCATAAGAGTGAAGAAATTTCAGAGGAAGTATGTGCACTATCAACCAAAATGGTGTACTATTGAATTGGCTAGAGCAAAGAGCCAACTATAAAAGAGATCGACAAGCCATTCAAGACGTATTCAATTCTTAGAATCAATGTGGAGAATACTCAAGAGTTAAATTCGCTAACTCTCTCTAGAAAAGACCAATACTATTATCAAATCCACTTCACAGAAGCAAGGATGGAGTCAACCTCAAGGTAAGTACCAAGGTAACAATTATAATTCCTCCAATCAAAAGCAACCACCCTTGAGAGAATTAATATTAGAACAAGCTAGAATTAATGAGAACATTCATAAGAAGCTTGCTTTTAATGATGCAATCTTAGAAGGAATAAACTCTAAATTGGATAATTTTTCTTCTGCTGTGAAAGAACAAATAGCATTTAATAAGAAAATAGAATTGCAAATAGTCCATTTGGCTTCTACTTTATCTGCTCTTTGCTAACCCCGAAAGGTAAAAAGGGATATCCACTAGAGGAGGTAAATCAACGCGTGATCCACCTTACCCAAAAGAGGCAAGGAGACCACCACAATTAGAGCAGGTAGAAGAAGAAGTAGAGAAGGATAATACAGAAGAAGTTATACCATAGGATTTGCCACAAGACCAAGAGTTACGCTAAGACTTTCATGACATGAATCTCCTACCGTTTCCATGCAGAAATAGAAGGGCCCAAAATAGATGAACAATTTGGTAAGTTTGTAGAGGTAATTTAGAAATTATATGTCAATATTCCGTTGCTAGATGCCATGCAGGTGCCTACATACGCGAAATACCTTCGAGATATCCTCAACAACAAAAGACCACTACCTTCTACGGAAGTCATTAAGCTTACAGAAGAGTGTAGTGTGGCAATTCTGAATTCTCTTCCTGTTAAGAAGAAGGATCTAGGGTGCCCTACCATTGATTGCTCAATCGGAGATCAAAATTTTGAGAATGCTTTATGTGATCTTGGAGCTAGCGTTAGTGTTATGCCCAAGAAGGTCTTCGACAAACTCAACTACCCTACGCTTACACCCACTTCGATGTGCTTGCAATTAGCCGACCAATCGATTCGCTATCCCGCAGGGATTGTGGAAAATATTCCGGTAAGAATCCGAGACTTTCATTCTTGTAGACTTTGTAGTACTTGATATGCAGGAAGTGATGAAGACACCACTCATCCTCGGGAGACCATTCCTAAACACTGCGAATGCACACATTGATGTTGGAGTTGGAGAGATCAAATCACTATTAATGGAAAAGAAGAACGATTCGCATTTAAGCCACGACCGGAACAATGCCAAATATTGGAGTGTCATGAAAAGCAAGAATCAAGGTCATCATCTCCAGGCCCGGAGATCAAGCATGAAGAATAATCGAATTGGAGAAGTCCGATTCGGTGGACTTGAAAACCCCGAACCTTCACCGGGAGGTAATTCGGTAATTATCGGTAATTTAAATTTTTGCATTACTTTTCACATATTTACTTTCTTAACTTTTGCATTACTAAAAAGAAATAAAAATAATCATGGCATAGTAGTTAGAATAAGCACTGAGTAATTAATGCTTACGGAGCGTAAAACCCCCTTAGTGATTTTTACTCCGGTAACAGAAAAATACAAAAATACTATCATTGGAATTCTTATTTTACGTAGATTCATAAAAGTAATTTAGTTTTTCATTTATGTGTCATTATACGGTATAAATATGGGAGACATGTGGGACCTCCACACATCACCTCACATCCCATCTCACCCTTCATCATGCACCACCATCCAAGGTTCCAATTATCACACTCACATGCACCAACTTTCACCATTCCTCTTCCTGGCATTTTCCAATCACTTTGCCACCGAAAGAGCATCCTAGGAGTAGCACTCTGCTCATTGTCGACACCAGAGAAAGGAGAGAGCAAGCAGCCAAGGTGTGGGGCCGGTCGGCCCCACCACACATGCTGGCCGGCACCCCCTCTTTTCCTCTCCCTCTCTCTCTTCACTCATTCTCTCCTCTGCCATTCACAAGTCTAGAGAGCACCTGTTCACTTTGTTCTTCATTACAAAAAACCCAACTCTCCAAAACCCCACTATTTGCTTAAGAAAAATCTAGAAAAAAATTAAATGAGAAGGGATTAGAGCTTTGCTTAAGGTTTCATCCAAGGGAAGTGCTCTCTCACCCTCTCTAACCCTTCTCCATCAGTTGTTTTTTGTTCTTATTGAAGATGAGCAAGAAATTGAAGAGCGCGGCAAAGAGCATTGGAAGGGCACTCTCTTTCCGCTCAATCCGGAGTCAAACTTCATCACATGCACCTTCACGAGCCGACTCTAAGATGGACGTGGATACACCATCACCCGCTGTCCATGCATCATCATCCCAAGGTGAGCAACCAAGGTATATCCTCACGGATGACTCCCAAATTACTTTATTCACTAGAGCCGAGAAGGGAGTATTTAATGCAATCAAAGACAAGGAATTTTTCCACAACACCGGTGTTTGATAATACATTACTTGTAGCAACTGGTATGGACACTGAATTCGAGTTAGTCTTTAGAATAATGGGATGGGAAAATGCTTGTACTATCACCGAGGAAGGTAGTAAGCTACTCAGCATGGAATTTTTGAGCACCCTAGAACTTGGCTCGGATGAAATAGAATTTAGACTTTTTAACCAAGAGCACATTGTCACATGAAAGAACCTTAGTGTCATGCTAGGTTTTTCACCTGGGTGTTCAGTAGATATTGATAATGCTCTAAAAGATTTTGAGAGAACACAAGTATGGGAGAGTATTTCGGTAAAAGGTTTTGTCATAAACCCACTACTGAGGAGATACATCACCCTACTTTACGCTTCATGCATAAATGGCTAGCTGTCACTTTCTTTCCTAGGGAAGAATTAGGCACTGTTAGAATTGAAGAACTGAAATTACTATATGCCATGATTAAAAAGAGAAGTGTTTCACCTGTTAAATACATGCTGAATTACTAGACTCATGTGCCTGCCATGAAGAAGTGTGGTATTACATTTACTTCCTGGATTACTCGTATTGTTTCAAGGTTAGGGATGTTACAAAATGCTACTCTCACATTTATTCCTACACCTCAAAGAATAATTGGATATGAATTCTTTGTCCATACTCATTTACTTAAAACAAAGGACAATAAAATTTACATGATTTATAAGAATTTTGACAATGAGTATGAGCTGCCAAATAGGAAACTTGGTCTCTACACGGTAGAGAATTTTGTTTTTGACTTGCAGACAGGTAGGACGACTGTTGGGAGGAGTCCCTTAGCATGCTTTGCTGGGACACAGAGACTGAGCTACTAGGGAGCAGATTCTACACCACAGGAACCAGCATACACTGCCTTCATGGGTTTTGATCAGCCACAGCTGTCACACCAGACTACGCAGCCATAGACACACTACTCTGCATAGGAGGGTTACACCTCTTATCAGGAAGGGGACTCATCTTCAGGATGGGGATAATGGGAACAAGGTAATACTTCTTATTCGCAGGAAATAGGATATGAGAGGAGACGAGCATCCTTCTCTACACGCCCACACACAGACTTCAGTACCAGTGGCCTATTTGCATTCCATGCACCCGCAGAGGACGACTACTACCAGCCTCTAGAGCAGCACGGGCGACCTCCAGTGACCTATGGTGGAGCCCCTCCTTTTGAGCAGTTTGGTCAGTAGCTGACTAGCTTGGGGGAAGGTCAGGAGAGATTTCAGACCACGCTGGACCAGACAGTGGCATGGCAGCACCAGATGGACAACAGGGTGAACACACTACAGCAGTCTCAGGACCAGGGGCAGGAGACCCTGGCATACTTGATTCAGAGTCTAGGACTCGAGTACCCATCACCACACCCAGAGCAGTAAGATAGCTTGGGGGAGGACCCCCGCGAGGTGAGCACCCTTCACCTCTGTTTATATTTGTATTTTCAGCATTTACTTTCATGATTCTAGTTGCTACTTAAAAAATACAAAACTAGAAAATAAAATAAAAATGTTTTTATTGCTTTCTTTAAATTTCTGCAATTTAATTCATGCGTGATAAAAATAAAAACCTAAAAATAGAGTGTGTAAAAAGGTTTGCTTTAATTTCTAGTTGTTAGTAGAACTTGAAGGCTAGACTTCTCTGAGCTATAAAAATATCAAATATGATTTGCTTCACATGCCTAGTATTTAAATTAAGATTCTCCTACAGATTGCATAAAGTTGACCTTATATGAAAATTTATTCCAAGCTTGATATCTGTGGGTAGCATATTCTTGATCCTAAGTCTAGGTAATTGTTGGACATGATTAGAGAAGGTCAAAGCTGCTATTTATCTTAGTCTAAAAAGATGCTAAAATTCTGGAGACTTACTTTTTGAAAAATACAAAATGTTACATGATGAGATCTTGTATGACAATTGTTGACGACTGTTAATGACCAAATTTACCCGTCAACTAACTCCTGAAAGAGGCACATTGGTGATCACCAACATAGACTTAGGGTTTACACTAACGGAATTCCACGAGTTTTGGTGAATCCTTGTCTCTACAGGTACACATCGGAAAAGCTATCAAAAAGGACCAATGTGACAGATTGCAAGCACCTCAAATGATGAATTGGAATACACCATTGCGAATAGCTCGTCGAGACGATTGAAATGGACATATCATTTGCTATTTTCGGAGTTCCAGATGAAAAGATATGAATTCCACCGCCGGGGCTGCACTAGAAGACTCCAGAAGGCACGAGAAGACACCACGGCGAAGCGGACCGCGAACGGCCCCGGAGCCAGACCGGCCGGTCTGGCCCCGGACCGACCGGTCTGCTACAAGGGCCAATCAGGCCCAGCTTCGGCCCAGGTGCTCCACCGCCTTAGGGTTTCAATCTCAGCCGTCCGCCAAAGTCGGTTTGATCCAAGGGCTCACGTTCATCCCACCGGGCTATAAAAGGAGGGCAGGACCCCCCCAGGGCAACACACATTCATTTGTAATTCTCTCAAACCCTAATTGAGAGGTGTCCCTCGAATGGATAACCTCTCTGGGGCCAGCCATCAAGAGAAGATTAGTCCTCTCTAGGATCTAGTCTTTAGATAATAGTGAGATGGAGAGTGAGAGAAGAGTTAGGAGGAGGTGCCGGCCTGTCGGTGCCCTCTCTACGGCTTGTACCTTGGCAGGATCAAGCTCTACTTGAGCTTGCTCCTGAGATGTCTCTGGTGATCAACTTCTAATACGAGTAAGTTCTATGCCTTTATTGTTTATCAGGATCACGACTCTCTTTGAGTGCTTTATTCTCTTCCTAGGGGGAGTAGAGTATTATCGTAGGTGTAAGCAAGGTGCTTAAGCTTAGGATAGTCGTGGATGCACCCTGCATTCCGGATTTGGTGGTAGCTCGCGGAGGTGACTTATAGCTCCATTGAATCTTATTTATCCCACTATCCCGTTTGTAGGCCAAGTAGGACACGGTTGCTAAGGAGATCAACATCCTATGTTGGTGTCTCTCCTTATGTAATATCCCCAGTTAGCAATATAAGATATAGACTTCAAGTTAGAGGAAGTGAACCATAGTTATCCTCTCTACTCTCCTATTATCATCAACCTCGATTGCTACGCTCAACCCCATTAATTATCGCCCCAGTTCTACCTTAGTTCTATCTAAATCTATTCTCTACTTTCACCTTATTGCTACCCCTAGTTAAGTTAGACCGTAGTTGATCTCACACCTTTCTCAGTGGAACGAAACCTAGAATACTCTGGGATAAAGCTACAACGGTATCCGTGCGCTTGCGGATCATTCAGTGGGCGTTAACAGATATCAACACGCTTTTTGGCGCCGTTGCCGGGGATAGGGATTTATCTCTATTTTTGGTAGCGACGTTAAGAAGTGTCAACAAGCTTTTTGGTGCCATTGCCGGGGAAACGGTTTGCTGAGTTGATTACGAACCTAGCTTAACTTTTCTTTTCTTTTATCCTTTTTCTCTTTATCCTTCGTTCTTATCTTTTACTCCTCTCTTCTTTCTTTCTTCATTCATTCTATCTTCTTTTCAACTTGTGGTTTAGCATGAGTCACATTCCTATCAATCAATATGCTAAACCCACGAGCGCAAGCTTTAGGCCGTTAGAATCTTCAGAGCCCATTTTGGCATCTGGTTATGAGCTGCGCCCGTGTTGGGTAGATTTTATTCAAAAACAATCCTTCTCAGGAGAAGACGATGAAAATCCATACTCACACCTACGAGAGTTCTTACTAAGATGTGCATGCTTTCGCATTGCTGGCATGTCTGATAAGACTCTACGATGGAAGCTTTTTCCATTCTCTTTGACTGGAAAAGCTAAACATTGGTACAACAAAACCGTAGGGAGTATGCAAGGAGATTGGGAATTGCTATGCTCTGAATTTCAATCCAAATTCTTTCCCATCTCTAAGGTGATTGATCTCCGGGAAGAGGTTTTAAGCTTTAAACAGCTAGAGGAGGAATCTCTAGAAACATCATGGGATCGCATTAATGATCTCCTCACTACAGGCCCTGACCTTTCTATTCCAGACCCAATGTTGCTTCAACACTTTTACTTAGGCCTTAGTAAGGATTCTAAGCAGTCCCTTGATATAGTTTCTAGAGGATCTTTTCTTCATGTGACTACTAGTGAAGCAAGGTCTTTGATTGATAAACTTTGTGGAAGGACACCCTGCCCTAGCATTCAATATAAACCCCTTGAGAAAGAGAAGGAATTGTTTTCTAGACAAGAGGAGGTTTCGATAGCTAAATCGCACTTATTCCAATCCCAATATTTAGCTATCAGTCCCAAACTATCCATGCCTCAAAATGCACCAAGGGAAGAAGAAATTCAACCTTTGGAGTGCAATCTTTTTGGTGTTGATATCGAGAAGAGCCTAGACTTCCAGTCATATAAGAGACCTTCGAGTGAACATAATTCTAATCCTTTCAAGAAGGAATCTCTTAGAAAGCATCTTCTTTGGGAAGAATTCAAGGATGGCATGTCTAATGATGCCATAGAAGAAGCGCCAAGTCAATTTGATTTCAATCCTATCTTCTCCCCTTCTATGCCCACATTAGATGTCTTGCCTGAAGCCATCTCAAAGCCCATCCTTGACCCTAAAGAATTCTCTGACTCTTGTTCTCCTGAGTCTCATGATGATCCTAGAGATCCACTAAGACACTTAGAGTATAGGAATCATAAAGGACTCAAGGATGATCAAGAAGTGCTACAACAATGGCTGGAATGTGTAGAATGGATAGACCATGAAGAAGCCTTAATTGAATCTAGCCTAGGCCTAGAGATAAATGATAATAAACTTACGACTCATCTAAGTTTAGAAGAGGCCTTTGACGAGACCAACTTGAGAGCCATCAATCCCAAGGAAATCCTAGACAGTAACATGATTGATGAAAGTCATAGGCATGAAACAAAGGAAATAATGTTTTTGCCTATAGACATTCATGTAGAATCACCCTTGGAGACGGGTAAGGAAGATGA
This sequence comes from Chrysopogon serrulatus, assembly GCA_015844335.1. Classification (NCBI taxonomy): domain Eukaryota; kingdom Viridiplantae; phylum Streptophyta; class Magnoliopsida; order Poales; family Poaceae; genus Chrysopogon; species Chrysopogon serrulatus. Next base: position 37,691 of record JADLZL010003448.1, read on the forward strand.
CATCAATGAGCATGGAAGCTACTACAAAAAGACCTCATCAAAACCATGCTTATATGACACATCTTCTGAGTCAATTGGTCTCTCTGCTACCATGATCACACACGAGGTCTTCAACCCCCTTATACATCCTATTCCTAAAAACTTTAAAAGGGAGGTTGTAGATGCATATGTTTATCTTAAACATTGCAAGTCTCGATGTGTGAATCTTGAGGTAGGATGATAAAGATTGGTGTTAGAGGGGAAACCACTTCACCATCTTAAAGCACGATTCTGAGGTTTCCCAACAATGAGCTTTTGACCAAGAACTAGCGCTTTCAATAGACAACATGAAGTCTTGTCTAAACTGCCCTAATGAATTGAGTATAGAGATATAATTGTGAATATATTCCTTCGGGTATTCTTGTCACTAACCATTTCAGATCAAAAGCAAGAAGAATGAAGGATGATGGTGCAAGGTAAGTCCAACCAATTATTATGCAGCATTTAGATCACATCCATCCAACTTGATCTTGCCTTGCAAGAATTCAAGTGTTGGATATGCTTTCCGAAAAAAAAAAATCTCATGCCATGTTGCTAATCTTGGTTGTTTCTACCTTTAAGCCATGCTCAACTTGCCATATAACAATCATGCTCTTTCATCTCTACTTGAATAATGAATCTACAATGCCTTCATGCTACCTGTGCTTGCTATAGTATGCTTAAGGTTTGGAGTATTTTCATACATCTCTTAAAAAGAAGCATGGTGCTTAGTTTAGAGTGTTGATCTTACTTCCAAAGGCCTTTTAAATTAAGTGTGATGCTTAATTTAGAATGTCTTCCTGAATCAAATTAGATGTGGTGTCTAGGTTGGTTCTTGAACTGAAAGTATGCTTTAGAAGACACTGGATATTTTGTTGGACTAACCCCTGCAGGTAATTCTAAAATCCAATCTGGGTAAGTCAAGAGATGAATTCAAATTAGAGATGAAGCAAGGCACACGATGAACTCCAATAACTTTGCACATTGAAGACACAACTCATTCATCATTGATGGAAGGACTGTAAGTATTACAGATCATTCACTTTGTCTTCAACTGCAAGTTACCTTTGCCTTGAACCATGGTTGCATAAAACATGAGAAAAAAAACTATGCTAAGATAATCCTAAACCCATCTTTCTAATAGCATAGAGCTAATGCACATAATTTAGAGACAACAACAAAAATCCAAAATGGCAAAGAGCAAAAAGATGGCATGACAAAAAGAGCACCATCTAGGAACAAGAGGAACTATGAACCGAGATGTGAGGTTGACCAAACAAGGAAAGCATTGAGCAAAACAAAAGGACCATCAAGAGTCATCTACTCTTTATCACATGGTGTCATCTTGCTCCAATGATGAAGATAACATCCAAAGGTAAATGGTCACTACTTAAAATGCTTCTCCTTGGTTTTGGTATGAACATGAATAAAGAACTTAACATGTTTGAGTAATAATTATCAATGATTAATCCTGATTAACTCAACATGTCTAGTTCTTTAACTTGTTCATAGCATCGCTATCTTGATTTGTAGTCTTAACCAAATGAGCTAAAAAGTTGCACATCTTATGCTTGGAAGATGATAGTCATGATCATGTAAAGACCGACACATCATGTACAGATAGATAATCCTTCCTTGGGTTAAGTACTTCAACTCTTGTAGCCTAATGAACTTAAATGTTACATCCTTGCTCAACCTTCTGATCCTACCTCTCATGATAATGTTGAACAAAGCACATAATATCAACCCCATGTTGTTCAACGTGACTAAGGACAAGAGAAGTGGAATAGAAGTTTTGGTTATGCTGGTGTTTTCCTACCAGTAGAGCCCATACACTTGATCTCTGCCTTGTCTTCATGAGCAGGACACACTTTAAGCGAAGTGTGGGGGAGTCAATTCCCTACTTTGTACAAGAGGAGGTTCTAGACCTGTCAAAGCAAAATCAAATCTCAAAATCGAGACGGGTTAAGTAGAAGAAGGTGACACATCATAAAGGGCATCAGCACCGAATCTTAATCTTCACCGAAAGAGCTAGCTTGGAGAAGAAGCACTCCCATGCACCCAACCAAAAGAAACTCCACGTCATCGTATTTGGAGAAATCAACAAGAAGGGAGAAGTCTTGTTCGGAAGACCTTAAAATCTGAACCCTTGCCGTGAGTTTTGGTGTTTTGTGAGATGTTTGCTGCAAGATGACTTTAAGAGCTAGTCCACCTAGGAATCTTCATTGACATCACTCGAAGTACACCTTCCCAACACACAGCTAATCACTGTGTGGAGGAAGCAACTTCTTGTTGGATGAGATCGAGATTCCCAGCTACACTTGCTCTTATAAGCATGAACTCCACCGCAAGGACTGCTCAGCTTCAATGCTCAACCACGACAACAACCAGCTTTGGGGAAGGCATCCCCTAGGTACCCAGGTAAGTGTACCTACACGATTATTGAGTCAGTCAAAAAAAATACCAAAAATATGTGAGCACATGAAGGTTCACCATAGTATCATAAGAAAACTTAAAAATACCAAAAATATGTGGACACATGAAGGTCCATGCTTTTTAGAGTCTTTAGAGTCTTTTATAGTATGAGTATTAAAAATGTAAAATCCAATAAAAATATTAGTATATATATGAGTCAATAAATAGGCAAGCCCTGAAGATGATCCCTAAAGATGAAAATGGTGAAAAACTGCTCTGTCATAACACCTTTGAAGTGCTTAGTTTTTAGACATAAGTTTTCCCGAGTTTTGGCTTTAACTGTTTTGACTTGAAGATTTGCTCTGAGCCTAAAACTTGAGTTCCTGTATGATAAAGCTTACATTCCCACCAGAACCAAACATGATGAGATAGGCTAGATAAACTTCCACATATATGCTGCTTGTCTTGCATTGAGTTTTGTCAACCTTTGTGACCCTTGTGAGAGATTTATCATGCTCTTGAATCAAGATCCACTTGCACTCCACCTACATATGCACTACTCTACACTCGAGTGGCGCAACAACATGCCATTCCATCTACATCCAACCAAAAATGTTTTTCTCCTACCCTAGAAGAGAACATCAAAAAACATTTCCATTAGATAGCCACCCAATAAATGCTCTAAGTTCTTGATTGCTATCTCTCAAAAATCTTTTATGCCAAAAGGAGTGTTATGAGCTATGCAAAAGTTATCAAAAAAAAAGATAAACTAAGGGAGTTGAAAAAAAATGGACAAGTGTCCAAGAGCAATGGGTACTTAGATGCCTGCCTCCCTAATGAAAAAAAGAAAAAAATAATAAGATAGCTCATACTCTCTGGCCAAGTTCTAAATTTCCCAAGAGAGATATGTCTTCAAGGAGCATAGTAGAATTAGGTGCTACCACATATCCATCATATCCATACACTTGCACATCTTGATTCGATTGTATGACTTGTTTCTCTATGGATCCATTGTTTGACTTCACAACATATGCATTGCAAGTTTGCTCTTTCAAATTTTCTCCTTACCTATGTGCTCCACATAAGCCTTAGTTATAGGATGAAAAGAAAGGCAACCATCACTACTGCCTTGGTGAGAATCCACAAATACCACATACACTGAGAGATTTGAGAGTGTCATACATGGGAAACTCTGAGTTTTATTTGAAAATCTCTAAAAACTCCAGAATGATAGTGGAACAAAGAGCTTGATACATAGTGCTTGGCTAGATCTTTCTGTCTTTCGATTGCTCAAGACCCAAGTAAGAGCTGATAAGCCCCATGGTCAAAGGTAACATGAGTAAATTTTAAAGTCAGCTCAGTTATTGCTTAAGCTTCGAGGAGAATTTTTGTCTGAATGCAGGTATACTTCGAGGAGTTACTTCGAAATGGCTACAATGCTCAAACTTACACATATCTTTCAATACCTTTTTCGAGCTTAGCTTTGCTAAGGGACTAGCAAAGGTTAAGTGTGGGGGTGTTGTTGACGGCTGTTAATGACCAAATTTACCCATCAACTAACTCCTGAAAGAGGCACATTAGCGATCACCAACATAGACTTAGGGTTTACACTAACGGAATTCCAAGAGTTTTGGTGAATCCTTGCCTCTACAGGTACACATCAGAAAAGATATCAAAAAGGACCAATGTGATAGATTGCAAGCACCTCAAATGATGAATTGGAATACACCATTGCGAAGAGCTCGTCGAGACGATCGAAATGGACATATCATTTGCCATTTTCGGAGTTCCAGATGAAAAGATATGAATTCCACCGCGGGGGCTGCACTAGAAGACTCCAGAAGGCGCGAGAAGACACCACGGCGAAGCGGACCGCGAACGGCCCGGGCCGCACCGCCGGTCCGGCCCCGACCGCCGGTTCTGCTACGAGGGGCCAATCAGGCCCGGCTTCAGCCCAGTGCTCCACCGTCTTAGGGTTTCAATCTCGGTTAAATGCCAAAGTCGGTTTGATCCAAGAGCTCACGTTCATCCCACCGGGCTATAAAAGGAGGGCAGGACCCCCCCAGGGCAACACACATTCATTTGTAATTCTCTCAAACCCTAATTGAGAGGTGTCCCTTGAATGGATAACCTCTCTGGGGGGCCAGCCATCAAGAGAAGATTAGTCCTCTCTAGGATCTAGTCTTTAGATAATAGTGAGATGGAGAGTGAGGGAAGAGTTAGGAGGAGGTGCCGGCCTATCGGTGCCCTCTCTACGGCTTGTACCTTGGCAGGATCAAGCTCTACTTGAGCTTGCTCCTGAGATGTCTCTGGTGATCAACTTCTAATACGAGTAAGTTCTATGCCTTTATTGTTTATCTGGATCACGACTCTCTTTGAGTGCTTTATTCTCTTCCTAGGGGGAGTAGAGTATTATCGTAGGTGTAAGCAAGGTGCTTAGGCTTAGGATAATCGTGGATGCACCCTGCATTTCGGATTTGGTGGTAGCTCACGGAGGTGACTTATAGCTCCGTTGAATCTTATTTATCCCACTATCCCGTTTGTAGGCCAAGTAGGACACGGTTGCTAAGGAGATCAACATCCTATGTTGGTGTCTCTCCTTATGTAATGCCCCCAGTTAGCAATATAAGATATAGACTTGCCCAAGTTAGAAGAAGTGAACCATAGTTATCCTCTCTACTCTCCTATTATCATCAACCTCGATTGCTACGCTCAACCCCATTAATTATCGCCCCAGTTCTACCTTAGTTCTATCTAAATCTATTCTCTACTTTCACCTTATTGCTACCCCTAATTAAGTTAGACCGTAGTTGATCTCACTCCTTTCTCAGTGGAACGAAACCTGGAATACTCTAGGATAAAGCTACAACGGTATCCGTGCGCTTGCGTATCTTTCAGTGGGCGTTAATAGATATCAACACGCTTTTTGGCGCCATTGCCGGGGATAGGGATTTATCTCTATTTTTGGTAGCGACGTTAAGAAGTGTCAACAACAATGCAAAATTCCTACCAGAGCCATATTGAATATTTAGGCTAGGAAGCTTTCTACATATTACTGCTTGTCATTACATTGAGTTTGATCAACCTCTGTGACCCTAATGAGAGACTTGTCATGCTTTTAAAATCAAGATTCACTTGCACTCCACTCATACATGCACTACTCTACACTGGAGTAGGCGCAACAACATGCCATTCCATCTTTTTTAGAAAATATTTTACTCCTACACTAGGAGAAAACACTAAAAATATTCCATTAGGATAGCCACAAAATAAATGCTCAAAATATCTTTGTTTCTATCTCTTAATCTTTTATGCCAAAAAGGAAGTTTTGTGAGCTATGTAAAATAAATAAAAAAATGGACAAGTGTTCAAAAGAAAAAAAAAGGGAAAGAAGAAGAAAAGAAAGAAAGTATGACTTGTTTCTCTCTAGATCCATTGTTTGATTTTACAATATATGTTTTGCAAGTAAGTCATCCATGATTATTTCCATACCTATGAGCTCCATATAGACCTTTAGATATAGGATGAAATAAAGGCATAAGCTTCATTGCCTTGGTAAGGAACCAAAAATACCACATATATATGAGAGACTTGAGAGTGTCATATAAAGCATCTCTAAGTTTTAATTCGAAAAACCATAAAAACTCCAGAAGATTGGCTGAATAGAAGAGTTTGAGACGTAGTGCTTGACTTGATCTATCTGTTTTTCAATTGCTCATGACCCAAGGTAAAAGATATTAAGCTCCATGGTTGAAAAGAATAAGAGTAAGTTTGAAAATGAGGCCAATGAATTTCAACGTGGAGAGAATTTTAATTTAAACATCTGAGTATTTGTTGAAAGTTATTAAATAAATATAAGAAACCCTGAGTATTAATTTTTCCTATCATTTTAGAGTTAGCTTTGCTAGGGACTAGCAAAGGTTTAGCTTTGGGGAGCTTGTTGACGGTAGATAACGATCATTTTTAACCGTCAACTAAATGCATAAAAGAGATCACCACTAGAAAACATAGGGGTTATAACTGATAATTTCTATGAGTTTTGGTGATTTTATATTTTCTACAGGATTATTCTAGAAAAGAGAATTTATAGGATTTAATTGTAAGACTTGCACGAAACTTAACCGCGACGGAAAAATATCATCATTGGACTCGGGAAGGGTCTAGAAGACACCGGAAACGAAGCGGAGGCGCTTGGGGGCCCACATGGTGGCGCCCGGCCCGCCCCCGGCCGCCAGGCTGGGCGGCCTCCCCATTCCACAACCTTCCACGAGCTTCTGGAGTATTCCTCCACCGCCTTTGAGGATCAATCTTGGCCCTACGTGAAGTCGGTTTGATCCAACGGCCATCGTTTCCTCCACCGGGCTATAAATATGTGCCTGCACCCCCTAGGAGCAATTAGGGTTTTTGTCTCAATTCATTTGTCAAGATTAGACTAGAAGCTAGGGTTTCCATAGATTAGAATTAGAGCTTCAGTTCTTCAAGTTCTAGATTAGGTTTAGCTAGCAAGGTTCAAGTAGAGTTGGGCGCTTCACTCGGAGCTTTCGATCTACAGTCAAGAGATTGGTAATTTGTATCTTGTTTATGACTTTGTTCTTAATTATTATATTACTACTTATTAAGTTCTTAGCTTGCTCTAGTTGCATTCTTGATATAGTTATGATTGGTGATGATTATAGTCATATATTCGTAAAGCGCCTAATTCAATACTCGAGTGGGTTAGGTGGTATGTATTATGTAAGCATGGTGCTTAGATATCATATATACCTACGATTGCATCCCTGATGTGCCGGGTAGTGTGGTAGATCATAGGCGTACAAGCCTATTGAGTCCTCTGTATTCCACCCCTCGCATGTAGGCTAGTAGAGCGCAGTCACGAAGGAGGTGACTTATGTCTCAGTATCCTCTCTAGTTGATGCTCCTTATGCCGTTTTCTGAGTTGGTTATACTATAGATGATGGTGTGTGTATATTGGTGTGATCTGTAGACTTATTATTTAGGGATAATTTAGAAGTTCTTTACTTTAGCCGAATCTCCCTGTCGACCAATCATATTAGTTTAGTCTTTAATCCCTGTCTCTGAAAAGTCCTCTTTTATTATGTTTATCTTGACTCACCCCTACTAAAAGCATTAGAGTGGTTGATTACTATAGGTTTGCATATTTAAAGTCATAGACATAATTCTTTTCTACCCTTTTCTAGTTTGAACCAACGCAATAAATTAGTTTTCCTTTTGGCTTAAAACAAATCAACGATACCTGGGAATCTTACCAGGTGAAATGCTACAATAGGAGAATTATCTGTGTGCTTGCGGATATATTCTATGGCGTTATTTTTAGAGTAGACAAGTGTAGATTCTTTTCTAGCATTTTTGGCATCATGTTAGAGATGACAACTTAATGCGAAGTGATGTTAGAAATGTCAACAAACAAGCAGACACGGTCGCGCGAAGTTGGATGATGACTCTGTTTCACATCCTCCCTAGATGATGCCCTTTACATGTGATCATGATATAGGACTAATCTAATAATGATTGCTAGATGTAATTGCACTAATTAGAGTTATGCATTGATGTAGTTATAGAATTATCTTAGATATTAATTCCTTAGTTTATCCATTGGCTAGCTATGATTATGACTAGAAAGTGCTCGATGTTTATCTATCATTTATGATGCTTGATTATACTTATGACCTATATTTATCTATATTTATCTTGTGACCTCTGCCTGTTATGAGTAGATTAAATGACATTGGTGATATCAATTATTTATGGTATATATAGTTGATATCAATATAATAGATTAGAGTTTATCTAGTCCTTCCCAGTGGTATAAATATAAATTGACAACTTTGGTAGTACTCTAGGTAAAATGCTACAATGGTATAATTATCGTCCGCTTTGAGAACCGTTCTTAGTTTATATCTATATTTATGGCTCGTCTCAGAATAATATATACAATAAACCCATATTTATCCTTAGCAAATACAGTTAAGGATGACAACCTAATTCATGCTTAAGGATGTTGGTGATAGATAAAGTGGCTAGTTGCTAATGACAAGTTAATTTAGTACCATGTGTTTCTAATCTCGTTAATTAGTTATGACATTAGAAATACCAACAAGCACACATGGCGGCGCGACGACGCGGGATGGAGCAGCAACACCAGCGCAACGGCGCACACGGCTACACGACGGACGTGGGATGGAGCAGCGACGTTAGCGCAACGGCGTGGGCTGAAGCAGCGGCGCGCACTGCTGCACGACGACGTGGGATGGAGCAACGACGCTAGCGTGGCGGCGGCTCGTCCGTGTGCGGCGAGATGGTCCGTCATAGTGGAGTGGCCGCCAATGAGCTTTTTTTAATTGTGAGAAATCATTTTTAGAGCTGGTTTTCTTACTGCAACCGCCTCCGTAGATAGATCTTTAGAGGTGGCTATCTTAAGTTAATCGCCCCTGAAGATCAAACTTCAGAGGCGGTTGTCTTAACAGAACCATCTCTGAAGATCGATCTTCAGGGGCAGTTAAAAAGCCGTCGCTAGAGCTACCATATCTTTACAGACGATGGGTTAGGGCAAACCGTCCCTGAAAACATGATTTAACCGCCTCTAATGTCGTTTTTTGTACTAGTGGTTGAACCATTACCAGAGATGGTGAAGATAGCGAGAAACTGAGCGCAGCCACTATTGAGCTTTTCTTTAAGGCTATAGTCAATGGAATGGGCTGCATGGGCTAGCTAAGTTGGGAAAGAGGAGAAATTAAAGCCCTGTAAGAAAATGTTCTTTGCGGGCTAGCCTGTTTTTCCTCTTCACTGTTCTTAGAATAAGAACTTATCTTCCACGAGTTTGAGGGAGTTTGGTCGCTATAGTTCCCATTCTGGCACCCCACCACCCCCAGCCATTGCTACCGTGCAGTTGACCCTATTTGGTTCTAGAGATTACAAGTTGATGAAGTCCCATGTAACACTTCCAAGCCTAGCCAGCCAAGGTGTGCCTAGTACGACGTCGATGTCATTACCGATATTGAGGAGGAAGGCATCGATGTCAAAGGTGTCACTGGCAATGCGAAGAAATACACTGAATGATGCCCCAGCAAGGCATCTCGTGTCCACTCCCCACTAGGATAGCGGTGTCGATGTGCTGCTCCTGGAGCTTGATAGCTCAAGTGACGTTTATATCGATTACGTTTTGTGTGGATCCCGAACCTATGAGCACGAAAACATTCATGACATTCAAGACTCCCTCCCTATTGCGAGAGATGCCATGCACTATAGGTTGGGGTTGGCCTATCATCATCATGCGGCTAGGATCAACCTCATCCATGTCATAGTCGTTGACGGTGGTGACCTCAAACAACATCTTGCACTTGTGGCTGCATGAGAAGGGTTCATTGCAATTGAAGCAGAGGCCAGCCCGGTGTTGTGTTGCCATCTCGTTAGCGGTTAACCGTTTGAATGGTCGGGGTGTTGGTGTCTCCGTGCCTGATGGTGTTGGCGTAGGTGGTGTCGCAGGTGTTGTCGTTGTAGTTGCTTGAGGAAGGGGAAGATGTCCCTGCTTCATGGCAGGAGCTTTATTGGACTCCACGATGACCGTCAAGTGTCATACGTACGATCGTGCCAATGACATGACCGTCTCCACGTCCTGTGGGTTGAGCAACTTGGTGTCTATTCTTGACGGTTTGAGAAGGCCAGCGGTGTAGATGTTGACTTGCTGAATCTCGTCGAGGTGGCCAACGCGAGCCACTTGAGCCATGAAGCGCTTAGTGTAGCCGTTGATGGAGCCTGTCTTCCTTGGGGTAGCAAGTTCGCCCAAAGAATTGCGCCTTATTTGTGGACTGAAGCCCTCATTGACGAACTTGGCAAAGTATGTCCAATTTAACCTGTCATGTTCCTATGAGAGTCTCATGTACCACAATTGGGCCATGCCCATTAAGATGCGTGCCATGTTTTTTACAATATGAGGTTCGTTGGCCTCTGAAGAATTACTCGCATCTGTTGAGCCATGGTAGTGGATCCTCCTTGCCATCTGTTGGTATAAATTAACTGCACCCTATATAGTAATTATAATCAGATTATCCGCAAGCGTTTACGGATATATCTTGATCAGCACTTCACCAAGATCAACCCGGTTTTAATATCGAACCCAAAGGAACAAAGCAAAGTGATTATTGACTAAGTCTATAACTCTTAATCTAAAGGGAGTACAAACAATCTAGAAAACTATCAAGAACGAGGAAATAGCTATTGCACTCTAGTTCCGACAACCGGTAAGCTTTGTGTAATATCGTCTAATCGGACAAGTAACCCGAATAGGAGAAGAAACAGAGTAATCTCCTACCAAGCACCTATAAGCCTATCAGTCCTATCAACGGGAAGTGGACTACAGAGGATTCAACGAAGCTATAAAGTCACCTTCGTGAGCTACCACTATCCGGCTAATCAGGGGACATCTACAAGCAGCCATAGCCCAGACACCACGTCCATGCTACGAATCACTCCTCCGACCTAGGAGCTACCCAAATCGAAGTACTCAATATAATATGAGTTGTAAACCAAAGACGAATAAAAACAAGTTGCTTACTTGAATCAGAATGGCGAATACAAAAGTACCTCAGAACGCCGGGCGAGGGAGCCGAATCTAGACGAATACAGCTACGAAGAAGCTCCGACAGGCCGGGACTCCTCCGAATCTCTACTCCTCTACTCTATTTCTCTAATCTCTATCTTGATTGCTAGCCTAGATCTAGTGGATATCTATCTAATGCTCTGGCTCTTCAGCTCTTGATCTGGCCTCCTTCAGGGGGGTCTGGCCCTTTATTTATAGCCCGGTGGGATGGATACGCACCGTTGGATCAAACCGACGTAAGGAGGGGCTGAGATGACTCCTCGGAGGCGGTGGAGGAAGACTCTAGAAGGGGTGGCCAACCCTAACCCTAGGGGGCCGCCCGGCGTGGCAGGGGTCGGCCGGCCCCACCACGGGGTCCCTCGGGGTCCTGTTGTTTCCGGTGTGTTCTAGATGCTTCCCACGTCCCGTTTGCGATATTTTCCGTCGCGGATAAGTTTCGTGGCAGAAATGCACTTTAATCCCTCTTCTAAGCCTTTTTCGGATAATTTCTGAAAAATACACAATTCACCAAAACTCGTGGAAATTATCAGTGATGACCCTATTCTAATAGATATTCATGTATGATAAAGGGATATTTGCTAATAAAGATTGTATGTTAATAGGTGTCAACAATTACCCCCACACTTAGGCTTTTACTCGTCCGAGAAAAAGGTTAGTTTTAGCATAAAAAAGAATGAGCATTTAATGCATAACTTGAAAATTGAATTATATAAAATTAGTCTAGTTACCATGCGATTGGAATTTAAAGTTCCAATCATGAATTCTTGAGTGATTGAGGGGCAGGATAGCTTGAAACATGTTACTCTTTTCCTTTAATTCTGTCTATTGGAGAGTAAATGGGTTTTTCAAATAAAACATAGCTTCGATCTTCTCTTATTTGTAGTGGCATCAACGGTTGTGATATTAATTTTGATATTCATAACCAAGTGAGAGAAATATCATATTCTGGATCGAGAAAAAATTTATCCCCTCTTGGCATATTATGTTAGAGGGGCCATTGAGCTATTTTTAAGCTAATTCTACCGAGCACATGCTCCTATTTCTTTTCTCATTGAATCGAGGTTCCGGACACTTGTCCCTTTTTATTTCCTCGTGATCTATCTTTTTGAGGTTTCGGACACTTGTCCCTTTTTATTTCCTCGGATCTCTTTTTAAACAGCTCATACCTCCTTCACAATAATGCTCAAGAGAGTGTATTATATTTTTATTTAATTTTATTTTATGATACTGGGAATATGATAAACCTCTCAACCAAAGCTATAATAATTATAAATAGTGGAATGATATGATTATTATTGGGTTCCACTACAAAGAGAAAAGAAGCTAATTATTTTTAAATTTTTGAAATAAAATCTCCAAAGACAAATTATCGGGAAGTGAGTGCTCACTATTTTGCTATCTCATGTTCCACAATAACTTAAACATTCATGAGGTACTATAAATGTCACAGAAATCATGACTCTAGAAAAGTGTTATATGATTTATTTTCAAGTCATAGATTAAATGGTTTTTTATCATCTCTTAAAAACATTTAATATGAAGATTTATAATTCGGATAACAATTCAGAATAAAATATATGCGATTATAATGTATTCGACTCAAACCCGACCGTGACCGAGCGAGGAGGCAGGTGGGCGTGCAGGGGCGCCGGCCGGCCCAGGCGGGCGCCGATCGGCGGGCTCTCTGGTGGCCTCAAGGCCCGCTTCACCGCGCGTGGTCCTGGTTTGATTATGTTCAATTACGCTATTTTTTCGATCGAATTTTTATTCTCGTGATTGCAATGTGCCTCCCCACACTTGTTTTCCTGTATACTGCGCAATATGTGGAGACAAACACATACCCAAAAAAATAGAGAGTAGAGTAGATAAAACATTAATATAAAAGATAAGGCACTTTATTCATTTATGGCGGTGATATAATATAACTCAACAGACGCTTTAACGACTGAGCTAACGACTACCCTAGCTCATTAGGCTTTGTCCTAAAAATTTATCACTCGACTGACTTAATTAACTAACCGAACCTAGCGGAATTGTGCCTTATTAATAGATAACTAGGCAACTATGACTGCCCTTCATTGTTGAGGCCCTGAATTTCTTCCTTGAGGGTTGCAACCTCTGCTTCGAGCTTGCCTTTGTCATGCTTGAGACTGTGGATTAACTTGAGATTGATCTCTATCTGCTTAGCCATATCTTCTATGATCTTGTCCCGCAGCTTGTCAGATGTCTCTAAGCCTTTGACAGTGTTAGAGAGGCCTTCAAGCCTCTCACTGAGAATGCGTAGAGAAAGTGCTAGCTGCTTAGGAACCTTTTCTAGTGCTAGTGCTGGTGTAGCCCTCTTCCTCTTGGGCTTGGGCTTAGGTGGGATGTGCTCAGTGTAGCAGACCTCGTCGGGGTTTGCGCAAACTCCTTGGACGACAGGACGAGCAGTGGTGTACTTGGCGCATACCAGCTTTCCTTTCTTATCGGTTTAGACCGACAAGAGCCGTTTATTGTCCCTATGTGGAAGAAGCGGAGTACCCCTTGGAATAGCAATTTGCTTCCCCTTAGCACCTCCTTCAAGCAGCAGTCTTGTAGGTGGTGGAGGAAGAGCAGATGGATCTTGTATGTAGTAGGCATGCTCATGGCACTGAGGTACCGTAGCAACATGCTTTGGCGGCACGACGGCGAGAGGCTTCGGCTGCGCAAGGACGAGGGCCTTCGAATCATCACTGGGGATGTTGTTGAAGTCCGCGCCGTAGGAGACGATCGCCTTGTTCGCCATTGCTACTAGATCTAGATTGGAGAGTTTCTCAGAAGGAGAGAGGTGGTTGTTTATGGGATACAATTGAGGGGGTTCTAGGTACGTATTTAGATGGGTTTTCAGGAGACAGGATGAGGACAAAACCTAGCCTCTATGGGATCCGTACGAAAGAATATCCGAACACGGTTGGATAATACGCGGATATACGTAGGAAGGGTGTAGAAGGGCAGAGGAACGAGAGTCGGGACGAGAGGGGGCAGGGGGGCACCGCCCGGCCCCACTAGGGCGCCGGCCAGCCCCACCAGGGGTCCTCTCGGGGTGCCCTCTTTCGTGGTGCCTTCGGACTCTAACTACTTTCTATTAATTGCATTGCGAGATATATTTTCGTACCGGAGAAGAACAGAACTTAATAAATTGGTAATTGGATAAAATCCAATTCATCAACTACTCCTGAATCAAATGGTTCTAGAAAAAGTTTAAGTCGATGCCCATTTACCTTGAATAACGTACCTTCATTTGATTGTAGAGTTACCGCTCCATGTGGTGATGAATTCACAATAGTAAATGGTCCTTCCCATTTGCTTCGTAATTTTCCAAGCCCGAATAATTTAAACCTGGAATTAAAAAGTAATACCTTATCTCCTGGTGTAAATTCCTTCTTCTTGATCCTCTTATCATGCCACCTTTTTGTTCGTTCTTTATAAGTCTTTGAATTGTGATAGGCCTTTTCTCTCCATTCTTCTAATTCTGATAGTTGCATTTTTCTTTTCTCTCTAGCAGCTTCTAAATCCATGTTCCATCTCTTGATAGCCCAGTGAGCTTTATGCTCTAATTCTACGGGTAAATGGCAGGTCTTGCCATATACCAGCTGATATGGTGACATACCTAAGGGTGTCTTGTAAGCTGTACGGTATGCCCATAGTGCGTCAGGTAACCGATCCTTCCACATAGTTCCCATCTCATTTACTATTTTCTGAAGAATATTTTTGATTTGTTTGTTTGATGTTTCTGCTTGGCCACTTATCTAAGGATGATATGGAGTAGCAACATTATGTCGTATTCCATGAGCTTGTAGGTATAAGTGAAACTTCTTGTCAGTGAAATGTGTTCCTCCGTCACTTATAACCATCCTTGGTGTTCCAAACCTTAGAAATATAACCTCTTCAAACATCTTCTTTGAGTTTTTTGAATCAGCATTCTTGCATGGCATGGCTTCTACCCACTTGGATACATAGTCAACTGCCACCAAAATATACTCATAATTCCTTGATTTCACAAATGGTCCCATGTAATCTGTCCCCCAAACATCAAAGAGCTCTATCTGAAGATTATTGGTGAGTGGCATAGCATCTCTAGCATTGATATTCCCGTGCCTCTGACATAATCCACATCTTCGGATGAAACCTTTAGTATCTTCGTACATGGTTGGTCAAAAGAAACCACTCTGCTAGATTTTTGCATGAGTGCGGAATGCCCCATAATGACCTCCATATGGTGATGAATGGCATTTCTGAATGATCTACATGCCTTCTTCCACTGGTACACATCTTCTGAGTAGCCCATCTGAACAAACCCTAAAGAGGTATGGCGGATCCCATATATGGAGACGACTTTCATAAATAAGCTTCCTTTTATTTTCCCCTGGTGTTACGTAACCTGCAACCATAAAGTTGACAATATTCACGTACCAAGGGTCTGACTTGGTCACTTTAAACAACATGTCATTTCTTAATGAGTCATTGATAGGTAATTCCAGAGGTTCTTTAAAATGCATCCTAGATAAATGATCAGCAACAAGGTTCTCTATTCCTTTCCTATCTTTTATTTCCAAATCAAATTCTTGAAGTAATAAGATTGTTGACACTCCTTAGCGTCAACTTTTACTAGGGCTTTTTACCTGAAGGAAAACAAAAAAACACACTAGTCTAGGGCTTTATCTGACAAATTCCACGAGTTTTGCATATTCTGTATTTTCTAGGGTGATTTTCAGAAAAGCATAAAAAGGGGATTATAGAGCTCAATTATCACGAAATTGATCCACAACGGAACAACATCATCATCGGACTCGGGAAGGGTCTAGAAGACACCCGGCGGCGGGGCCCGCGAGGGAGCCAGTGGGGCCGGCGGCGGCCCACCCAGGGCCGGTCGGCGCCCTAGGTCATCCTCTCGCCGCCGCCTTCTAGAGTCTTCCTCCCACGCATCCTTGGAAGCCAAGCAAGCCATCCCTACGTTGATTTTAGGTCGGTTTGATCCGACGGTACACATGAGATGAAGACGCGGATCGGCCCGGCGTGGCGGTTCCTTGCCCCCTACTCCACCTCGGCCTATATAATGACGCCCAAGGCTCCCTCCAAGAGGGATTCTACACCCCGGTGCTTCATATTCTCTACATAATTAGGGTTAGGGTCCCTCTAGTTGATCTAGTCTAGTTCATCTAGTTCTAGTTCATCTAGATGTAGCAATTAGGAGAGACTAGTTCTTCTAGATCTAGTTTTGTTTAGAGATTAGAGAGATTGAGTAGAGGAGTAGAGATTCTAGAGGAGCTCGGCTGTCGGCGCTTCTTCGTGGCTGTATTCTTCGGATTGACTTCCTCGCCGGAGCTGTTTCGAGGTACTTTTGTATTTACCATTCTCGATTCAAGTAAGCAATTTGTTCTTATTCGTTCTTTGGTTCACATCTCATATTGAGAACTTTGATCTATAGGACCCTGTAGATTAAAGTTGTATTTCGTAGTGTAGGCATGGTGCCTAGGCTAGATTTACTTGTGAATGTCCCCTGATCAGCCGGATAGTGGTAGCTCGCGTAGGTGACTTTATAGCTGCGTTGAATCCTCTGTAGTCCACTTTCCGTTGATAGGACTGATAGGCTTATAGGTGTCTGGTAGGTAGATTACTCTGTTTCTTCTCCTATTCAGGTCAATTGTCCGATAAGACGATATTATACAAAGTTTACCGGTTATTGGAACTAGAGTACAATAGCTATTTCCTTTTTCTTGATATTATCTAGCCTAATTATATGGTTAAGTCTATAGACGTTGTCATTATCACAACTGTTCCCTGTGGATACGATATTTGAAACCTCTGGGTAAAATGTGACACTGGTATGATATCTGTGCGCTTGTGGATAATCCTACTTAAAACTTATTTAATGGAGTGCGAGTTAAAAATACCAACAAGCATTTTTTGGCGCCGTTGGGGGGAACGGTTTGCTGATTTTGACTTAGTCTAGCTTAATCTTGTATTATACTTTTATCTTTTCTTATTTTATCCCATTCTCTTCATTAATTTTTTGTGTTCATCCTTATGGATGCTTTTAATTCTATTTGTTTTTATGGCATGCGTGAAAGCTTCGGGCCACCAAAATCTAATGAACCTATCATAACACTCCGGCTATGAGCTGCACCCATGTCTAATCAAAATGATTCGGGATAAACCCTTCTCGGGAGAAGGCAATGAAAACCCATACTTACACTTACGAGAATTGAGCGGACTGTGCATGCTTAGCATTCTTTGGCATGTCTAATAAGACTATTAGATGGAAGCTTTTTTCCGTTTTCCTTTGGGGAAAAGCTAAACTTTGGTATAATCGAGCCGTAGGGAGTATGCAAGGTGATTGGGAAATGTTATACTCTGAATTCTGTTTACACTTCTTTCCCATCTCTAAGGTAGCTATCCTTCGAAAAGAGGTTTTAACTTTTAGGCAACTAGAACAAGAATCTCTTAGTAAATCATGGGAGCGTTTTTAATGAACTTATCACATTTGGCCCCGACCTTGGTTTTCCGGACCCTATGCTTCTTCAACATTTTTATTTGGGTCTTACCAAGGAATCTAAGGACTCCCTTGATTTAGCCTCTAGAGGAGCTTTTCTTCACTTGCCTATAACTGAAGCTTTGACCGATGGTAGAAAAGGTTGTTCAAGCCTATTCTGAGCTCTCTGAGGAAGAGAAGAAATCATCTCTCGAACAAGAAGAGGAAGTTTTGGTAGCTGAAACACAATCACCCCAATCCCAAGATTTAGCTATCAATCCTAAACCATCAAAACCTCACAATGATGATTTAGACTTCCAATTAGCTAAGATGCTCATACATCGATATGAATCAGACCTTCTTAGAAGAGCATCTTGGAAAAAGTGTCCTCAACTTTCTTTTCCTCCTAAAAGACATCAAGAAGAATACATGGATGGCATGTCTAGTGACACCATAGAAGGAAAGCTAAGTCACTCAAGAATTAATCATATCTTCTCCCCTTCTATACCCACATTAGATAACATATCTGAACCCAACTTTTAAACCCATCCTTGACCCTGATGATCCTTTTTATACTCTCGCCCCTAAGTCTCATAACGACCCTAAAAACTCACTAGAATACCCAAAGTATAGGAGTCATGAAGACTATAGAAATGATCAAGAAGAGCAACGTCGACAATGGCATGAATGCATGGAACATATGAAAAACTCATTTGCCATTGTCAAAGAATGGATGGAGGAGGACGAAGCCTTAGTGTTAGCATCCGAACTTGGTCTAGATTCAAATGGTGAGCTTAAATCAATTTCTTTAATAAATAGAACTCACCCAAGTTCGAAGGAAGCTTTAGACGAGACCAATCCTATGGGCATCAATTCATGGGAAATCCTAGAAGATACAACATCCAATGAATGTCATAGGCATGAAATAATAGAGGCAAACTTGTTGCCTATAGACAACCATGAAGAAACACTCTTGGAGTTTGGAAAGGGAGATTACATCGATGAGCATGGGAATTATCTCATTAACACTTTATCAAATCCATGCTCATATGAGAAATCTCCTGAATCTTTTGGTCTCTCAAATATTACCACACACGAGATCTTCAACCCCCTTATTCTACCTGTTCATAAAATCATTAAGAGGATGGTTGTAGATGCATATGTTTATCATAAATATTATAGATCTCGTTGTAATCTTGATATAGGTGCACAAAGGCTAATGTTCTAGAGGAAACCACCTCACCAACTTGAAGTATAATAGTTAGAAGGTTTCCTAAGAACAACTTTGTGTCCAAAAAAAATAACCACTCTAAAAAATGAATGAATGAATTAAGTTTGCACCTTTAGCATAGAAATATAATTGTCAAAATATTCCTTTAGATATTTTTGTCACTAACCATTTTAGGTTTAAAGTAAGAAAATGAATAATGGCAGTGCAGTATGACCAACCAATCATTATGCAACTTTAAATTACATCCACTCAAGCTTACATTTACTTTGCAAAATTTAAGCTTGGGGAATGGCTTATTTAGAAAATTCTATATTGCTAATATTGGTTGTCTCTACCTTTATTCAATTTATTAATCATACTCTTTCATCTCTGTTTGAATAACACTCGATAAACTTTCATGTTACCTTTGTTTGGTATAGTATACTTAAGGTTTGGAGAAATTTCATACACCTTTTGAATTAGGCATGGTGCTTAGTTTAGACTGTTTTCTTGAGTCATAATTAGACAAGGTGTTTAGTTTGATTCTTGAACTAAGAGGTGTATTGATTTTACTTTCAAAGGCTTTTTTGAATTAAGCGTGGTGCTTAGGTTAGAATGCCTTCCTAAATCAAATTAGACGTGGTGTCTAGGTTGATTTTTGAACTAATAATATATTATAGTAGACATTGGATATTTTGTAGACTAGCCCCTATAGGAAAATTTTCAAAATCAATTTGGGTGAGTCATGAGATGAATTCAAATTAGAGATGAAGTATGATACATGCTGAACTTTAATAACTTTGTAGAAGAAGACATAGCTCATTCATCATTAATGAAAGAACTATGAGCATTAATGATTTATTCACTTTATCTTCTACTATAAGTTACTTTGCCTCAAGCCATGTCTGTATAAAACATGATCTATACTAAAATAATATTAATATTATCTTTTTATTAGCATAGACAGAATAAAATTAAATACTAGACAAGCAACCTATGTTTAAAATTTATATACTCCTTCGGGTATGTGTTGTCCACTAATCTATTACAGGCATAATAATAACTGGAGTGAAAAGAGTCAAAAGATCAAAGAAGCAAAAAGATGGCAAAAAAATGAGTGCAATAGAGGAGCTAAGATGTCTATGAACAACTCAAGATGCAAGAGAAGGAAGGCACCACCACTCCACCAGTCAATTACCCTTCATCACTTAGTGCCATCACGCTCTAACAATGAAGCTCTACTTCAACTTGTTGGCCAAATCAAAGAACAAAGGTGACATCATCATCACTAGAGGTATGCAACCATCACGACCTCCATCTCTCAAGATGGAGAGATACACAAGAGTGGAAGAAGAAGTTCTGTCGGTAAACTTAAAATTCCGTACCCTTGCCATACGGTAATATGGCAGTTATTTAATTAATTAGTATTTCTATCTATATTAATAATTTTACTTTAATATATTCATCTTCATAAATATTAAAAAGAAAATAAAAATCTTTATTGCTTTATTTACTGCATCATACAATACTGAAAGCCCCATGTGAATAAACTTATGGTAACCCTATAGGGATATTTACTGTGGTGGTATAAAAAAATAAATAAATAGTAATAATAGCTTCTATATTTACTTTCTTGCATTATAAAAGAAAAAAGAGCCTAAGCCCCATAAGAATAAATATTCTCTGTGGAGGCATAAAGATACAACTATACATCATGCATACATATTTAATCTCTGCATAATTAAAACTAGAAAATCCTAAAAAAAGAGAATCCTGCTAGAACCTGTCAATTCAAATCAACTCAAAGAATAATCAATCACTTATTGGCTGACCGCTAACCCATTATTAAATTTGAGCCTCGAGTTTTGGTTTTCTTGTTGAAGTATAATTATGCAGGAACAATATTATGACAAGGAGAGAGTCTATCGGTGGCACCTACCGGAACCGCTGGCTTTGGTTAGCTCACTCTAAAAGATCATCAACACCAAGTATTGCAAACATCTAGCTTGGGGAGGAGCATCCCCTAGTTATCAGGTAACTATACCTAGGCGATTATCGAGTCTATTCTATATAGTCATAAAATACCAAAAAAATATGTGAGCACATGAAGGTTCACAATAGTATCATAAGAAAATATAAAAATACTAAAAATATATGGGCACATGAAGGTCCATGTCTTTAGAGTCATGTGAGTCCAATAGAAATAAAAAATATATTTATCTATACATTAAGGTGTGATCATAGAGTGTGTCTAGTTAGTAAGAGTCAAATAAAAAAACTAAAAAAACTAGAGAATATTAAAATTTTGTCTTGGAGATGATGAAGAGTTGCTCTACTGTAATTCCTTTCAAGTGCCTAGTTTTTAACCATGAATTCTCCTAAGTTTTGGACATGACTATTTTGATATAAGAATTTACTCTGAACCTAAAATTTATGGAGGCATATGCTTGAGCTAAAGTCTAGGTAATTGATTGATATGATACATGAAGGTCTAAGCTGCTATTTATCTTATTCCTAGCATTACTAAGTTTGGAGATTTATTTTGAAAACCCAAAATCTTACATGATGAGCTCTTGTATGATAAAGTTTACATTCCTACCAAAGCCATATATGATACATTTAGAGTTAGAAAAACCTTTACATATTCATGCTGCTTGCTTTACATTGAGTTTAGTCAACCTTTGGAGTATACCTTATGAGAGTCTTGTCATGCTTTTTAAAATCAAGATCACTTACGCACTCCACCCACATATGCATTACTCCTACTCTAGGATGTAAGCGCAGTCATTTCCACTTTCATCTAGATTCACCTTTAAAAATATTTTTCTCCTACACTAGGAGTAAACATCTAAAAATATACCCTATAGGACAACCCCTATTTAATTGCTCTAAATTCTTATCATTATCTCTCCAATTTATTTATATTCAAAGGATGCATGTGGCTATGCAAAAGTAAAAAAAAAGAAAAGAAAAACGAGAAAGAGGAAAAGAAAAATGGGAGTAAAAGATGGACAAGTGTCCCAGCATTAAAACAATGGGTACATAGATGCCCGCCTCCCCAGAAAAAAAAAAAAAGAAAGAAAGAATAAAGATAGCCCATGTTTTCCCCGCGAACAAAGTTCTAAGGAGGGAGTTATTTTCAAAGAGCAAAAGTAGAATTAGGATTAGCCACTAAATACTATATATGCACCTATCCACCATATTCTATACACACACACATCTTGATTTGATTGTATGCCTCGATTCTCTATGGATCCATTGCTTGACTTTACAATATATGAATTGCAAGTATGTTCATCCTTGTTATTGCCACTCCTATGAGCTCCACTATATATATCCTTAGTTATAGGAAGGCATGACCTTATTAATGCCTCAGTGAGATCCATAAATACCACATATAATAAGAGACTTGAGGGTGTCATACAATTATGCTACGAGTTTTATTGTGAAAACTTACAAAACTCGGAATATTGGTACTTGTAAAGACTTTGAGACATAGTGCTTGACTTGATTGTTCTATCTTTCGATTGCTCAAGACTTACGCAAAAAGTCGTAAAGCTCCATAGTTAAAGGTAAAATGGGTAAGTTTGAAAGTCGAGCAGACTTTGTCTAAACCGGAGGAAAATTTATGTTTAAAAGCAAGTGAGCTTAAAAGAAATAAAAGTATTGTAGCAACTCCTGATCCAAGTTTATTAAAAACTAGATCTAGATTGTTTGCCAAGGGACCGGCAAAAGGTAAGCTTGGGGGGTATTGTTGACACTCCTTAGCGTCAACTTTTACTAGGGCTTTTACCCGAAGGAAAACAAGAAAACACACTAGTCTAGGGCTTTATCGACAAATTCCACGAGTTTTGCATATTACGTATTTTCTAGGGTGATTTTCGAGGAAAAGCATAAAAAGGGGATTATAGAGCTCAATTATCACGAAATTGATCCACAACGGAACAACATCATCATCGGACTCGGGGAAGGGTCTAGAAGACACCCGGCGGGCGGGGGCCCCAGGGGGAGCCCGGTGTGGGCCGGCGGCCCCCCCTGGGGGCCGGTCGGCGCCCTAGGTCATCCTCTCGCCGCCGTCTTCTAGAGTCTTCCTCCCACGCATCCTTGGAAGCCAAGCAAGCCATCCCTACGTTGATTTTTAGGTCGGTTTGATCCGAGCCGGTACACATGAGATGAAGACGCGGATCGCCGACGTGGCGGTTCCTTGCCCCCTACTCCACCTCGGCCTATATAATGGCGCCCAAGGCTCCCTCCAAGAGGGATTCTACACCCCGGTGCTTTATATTCTCTACATAATTAGGGTTAGGATCCCTCTAGTTGATCTAGTCTAGTTCATCTAGTTCTAGTTCATCTAGATGTAGCAATTAGGAGAGACTAGTTCTTCTAGATCTAGTTTTATTTAGAGATTAGAGAGATTGAGTAGAGGAGTAGAGATTGCGGAGGAGCTCGGCTGTCGGCGCTTCTTCGTGGTCTGTATTCTTACGGATTCGGCTTCCTCGCCCGGGGGAGCTGCGTTACGAGGTACTTTTGTATTTACCATTTCGATTCAAGTAAGCAATTTGTTCTTATTCGTTCTTTGGTTCACATCTCATATTGAGAACTTTGATCTATAGGACCTGTAGATTAAAGTTGTATTTTGTAGTGTAGGCGTGGTGCCTAGGCTAGATTTACTTGTGAAGGTCCCCGATCACCCGGATAGTGGTAGCTCGCGTAGGTGACTTTATAGCTGCGTTGAATCCTCTGTAGTCCACTTCCGTTGATGGGGACTGATAGGCTTATAGGTGTGCGGTAGGTAGATTACTCTGTTTCTTCTCCTATTCAGGTCACTTGTCCGATAAGACGATATTATACAAAGTTTACCGGTTTTTGGAACTAGAGTACAATAGCTATTTCCTTTTTCTTGATATTATCTAGCCTAATTGTAGGGTTAAGTCTATAGACGTTGTCATTATCACAACTGTTCCTGTGGATACGATATTTAAAACCTCAGGGTAAAATGTGACACTGGTATGATATCTCGTGCGCTTGCGGATAATCCTACTTAAAACTTATTTAATGGAATGCGAGTTAAAAATACCAACAAAGATCCATCTTATCAAGAGCGGTTTAGCATCTTTCTTAGTGAGCAAATATTTAAGAGCAAAGCATGATCAAGTATAGACAATTATTTTAGCTCCAACTAAGTAAGACCTAAATTTATCAATAGCAAAAACGACATGACTAAGAGTTTTTTTCAGTTGTTGCATACTTTAATTGTGCCTCTGTCATTGTTTTGCTAGCATAAGCAATTGCATGATGCGTTTTATCTTTTGTTTGTCCTAAAAACTGCTCCTACAAAGCATAATCACTAGCATCACACATAATTTCAAAAGGTAAAGACCAATCAGGATGTTGAATGATTGGTGCTGATGTAAGTGCTTTCTTAAAAATATTAAAAGATTCTAAGCATTCATCATCAAATTCAAAAGGTACATCCTTAGCTAATAATCTAGTCATTGGCCTAGCAATATGTGAAAAGTCTCTTATAAATCTACGATAAAAACCACAATGACCAAGAAAGCTTTGGATTCCTTTTATATTAACAGTGGAGGTAGTTGTTCAATTACTTCAATTTTAGCTTTATCTACCTCTATACCTCTCTCTGACACTAGGTGTCCTAACATTATTTCTTCTCTAACCATAAAATGACATTTTTTCCAGTTGAGGACTAAGTGCTTTTCTTCACATCTTTGCAAAACCCTATCTAGATTTTCTAGACAATCATCAAAAGTTTTTTTCATAAACTGAAAAATCATCCATAAAAACTTCTATGATTTCTTCTATCATATCAGAAAATATAAACATCATACATCTTTGAAAAGAAGCGGGTGCATTACATAATCCAAACGATATTCTACGATAAGCATAAGTTCCATAAGGACATGTAAATGTGGTTTTGCTTTGATCATCAGGGTGGATGGGAATTTGGTGATATCCTGAATATCCATCAAGAAAATAAAAGAAAGAATGATTGGCTAAGCGCTCTAACATCTCGTCAATGAAAGGTAGAGGAAAATGGTCTTTCTTTGTTGCCTTGTTGAGTTTTCTGTAATCTATACACATTCACCATCCAGTGACAGTTCTTTGGGGTATTAATTCATTCTTATTATTTTGGACAACTGTCATCCCTCCCTTTTTAGGTACAACTTGCACAGGACTTACCCACTCACTATGCGGTACAGGATATATAATTCCTGCATGTAAAAGTTTTAAGACCTCTTTCTTCACAACTTCTCTCATCGTATTTTGAGGTCTACGCTGAGGCTCTCTTGAAGGTGTAATTTCAGGATTGGTTGGTATACGATGAGTGTACAGACGGGGGCTAATCCCTTTAAGGTCTTGGAGTGAATAACCAAAAGCAAAGCATGATGTTTTTTAAAATAGTAATTAATCTATAAGATTCTTCATCAGAGAGTTTATCACTAATAATCACTAGATAATTTTGATCATTATTCAGAAAAACATACTTAAAACCAGAAGGTAGTGACTTAAGCTCAATAGGAGTTTTAGACGGCTCTAGCAATTCATCAAGAGGTTCGGGATCAATAGGGTCCTGTTTCTCTTCATTAATGAAGAACCGAGTGTCATCCTCTAAATTAGGTTCAATAAATTCATTAAATTCAATGGTCTGTAACCTCTTCTATTGGATCTACTTCGGAAAGGGGTTACGCTTTTAAATTTTCTTGAATGCGTTATAGGTATTGAAAAATTAAATCCCTTCCTAAATTTAATGTCTAATTTGCCATTGCGACCTTCTTAAAGAAGTTTCATCATTGGTAGTCCTATCATTACATCAAAATCCCAAACATCAAAGATATAAAAATTCAGCAAAATTTGAAACCATTAATGACAATAGGAAGTGCACTTAGAATTCCTAAGCTAGGGATAATGTGTCCTGAATAGTTTTTTAACAATTTATTTGTAGGAATTAATGGCATGTCTTTTAAGAATTCTTTAGCAAAAGTATATGACATAATGTTGACTTCTACAACTGGGTTGTATAAAGCCTCAAAAGGATATGAATCTACTTGCAACTTTATAGCGACTGTGGGTGAATTAAGGCTTAATTACTTTAAGATTGCTCAGATTCTATTAACCAATCATCACCCAAAATAAACACTAATTCTCTTGTCATTTCTCTAAGAAATTTTAAATCATCAGGATGTAAAAGATTAGGATTAAAATCTCTAGATTGTTGGGTTTGAATAATCTTACGATAAAATATAGTATTTCCATAATCATCAAAGAAATCATCCTCAATTTCAAACATCCATTCGAAGTTGGAGTTATCTCCTTCTCCTTAGCAAGTTCTAATTCAACTATAGGTTGAGATGAATCGGTAAAATTTCATTTTCAGCTAACAGAGATTCTTCTTCTAACAACTCTTTTTTTTTCTTGGGAAGATCATTTAAAATATTAGTAAGAATAGTTTTAGCATGATCAGTAGTAATATGCATAAATGCTCCACCAGCGGCCAAATTAAGGTATTCCTTATTCCTATCATCAAGGCCTCAAAAGAAATGTTGTAGAAGTATAGGTTACGTAAAGCAAGATTAGGTCCAGAATTTACAAAGCCATCAAAAACGATCTCAAGCCTTACCTAGCGATTCATTATCTAATTGTTTAAATCCTATAATTTCAAAACGAAGTTTAGCGACTTTTTCTATGGAGAAAAATTTAAGGCAAAAGTCTTTTCCGTAATGTTTCCCAATCTCCTTGACTACTCCCAACATGGCGATTATACCATTTCTTAGCTCGCCCGTTAATGAAAACAGGAAGAGTTTTCATCTTAAAGTATCATCAGTCATGCCCTTAATACTTAGACATGAACATGTTTGCTCAAAATCAGTTAAATGGGAATAGGGGTTTTCGCTAGAATTACCGAGAAAAAATTATGTTCCGAACTAATTTGATTAATTCAGGCATAGCTCATAGCCGATGATGTAATGGGTTTAGAAGATTCTTTTGGCTAGAGGTACGATCCCGATGGTGCTCCGTATTGATATAAAAGTTGAGATTCGTGTTCCATATTATTTTATTTATTTATTATTATTTTTTTCAAGATAAAAGGATAATAATAGATTAAGATAAATTAAAGTCAAAATCAGCAAACCGTTCTCCGGCAACGGTGCCAAAAATGCTTGTTGGTATAAATTAACTGCACCCTATATAGTAAATATAATCGATTATCCGCAAGTTTACGCAGATATATCTTGATCAGCACTTCACTAACATCAACCCGGTTTTAATATTGAACCCAAAGGAACAGCAGTGATTATTGACTAAGTCTATAACTCTTAATCTAAAGGGAGTACAAACATCTAGAAAACTATCAAGAACGAGGAAATAGCTATTGCACTCTAGTTTCGACAACCGGTAAGTTTTGTGTAATATCGTCTAATCGGACAAGTAACCCGAATAGGAGAAGAAACAGAGTAATCTCCTACCAAGCACCTATAAGCCTATCAGTCCTATCAACGGGAAGTGGACTACAGAGGATTCAACGAAGCTATAAAGTCACCTTCGTGAGCTACCACTATCCGGCTAATCAGGGGACATCTACAACCAACCATATCCCAGACACCACGTCTATGCTACGAATCACTCCTCCGACCTAGGAGCTACCCAAATCGAAGTACTCAATATAATATGAATTGTAAACCAAAGACGAATAAAAACAAGTTGCTTACTTGAATCAGAATGGCGAATACAAAAGTACCTCAGAACGCAGCTCCGGGCGAGGGAGCCGAATCCAGACGAATACAGCTACGAAGAAGCTCCGACAGGCCGGGACTCCTCCGAATCTCTACTCCTCTACTCTATCTCTCTAATCTCTATCTTGATTGCTAGCCTAGATCTAGTGGATATCTATCTAATGCTCTAGCTCTTCAGCTCTTGATCTGGCCTCCTTCAGGGGGGTCTGGCCCTTTATTTATAGCCCGGTGGGATGGATACGCGCCGTTGGATCAAACCAACGTAACGAGGGGCTAAGATGACTCCTCGGAGGCAGTGGAGGAAGACTCTAGAAGGGGGCGGCCAACCCTAACCCTAGGGGGCCGCCCGGCGTGGTAGTGGGGCCGCCCGGCCCCACCACGGGGCCCCTCGGGGTCCTGTTGTTTCCGGTGTGTTCTAGATGCTTCCCATGTCCCGTTTGCGATATTTTCCGTCGCGGGTAAGTTTCATGGCAGAAATGCACTTTAATCCCTCTTCTAAGCTTTTTCTGGATAATTCTCTGAAAAATACACAATTAACTAAAACTCATGGAAATTATCAGTGATGACCCTATTCTAATAGATATTCATGTATGATGAAGGGATATTTGCTAATAAAGATTGTATGTTAATAGGTGTCAACACCATCGTATGTAGTGAAGGAGAGTTTGTGAGGAGGGATCTCTAGGTTGGGGAAGGGCCCCGACGCCGAGGGCGCCATGCCACTGGTGTTGAGGATTGGCTTGTTGTCGTCGTCGGCGAAGAGCTTGTTCTCTATATCGGTGGCGACCTCCATCATGGACTACGAGCTGGAGTTTTTGGCCTACATTTGAGGTAGTCGTGATCGGCCTGCAACATCTTTTTCCTTGTAGATTTCTCCAGTTTAGCGGTGAGAATTTCTCGCTAGCGCTAAATCTTGGAGGCCTTCTCCTTTGTCGCACGTCCCTGCTTCAAGATAGTGAGACCATTTGCGACGTTGGTGAGTTGCGTGTTGACGGAGTCGATTTTGGATAGGACATCGTTGGAGAATTTGGTGAAGAGGTTCTTGACCTTGTTGGCATCACCAGTTGCAGCGGTGTGCAGATGGATTTGGTCTCTCGATACCAGTTGTAACAACGTGACGGGAAGGGTGGCTAGGTAGACGACGGAGGATGGCAGAGGGCGGCGGCAGCGTGGCCTAGGGTGCTGGTGCAAGGGAGAGGGAGAAGAGGGCGGCGGCGACTGGAGAGGAAGAAAGGGAGAGAGAGGAAAGAACTTTCATCCAATTACTTCTTAATTGATATAGATTACGATCCTCTAGTATTTATAGTCTCTATTAGACTTTACTTACAAGCCAGACGGAAGAATCCTTATCGAATGCAGATTCTTCCTTCCATAATTATTCTAATTTATTAAAAATAAGTAATAATATATTAGGTAACTTGTAGATGATTTGATAAGTCGGCGACGGTGGAGGCGGCAGCGGTGGCGCCGCCCCACCCCTTTGGGCTTGCGAGCCCGTGCCAGCCCTAGGGTTGGCGCCTTGGCGGCGGCAGCTGCCCTGGCCCTCCGCCATATGGGCCCTTGTTGTCCCGGTTATTCCGTTGAAGAACTCGGTCCCGGCGGGCGTGTGACACCCAAGGACAACAACATAAATATTTGGAAAAATATAGTTTGAACTTTGAAGAGGATAAAAAAGTAGATTAGTTACATTTTTTATCGATTAGGTATCATTTAAAACTCGAAATCCACATGATTGTTCGTACCCTACTCGGACGTGGCAAATTGGCTCAGCCAGCATTGCAACCCAGTTTAGCTTGTTTTCCTGGCTAGCGAAGCTCTATCAGACCATTTTTCACCTTCGAAACTCAGGTCTAAGCTCGAGCATTTCGCTGTGCCACGTCACATTCAAATTACTACCATCCGATCAAGCGCCTTTTATAATCGTGCGGCTGTTGCCTTCAAAAAAAAATCGTGCGGCTGATATTACAGTTATGCGAATAATATTCCGGTGGTTTGCCGCGAGTTTTAGAGTATTCACGACTCATGCACCTTGGCCTTTTTTATCGATGATAGTATTGCTGAGGTTTCATACCCTTTCACCTTCCCTTTAGTCAAGCAGTCAATAAAAAAGGCCCTTCAGGAAGAACAGACAACATTGATTCCGAAAGACGAAAGCGACGTGAGTAACAAGGTGTGAGAGCGGCGCGTGGAGGACACGACCCTCCGGCGAGGTAGCCATGCCCAATGCAGTCATACAGATCTAAGCGACGGCTGCACCGTCTGCTCTCATGACCTCCTCTGATGTCACGGCTCGGTGTACCTTGCGCTATGACTCATCATGCTGTCAAACCTCATTAGATCTCACGACCACAAGCACAATAAACAAGGAAACTACTTATATATATCAAAGCCTTTGCATCACTGCTCTGGCCTAGCATGCCTTTTATGCAATCTGAATGTTTGGATGAGCTGAATCATTCAATCGGCATAACTGATCTTTCATGTTGTCTTCTTTGCACGGATTAGCACCTATTATCGTACGTGTGGAGTTTACATGCTGCTCAAGTGCAAGTGGCCTTTGATCTTAACATCGGATACTCGTTTGTATTAGTGGGCTGTAAAGGCACCTTGTCTCTGCTCTGTGTTTACTACCTGGTAGTAGTCTTAATAGTTCATCTCTGCAATATCTATTTCACTATGCGTCACATCTAATTACCACTCGCCAAATCAAAGGGGAGGTGCGGCAAAGCCGCGCCCTTGTTTCTAGTCAACACTTGAAAATAGGTTACCAACTTGCCGTGTGCATGTTTTGATCTTGGCAAGTACAAATGTCTACTTCCATGTAAAATATCTTGCTGAAGCCACTGACTTCCTATCATTTATTCCTAGAGAACGAAGGTGCCACGTTGGTTCACCTGTAGCATCAGTACGGGTAGTGATATTACTGCCCCATCGGTGTCCACCAATTAATACTGGCGAAGAAAAGGCAAATGTGGTCGAAGCTGGAAATATGTGGAGCAGGGGCATGCAATATATATCTCACTATTGGAAATATCTCCCTTGTTTGTCTTGTACTGCTTGCAAGTTGCATTGATGCATTCCATGATGCCAAGTTGGAAATGGCAGGAATTTGCATTGGTATAGACTATAGTCCGGTAGATAATTTCGTGCATCTTGTTGAACCGTTTTTTCATTTTTTCACTCTAAATTTGTTAATAGGAAAATAGTTGGCAGTGTGGCGGCGTATGCACCAGATTGACTGCAACACGCACCCATAGGCAGCCTAATCACTCCTTTAAATTCTCTTGCAATCACTCTTGCTAAGTTTCTAAATTAGCACTAGCTAATGGCTAGGATGGCCCTCAATTAGGCGCCAACCGCCAATCTATCCACTTACCTGATTTGCTGCGCTTACCGTCTTTGCTTTGCGGGTAAATGTCTTGCCCCACGTGACACTGATGACTGATGATTATATACACACAAATGTTTCGTTTACGTGCTTGAAAATTATAATCGCAAGTAAGCATTTTTAATACAAATTGAAAGACAGTAATTTTTGTTATATTAAAATAAGAGAACTGCTCCGGTACACCCTCTTTAAAAAATGGCACGAATCTCAAAGCACCTAATTAAAGAAATTATTTATTTTACATTTCATTTGTGCCTTGGTCACGGTTGGGCTTAGGGCGTCCAGCCCAGCCCGTCCGTCTGCTCCGTTAATCTGTAGGAGATGGCGTTGCAAGCAGCAGACGCTCTCTGGTCCTCCCCTCCTCTCCCGATCCCATTTTATTTGTCGTGCTTGCGGCAAGGAGCTCCGGCAGCGCTGCCATCGCCGTTGAGGAAGAAGACGCCGGGCCACTGGCCGTGTCCCGTGTGGGAGGCGCCCGCCTGTGCCCTGCGCTGCGCCACCGGCGGACGGAGTGGCATGTGCTGGGGAGTTTTGTACTGAATTATCTGTGCAGGCTTTGCTATTTGTGATGCATGCATGTGCCTGTATCATTGGAGGGTAAAAGACATGTTTTTTTTTTTTTTTTTCTCGATGCAACAGAGTGCGACTGATGAGGAACTCGGAGCTCGTTTTATGTTCAGCTCAGTAACTAATTGTACTTTTCCATCCATTTGTTATCTTTCATATGCAGAACCTCCTTTTTGCTGCATTGGATGGCTACTGCAATTCAGCAATAGCTCGTGTATGGATCCTACGAGGGGGCATCCTATTTGCAAGTTTATGTCACATTTTTGTTTTGGAAATAATATTACGTACAAACTCTTCTATCTTGGAAAAAATGACTGCACTTTTATGATTTGGTTCTATCTTGGAAACGTGTCATCCTGTGCGTTTTTGAAGTACCACTGTATGATTTGGCTTCAACCAATACAGTCAACAGGTGAAGATGAATTTCACTGAATTAACGGCTTCACAAAAGTTTACAACTTGTTCATAAGTAGTTGCTGACCGGAAGGAACTAGTTTCAGAAGTCTATAATAGTTTGTTTCCTAACGGAAATCAAGCAGTATTTCGAGAATGGGAAAACAAATTTATGGATCAGGGCCATGAACATAAAAGTAGAAAAAATAAATAGAAATATTTTACAACCTGATTCCAGGCCTGGATACTAACTAAACAACTCTTTTCTCTAACCAATAAGCATGTGAGCACAATGCATCTGTACATATCTTCTGTCCTGCACCTGGCTTCAGATTTGGGGCCATCATTGCACATAGAAACAACTACCCACTTGCATTGCATAAGATCAGCAAGGCAGCTGTTCGTTCACTAGGTACTAAGATATACAAGCTTGCATGTCTTGAAGAAAGCGTCTAGCAGCTGCATACAAAGGCAACCATGTTAATGTTTGCGATGTTCTGAATTAACGGTCGTTGCAAACATGGATGCAAGGCATCTCTAACTGTGAGGTACTTACAGAATGTTGCTGCAATGTATTAAGATCTGGTAAGCACATATAATTTTGTTGCAAATTGAAATGCGTTGACACTCAATACAAGCTACGCATAGTATTAAGATCCGTTAAACACATATTCTGATGATAAAAAACAACTAAACAAGGACAGGCAACAGTCAAATTTATAAGTAGAAAAGTACTAGCTGGTGTCTCTTCGGGACATCCTCTAAAAAAGTACTAGCCGCTCACATAAGGATACTGAAGACACCACCCCAATGAAATTATAGAGATGCACATGAACAAGTCTATATGGAAATCAACCAATGAAGGTTTCTTTTTGAGCTGTGTACTATTGTCATGAACTGAAGATAGAAGTTTCAAAGGCATTATCCAATCATATACCTCAAGATCAGTTGCACCACCATGACCAATCATAATTAGACATGTTTTATTTGCAGCACTGCTTTTGCTTTATGCCCACTGCATCAAATCCAGCGTAGTCCCACAAAGTGCCAAAGAGCTGATGCCAAGCTCAAATGCCACAGGATGGAAACAAGGCAACATGAAATTGTTGATTGTGAGCCACTAAATGATAAACCATTATTATATACTGTACATTGTGAGTAATCACTTTCAAATTATATAGATTCAGCGAATTTCTAACTCAACATAAACTGAACCACTCGACCGTTGATACTCTTGTTATTAGTGTGGTCGGTCATGTTCTGTTAATTAATTGATTTAATTCTGATATTTATAAGAGCTAATCACTGATGCAAAGCAGATTGGAGGGATGGGCTCACCATGCCCTCATCGATACCCGCTGCCATCGCATCGCTTCTGCAGTAAGGGATCCAACAAAAGAAGATCCCGACAGAGATGGATCAGATCAGCTGAGGAGGGGTCGAGGTTCCGGCCTGCCGGTCCGTCCACTGGTGGTGCGACGGGGTACTGGCAGGCGCCTCCTCCGGCTGGTGGCCCGGCGTCTTCTTCCTCAACGGCGATGTCGGCGCCGCCGGAGCTCCTTGCCGCAAGCACGACGAAATGGGATCGGGAGACAAGGGAGCAGAGACCGTCTGCTGCTCACGTCGCCGTCTCCGACGGATTAACGAAGCAGACGGATGGGTTGGGCTGGACACCCTAAGCCCAACCGTGACCCAGACACAGATGAAATATAAAATAATTAGTTTCTTTAATTGGCTGCTTTGAGATTCGTGCTATTTTAAAAGAGGGAGTACCGGAGCAGTTGCCTTAAAATATTAATTTTATCAAGGTTTGTTGCGATTAAATGAGAAAAGCCCTATAATTTCAAATGGCAGATATCTGATTGACTGTCATAATTGTGCTATTTTCATTTATAAGGCCCTATTTCAAATGAGTTTGAACATAAAAGGAAAACCTGAATAAATTAAAGAATCTGTGCATGAGACAAAAAACAATGGGGTTTTCTATTTTATATATATGGAACTCCAGCGTTCTTGACTATCACCGCTCACTATATTTCTTCGAAGTGAACTCAAGGTAACTTCTGGTCCATATATCAAGTCAAAATGATGTTGATCAGTCCGGCCACCGTCACCATGCATCTACAGTCGTTCCTACAGGAACGGCAGGTCATTTTTATTGTGATCGTCTTCACCGCGACCACACCGCCGCTGGACCAATGAGATGCCTCGTCATACCGAGCTTAAGGTCGAGGAGACGGCACGAACTGCCGCATCCTCCTCCATGATCTCCTTTGGATTCTAAACCTCATGCTCCCTGGGGATCCTCATCCTCAATGTGTTCATGCTTCTGTCCTCATCATTGGCAGAGGTGAAGGAATGAACATGCGTCTTCAGTCTTAGACTTGCAGCAGTTGTTGTCATACTGTTCGTGGCCAGTATCCTATTGTCATGTTCCTCTTTGCCATCATTGTTGCACTCTTCCGTTTTTGCCTCCTCGGCTTGACTGCTTCTATCTCCGCCTCTCTAGAATAATCCGAACCCCCAAATTACGACAAGATGAGATGACTGCTTTGCTATTACTTACGTCAAGGTCTCGTATGCATACCCTGTTCATTGCAACCGCTGCAGCTGCAGCTGTGGCTGTAGGCAGTTCTACCAAAAATAAAAAATAGAGGTGTATTCCTGCAGCTGCAGCTGCAGCCGCAACCGTAGGTGCAGCCGCAGCCACAAGAATCTAAAGCGAATGAGCAAAATAAACACATAGCACAAAAAACATCATCACAAAGAATGCACGGTTGCTCTTAGACTGTGGACTGCCGTTTTTGAACTGTTGAGCCTGAGAGCAAACGTAAGCTTTGAGATTATAGCAACACGATAGCTTGCTAACAAGCGTTTTGATGCGGTGAATATTGTATCTTCGGCTGTCTTATGGTGTCTGTGGAAATATCATAACAAGCTATGTGTCACACATACGCCACGTATGACGCAGAATCAAGGGATCATTAGGTCCAAAAGCCCAGAAAAAAGAGAAAGACCGCGACATGGGCGCAGCCACCCCAAACCCTAGGGATGGGGCGCCGCACGCCGCCACCAGAGGGGCGCCGCTGGAGGCGCCACCCTCCCCGCCGGGCCCACATCCAGCGTGCAGTTATCTTAATTAATGTTTATTTATTAGAGATATTTGAAATATTAGTTGAATTTGTAAAAAAAAGGAAGGACCGGTCGATAAAGTTCCTTACCTTTTAGAGTCCAATCGGGACTACAAATATAGGATGATTGTAATTAGATGAATTAAGAATGTAATCGAGGTAATTCCTGTTATTTCTAATCTCCGCGCCCGCGCCTCCTCTCCCTCTCTCCACCCGCTGCGCCGCCCGTCCCCCCCTCCCTCCCGCCGCCGCCACCCCGAGCAGCGGCAGCAGCCGCCGCCCCTCCCATCTCCACCTCTCCACCCAATCCACTAGTCCAATCCACCCTCCCCGTTGCGTGTGTTATAACTGGTATCGGAGATCCAGATATTTTTCACCATGGACACTGAAACAATCAAGAAGCTCTTCACCGACTTCGAAGGATCCATCCTCAGCAAAATCAACTACGTCACTGTCGGTGTTTCGTGAAAGCACCAACTAATAAATTTATAGATGCACGTTTATGCCCGGATGGTTCGCTAAGAGGACACGGGGAAGTATACTGGTTCAGACGAGAGGCTCTACGTCCAGTTCGAAGGGATCGTGTTACTTAGCGGCGGTTCGTAGTAGGGGTTACAAACGGTTCGAAAGAGGGAGGGGCTCCTAACTCTCTGATTGAGCGTGGTGCCAATATCGTGGCGTGTATGTGTGTGATGCGTGTGTTTTTCGATAATGTAAGTTGTCCTTGTAGAATGGCTCGCCCTCCACATTATAGATGAAGGGAGGGGTGAGGCCTTACATGTTCTCTGTAAGAGAAGAATGGGCATGCCGTGTAAACGAAGAAAAGAAGAAAGAAAAAAAGGACAACGGTGGAATGCTCGTCTGCCATCCTGGGGTCGAGGCGTCCTTTCTCCCGATGTTGCGTATGTCGGTTCGAGGTGGTCGCCGGTGTCGTCATGTCGCCGAAGTGCTTGCCCATGTCCTCACAGTAGACGAAGAGGCTGAACAGTTGATTAGAACCCTTATTGTATTGGCTTAGATTTAATGGCGTCGTACGGCATGGGAGTGGGTCGTGACGGATGGGTTGTCTAGACTGTCAAGCCATTAGAGCGATTTAGACACCGAGCCATGCCCTGCTCTCGGTTAACAGTGCGGTCAAACACCGGGCCTCACCCTGCTCTGGCTAATAGTGCCGTCAAGGACCGGTGTCCGCACCCTGCACTGACTCACAGTGCGGTCAAGATGCCCGCGCCCATGCCCTGCACGGGGCACAGACGGAGCGGGCATGGTTTGACCCGTCGTGCAGGCTATAGAGTCGTCGCCCGTGCGTGCGATGCAAAACTTGGTTGCTTCTGGACGAAGGCGCACGCAGAGGGTCGTGCAAACTGCGGCGCCCCTGGTTGCGGCCCCATGGGCCCTTCCGTTTGGCTGGGGGTCGTGCGAGCCACGCGCCCCGGGGGTCGTGGCTCCAACCCCGCTCGTTTGGGACTGCGCGGCGCGGCCTACCCGTGGGCCTTTCGCTTTGGTCCAGTTGGGCTCTTTGTTATTTAGTGGGGTGATAGCCCATGAGGTCCGGTCCTTCGGTGGGCCGGATGTGGGCGCTAATGACAGCTTGCTCTGCTTTGTTGAGCCGAGAGCTTAACAGGCCGGTTGTTTGACCCCCGACAGTAGCCCCCGAGTCCTTGTAGGTGTGGGTCCACGCATGTAGGGACTTGTAATCGAGGGGTCGCTCCAACTTCTCCGGTGGGTACGTGCGAGCGCACCCGCTGGGTGTAGCCCCGGAGTCTCTGGGGCGTGGGCCACGTCCGCAGAGACTGAGGCGTATGTTCTGGGGTAGTGGTGTTCGTGCGTCGATTTCGAACGCGTCATGGGACGGTCGCCCACCGTAATGATGGCGTTACTGAACCGTCGCGCAGTCGACGGGACGCGACGGTCAGACAGGCTTCGAAGCCCGCGCCAAGACTTATCTGGGGAGGCGTAATTGTGGAGCTACAGTTTCAAGCTCAGCGCTCGAGTTAGTGCGGTAGGTGGGCCGAAGGGTTCCGTCGAGGTTGCTGCTCCGCTAACCGTTGCGCTGCGGTCGTAGGGGCCTATGGGGCCTGTCGGTCCCGGCTTGTATGCCCCACAGGGAGCTGCTTCAGCAGGTCGAAACTGCGGTCAGCGAGGGGTCATCGCGCCTCAAGCTCACGGAGGCACTGTTCGAGGTAAGCCCAGGTTCTGGTTCTGAGCTTGGCGCCTACTTCGTATATCCTCAGGCCATCTCTTACACCTACTTTCCTTGTGGCTATCTTTGTCAGTCGGTGATGGCGAGGTCCCTCGACAAATCCTTCTTCCTTCATCATCAGCGAACGACGTGGGAGTCGCTTGTTGCTGGGGCGAGCTCAAGCCAGCCCCGGGTGGACGAGGCTGAGAGCCGTGCCAACCGGGCCGAGAAGGCTTGCGACGAGCTGGCCAAGTGGGCCCAGGAGGTGAAGGGGAAGGCAAAGGAGCTGGCGGGGGAGCGAGAGCGCCTCCTTGTGTTGGAGGCTTTGTTGTTGAAGGAGTGAGACATGTCCCAGGAGGAGAAGGCAGCGTTGGATCATCAGGTCAAGGCCCTGCAGGCCGAGGTTGACGGAGCCAAAAATTCATAAGCGGAGGCTGCCACGCACTCGGTGGGGCTGACAGTGGAGGTGGCCCAGTTGAGGGCCAAGGTTCAGACCCTCGAGGGTGAGGTGAGCCGCAGCAGCGACGAGAAGAATGCGCTGAAATCCAGGGTCAAAGGTGAGTTATTGGATTCAGAGTGAAGTTCGTACCTTTAGCTGGGTTGTTTTGATGTCTGTCCTTGTTGTGACTACAGAGCTCGAAAAGCTACTCGCCGGGACGAAGGCGAACTTCGAGGTGGCGTCGATTGAACACGACCATCTAGCGAGGGTTGCGGGGATCGTCTGCGACCAACTCGGCGTTAGGCAGCCCCCCGGTACCAAGGGGTTGGTGGCCCGTGTGGTCCCGGTGGCCGACCGACTGCACGAGCTTGAGGTGGAGGCTTTCCGCGCCGGGGTCAACCAGTCGTTTGCCGTCATCTACTCCCACTTTGAGGAGAATGTGAAGCTTGATGTCCTGAGTGGGGGATACGCCGGCGGGCTGGTCCGAGGGCGAGCCGGAGGATATCGAGTCCCGAGTTGAGCCGTTGTCGCGAGCCTTGGCTGACTGTATAGCCGAAAATGTCCTGCCACGTAGAGGTTGATTAGTTTGTGTTGGGGGGTTCGGCCGTCGTGCCCAAAAACATTTGATGTATGAGATACTATTTTAATGCCTCGCTCGGCTTGAGTAATTCGATATCAATTTTCGTTCGGTTTTTCCTTCTTCCTTTGTGGTTTTTGAAGCGTAGGATCGTGGCTGAGGGTCGGAGTGGCGGGCCAGCTCGATCCGTGCCAGTCGTTGAGACATAGGTCGTCTTGTCGACCCCCGTGGTCCGGTCCGCGTGCTGCGTTGATCCCTTGCTTTGGGTTTTAATTGGAAAGCCGGGGTGCGAATTCTTGCTTATAGGGGTGAGGTCGTGGTCCAGGGTCATTGCCTTTGGCTCGAAGTCGGTAGACGGTGGCCTACCCTCGGGGCGTGGGCTGTCGTGCCGATGTGGTCCGCACGTTTTGACCTTAGCTCGTGACCTAACCCTTGAGGCAAGAATTAATTTTTTCAAAAAAAGAGTTTCAGTTTTAGGCTATCGCGCAGCATGTGCCACGTCTACCTCTACCTCTACCAGCCCCCGAGTGACGGCTGTCCCTAGGGGTGGGGTCAGGCGTTACTTAAAAAGATAAATGGAAACGGCAAACATCTCTTTATTCAATGATCGGAAACTTTTTACATGGTTCGACTATGTACAAGCTTCAAAGGAACTTAGGGGTAGAAGCGACGTACCTGTTCTATGTTCCACACATTGGTGAGAACCTCCCCCTTGTGGTTCTTGAGCCTGTACGTCCTTGGTCGAAGCACTTGGTGTATGATGAAGGGTCCTTCCCATGGTGGCGATAGCTTGTGGTGATCCTTGATGTCCTGTCGCAGGCGTAGCACGAGGTCTCTGACGTTGAAGGGGCGTACCCGAATGCGCTGGCTGTGGTAGCGTCGGAGGGCTTGCTGGTATTTGGCAGAGTGTAGTAGAGCGACATCGCGGGCCTCGTCCGCTTGGTCCAGTGCGTCTTCTAGGTAGACGGTGTTTCCTTACTCGGTGTAAGCCTGCACCCTCGGGGCCCCGTACTCGAGGTCGGTGGGGAGGACGGCCTCTGCACCATAGACCATGAAGAACGGGGTGTATCCCGTAGCTCGACTGGATGTCGTTCCCAGACTCCAGAGTACCGAGGGGAGTTTTTCGACCCACCGCCTCCCAAATTTATTGAGACGGTTGAAGATTTGGGGCTTCAGCCCTTGCAAGATCATTCCGTTCGTGCGCTCGACCTGTCCATTCATCCGGGGGTGTGCTACCGCTGACCAATCGACTCGAATGTTGAACTCATTGCAGAAGTTAAGGAATTTCTTCCTGGTAAACTGAGTTCCATTGTCGGTGATGATCGAGTTAGGGACCCCGAACCAGTAAACAATATTGGTGAAGAAGTGCACAACCTCCTCATAGCATACTCTTGTTATGGGCCATGCTTCGATCCAATTTAAGAACTTATCGATCGTCACGAGCGCGTGCGTATGTCCTCGGGCGCCTTTTTTAGCGGTCCGACCAGATCCAGCCCCCAGACTGTGAAGGGCCAGGTGATAGGGATGGGCTGGAGTGCCTGGGCAGGAAGGTGTGTCTACTGCACGTAGAACTGACATCCTTCGCACGAGCGCACCTGGCCTTCCACGTCCATCACCGCCGTGGGCCAGTAGAAGCCTTGCCGGTAGGCGTTTCCCACCAGCGTTCGGGGGGCGGCATGGTGGCCGCAGATTCCTGTGTGGATCTCTTTGAGGAGCTCCTTTCCTTGGGAGATTGGGATGCACCGCATCAGGACGTTCGAGTGCCCCTTCCGATATAGGTTGCTATTTATGATGATGAAGGATTTAGCGCATCGGGCGATCCTCCGAGCCTTGGTTTTATCCGCGGGCAGGGTCTCCCTGATGAGGTAGTCGAGGTACGGGTCCCTCCAGTCGGAAGGTTCCGCGTCTGCCTCGGGTGCCTCGTCGGCGGCCCTTGCGACAAAGACCGCTGGAGGGGTTTCCTGATGGGCGAGGAACGTCCGCGAACCGCCCCTCGAGGGTCAAATGCTAGCCACTAAGGCTCAGGATTCGGTCCCGGTAGGCTTGGTGCCAGCCCCCGAGGGCGGGGCTCGTTCCCCAGGGGTCGAGTCATACTCTGTGGGGTCAGAGGTCCGGCCCCGGAGGGTCGGGAAAAGGTCTTCGAGGGCTAGGAATCAGCCCCCGAGGGTTGGGGGTCAGCCCCCGCGGGTTGGGGGCCAACCCCTGTGGGCTGCGCCCCCTCATGAGGGGCGGGGTCGGTGAGGCGAATCGTAGGCTTAAGTTGGTCGCTGGCGAAGACGCTAGTCGGGATCAGTTCCCTTCCGGACGCCATCTTGGCAAGCGCGTCGGCGGCCTCGTTGTCCTGTCGAGGGATGTGGACGAGCTCGAGGCCGTCAAACTTGTCTTCTAGCCGCCGAACCTCTCGGCAATATGCGGCCATCTTGGGGTCATGGCAGCTGGACTCTTTCATGACTTGTCCGACGACCAGTTGCCAGTCGCCCTTGATTTTTGGACGACGGATTCCCAGCTTCGTGGCGATTTGCAGGCCGTTCACCAGGGCTTCGTACTCCGCTACGTAGTTAGAAGCCAGGAAATGTAATCGAATGGCGTACCTTGGCCGCACCCCGAGTGGTGAGACGAAGACGAGCCCAGCCCCCGCGCCCTTCCTCATCAGCGAGCCGTCGAAGTACATCGTCCAGTATTCCTACGCCACCAGGGCCGGGGGAAGCTGGACCTCCGTCCATTCTGCGATGAAGTCCGCCAGTACCTAGGACTTGATAGCGGTGCGTGGAAGGTAGGTAATGTCATGCCCCATCAGCTCCAGGGCCCATTTCACGATCCGCCCCATCGCTTCGAGGCTCTGAATGACCTTCCCGAGTGGGAACGAGGAGATGACGATGATCTTGTGAGAATCGAAGTAGTGCCAGAGCTTCCTACGGGCGATGAGTACCGTGTAGAGAAGTTTCTGGATTTGGGGGTAATGGGTCTTGGTCGGAGAAAGTACTTCGCTGATGAAATACACCGACCTTTGCACCTTCAGGGCGTAGCCCTCCTCTTCCCTTTCTACCACGACTGCGGCGCTGACCACTTGGGTTGTGGCCACTAGGTAGAGTAGGAGAGGCTCTTCCTTGCTCGGGGGTTAGAATGGGCGAACTGGACAATGTTGACGGTCCTTAACACCTATTTTCTACCATTAACTATTGCTCAATATAACATGATGTCAACCATAAAGCACAGTTGTAGGGTTTGAT
Source organism: Chrysopogon serrulatus (assembly GCA_015844335.1). Classification (NCBI taxonomy): domain Eukaryota; kingdom Viridiplantae; phylum Streptophyta; class Magnoliopsida; order Poales; family Poaceae; genus Chrysopogon; species Chrysopogon serrulatus. Next base: position 79,101 of record JADLZL010003448.1, read on the forward strand.
TCTAACGAGTTCCACGAGTTGTGTTGTTCTCGATCATTTTGCAGATATATCTAATTTTACATAGAATAAAAGTATCTCAAATAAGGAATTGGACTAGACCATTGCGACGGGCTTGTCGAGACGATCGAAATGGACATATCATTTGCTATAATCGGAGTTTAGAGTCAAAAGATATCAATTCTACACCAAAACCAACACTAGAAGACTCTAGAAGACACGGGAAGGCGACCAACCGAAGGTGGGGCCCCCTGCTTCTGGGTGGGGGGCCCGCCCCACCCCCGGGGCCGGCCGGGCCCTCCGGAGCCCAATCAAGGCCCGCTTCGACGAACGGCCTCCTACCGCCTTGGGGTTTGCATCTCCACCGTTACCGAAGTCGAATTAGTCCCACATCGCCTGTCCAGAAGAGGTGGAGGCTTTTCTAGACTATAAATAAAGAGGTAGACCCCCTCCCTAAGGGCACCACATTATGGAGATGTAGAGGCGTCCCTCGAATGGATGACCTCTCATTTCTAGAGAATTAGGGCTAGACTTTCCAATGTAGTTCTAGTTGAGAGTTAGGGAGAGCGGCGCTAAGCCCGGGTTCCGGAGGAGTCTTTGCAGGAGTCGTCGAGTTACGTATATCTTTGTATCTATTCTTGTAAGACTTATGCTTTAATATATTTATCTTCTCTATTTACTTTATGCCTTTATATTATGTTTAGTATAGTTGTTATACTTTAGCATGGGATCTCCGCTTTGTATTAGGTGCTCTAGTTAGCGTACGTGACTAGAGTAGTAATCGTTAGCGTAGATGTGGTGTCTAGGCTAGTGTTTACCCGAGTTTGCGCCCAATTCTTACGGTTAGTTGTGGTAGCCATCGGAGGTGACAGCTTTGTTGGTCTTCGTATTCCACCACGTCGGAGTTGGTGTTTCTTAGAGCTTTTGGCGGCCTTACCCGGCTACCTTCTTCCCAGTCTTATTCGAGAGTTGGATAGGTACTTTGTTGCTCCAAAGTGTTATTGTGTAATTACTTTATCTACCATAAATCAGTTATTATAGAATCTTGGTAATAGAGAAGTATTTAGGAACCTTGAACTCTCCCATTGTCCTCTCACTTTAGCTATCTATTTACTTATCATAGAATTCTCATTGTGTGTCATATATACATAATTCCTATCATCTATCATTTACCCCCTACTTTAGTCTAGTTGGTGTATTAAGTTAGTAGATACATGATGGTGAACTATCAATGTCTTATTCCATTGTTTCCCGGTGGTAAAATATAAATAACGATACCTAGAATACTCAGGTAAAATGCTACAATGGTTTTTACGTGCGCTTATGGAATCCTTTATATTTTAGTTGTGCATAAGAAATACCAACAAGCATTTTTTGGCGCCGTTGTCGGGGATAGGGTTTTACCTCTATTTCTAGTAGCGGCGTTAGAAATGTCAACAAGCATTTTTGGCGCCGTTCTTGGGAAACAATTGGTGTAAAGATTTTGATATTGATCTTGATATCTACTAATCTAGTTTGCCACTAGCTTTAGTAGGATTACCCCTGTTTTGTTGAGTTGTGGAATAAGCGAGGATATCAACCGTTCCAACCTTATAGCGAAATTCCACAAGAACGAGACATGGGAGATATTGAAGAACTTCGGGGTGCCTGAACATTCATGATCCATCAACAATAAAGCCCCTGCCATCTCATAGATATGTATAAACATTTATTATTCTAACCATGTGTAGATTAGAAAAGAAAAGTCATCATCATATGAATTCTAAGTTTATCATATGTGACGAATAAAGACAACTGCGCTAATCACAAATACCATTGTGATTCATATTAAGTATGATTAAGAAAGGTAAGAAAGTCTTGCTCATAGACTTTAAATTTGATGAGTAGTTATCCTGTTACATTCTGTTGCATGTTTACTTTGAATAATCCATGTGTCTACTCCATCTCATATCAAATCCACAGCATGTTCAGTTCCTTGCACATATGCATATCACTTTCATCCCTACTTAAAATGGAAAAAAATATATATTCTCACCATACATGATCATGCTTTTATCTCTATTTGAGTAAACCTCTAAGTACTTTTATGCTATCTTTGTTTACTATAGTATGCTTTGGTTTGGAAGTACTGCACATACTTTTATAGGCCTTTAAATTAAGCGTGGTGCTTAGGTTAAATAACCTACCTTAATCAAACTAGACATGGAGTTTGGTTTGGTTATTGAACTAGAAATTATTATAGTAGATATTGGATATTTTGTTGGACTAACCCTTATAGAAAACTCTCAAATTTAATTCGGGTAAGTCAAGAGATGAACTCACATCAGAGATGAATCAAGGCATATGATGAAGTTCAATAACTTTGCACAAAGGAAGACACAGCTCATTCTCCATAGAAGAGTTGTAAGTATCAAAGTTTATTCACTTAATCTTTTGTCGTAAGTTACCTTTGCCTTGAACCATATAAAAGTACAGCTACTAACAAAATTTGTTAGAAGAAATCTATGCTAAAGTATTCCTAGAAGTCCATTCTTTCATTAGCATAGATAAAATTCGCATGAATTATGGACCATAACCCACATTCCAAACTTGTTGCAATCCTTCAGGTATATGTCCACTAATATTTATGCAGGAAAGAAAGAATAAATGTCTGATCATGGTTTGAAACAAAAAGAAAGGATGACAAGTGTATTGAAAGGACTAAGATGAAAGAATAGATGAAAGAACACTTCAACACCTTCTACACTTCACCATGATAGTGGACCAATCACTCTGCAAGACATAAGGTGCAATTATCCAAGCCTCATGCAACTTTAAACTTCATTCAACATCTTATACCATGTTGCTCATTGTCTTAGTTATCCCTACCTCATGTTATGCTTAATTTTCTAAAACTCAAAATAAACAAAATACTCGTTGGGTTCACCTACATATTCTTGGTTCTATTTGAATAAATATTTTTAGTCTTTTAAACTTCCTTAATCTATTATAAGTATGCTTCAGAATATTACTTAAACATTATAACATCAAAGCATATTTGTATAAGAATTTGGTTGTATATATAGACTATCGATCCTCTTCTATATAAAAATGTTTAAATCAAATTAGGAGACTTTATAGAATCAAATCAAGGTTAGAGGTATTCTTCAAATTTATAACTTTGCCTTAACCTTATTTAGAAAATTTGAAATAATGGTAAATCATTTAAATATGGGCTACAAATTAATCTTTAACTTCTTGGCAAACACTATCCATACTTTAAATAAATAGTATATTCCTTCGGGTATGTGTTGTCTACTAATCCCTTGCAGAGAAGAAATAATGAGAGAAGCAGAAGTCTAGAATAGTGAGAAAGGAGTACAACATATGAGACAAGGTGCTAAGGAACAACTTAAGATGCAAGGAAGGAAAAGACCATTGAAGTTCAACTACCCTTTACCACATGGTGCCATCATGCTCCAGTAATAAAGGTAACATATTAAAGATAAGTGGTCATCATTTTTTTCTTGATCTTGGCTTACACATCATAGCACTATTCTCTTGATCTCAATCTTAACCAAATGAGCTCAAATATGATATATCTTATTTTGGAAGATGATAGTCATCTTGTTAATCTTGATAATTTATAAAGATGAACAATCCTTCCATAGGTTAAGTAACTCCACTCCTTTATCTCATAAGCTTAAATGCTATATTTATACTTTTGATATTCTCACCCAAGATGTAAATAAGCAATGTGACAAGATATCAATCTTATTGTATCTAAGGTTAGAGAATGAATAAATTTTTGGTTCTATTGGTGTTTTCCCACCAATAGAGCCCCTGCGCTTGATCTCTACCTTGTCTTTATGAGCAGAACCCACTTCAAGCAAAGTGTGAGGAGATTCCCTAAATTCTACAAGTGGAAGTTCTAAACTAGTAACAAGGATGCACATAAGATTAGCTTTGAGATGCTAACAAAAAGAAAGGAAGAAGGTGGCACCACCATTGGAAAAGCCACTAGTGGAGACACCACCTCAATCCTCATCCTTAGAAGCAACCCGAAGTACTCGATCAATGAACTACTGCAAGGAGGAGTCCAGTTCGGAGGACTCAAAACATCGAACCCTCATCGTGAGGTAACATCGGTAGTTATTCATATTTACTTTCTTATATTGCATGATTTATTTTCTCTTAACCATACTTACTTTTCTACATTAGTATTACATAGAAAATAATAAAAATAAATAGATATGCATTAGGTTGCATTCATGCATCTTAAAAAAACCTTTAAGCCCCATATGAAACCCTTATAGCGTAAAAGTTATTGGAGTTCTCACTGTGGTGGCCTACAAAATAAAAATACATATCATACATTTGTACTTTCTGCATTTAAACCTATAAAATCTAAAAATATTAATTGAGCATCCTGCTGCAATACTATTATCATAAACATACTTTGAAACCTCCACATCACCCAATCCTCTAAAACGGCTAACTACTAACGTTTTATCCTAATACCGTTCTACGAGTTTTGGTGTTTTGTGAGAGCTTTCTGTAGAATGACTCCAAGAGCCAGCTCACCTAGGAATCTTCATCTTCATCACTCGAAGCACATCTCTCCGACACACAGCTGACCTCTGTGTGAAGGAAGTAACTTCTTAGGTGATGAGATTGAAGTATTCCTAGCAACACTTGCTCTGATAAGTATGAGCTCCTCTATGAGGATCACTCAGCTTTAATGCTCAACTACGACAATATCTAGCTTGGGGGAGAGCATCCTCTAGTTATCAGGTAAGTATACCTATGCGATTATTGAGTCTATCTTATAGTCATAAAATACCAAAAATATGTGGGCACATGAAGGTCCACGTCTGTAGTCTCTTATGAGTCCATTAGTCTAAAAAAAATAAAAAGATGAATAACACTCAAAACCAAATAAAAATACTCTAGCTATTTATTAAGGTGTGATCATAGAGTGTGTTTACAGTTCTATTTAGTTGTTAAGAGTCAAATAAAAACTGAAGAACAATAAAATTTTGTCTTGGAGATGATGAATAGTTGCTCTGTCGTAATTCCTCTCAAGTGCCCAGTTTTCAACTTTAAATTCTCTCGAGTTTTTGAACATGACTGCTTTGATATAAGAACTTACTCTGAACCTGAAACTTGTGGAGGCATATGCTTAAGCTAAGTCTAGATAATTGAGGGATATGATATGAGAAAGACTGATCTACTATTTATCTTATTCCTAACGATACTAAGTTCTGGAGATTTATCTTTCGAAAACTCTGAAAATCTTACATGATGAGTTCTTGTATGACAAAGTTTGAATTCCTACCAAAGCCATATATGATATACATTTAGAATAGGAAAACCTTTGCTCAATCATGATGCTTGCTGTGCACTGAGTTTAGTCAACCTTTGTTGTATACCTTATGAGAGTCTTGTCATGCTTTTAAAATCAAGATCACACTCACACACTCCACCAACATATGCATTGCTCCTACCCTGGGAGTAAGCACAATCATTCTTCACTTTTATCCAGATCCACCTTAAAATTGTTTTTCTCCTACACTGGGAGTAAACACCTAAAAATATACCCCATAGGACAACCCCTGTTTAATGCTCTAAGTTCTTATTATTATCTCTCCAATTATTTTGTATTCAAAGGATGCATGTGGCTATGAAAAAGAAAAAGTATTGAAAAAAAAGAGGGAGTAAAAAATTGGACAAGTGTCCGGGCAATTAAAACAATGGGTACTTAGATGCTCGCCTCCCTAAAAAAAAAAATATATATAGAAAAAAGAGGAAAAAAAGAAAGAGAAAATAAAGATAGCCCATGTTTTCCTGCGGAAGTTCTAAGTCCAAAAGAGAGAGAGAGATTTATTTTTAAGGAGCATAAGTAGAATTACGATTAGCCACTAAAAACCATATATACACCTATCCACCATACTCCATACACATGCACATCTTGGTTTGATTGTATGACTTGATTCTCTTTGGATGCATTGTTTGACTTTACAATATATGAATTGCAAGTATGCTCATCCTTGTTTAATGCCACTCCTACGAGCTCCACTATAATAATTAGTGTAGGAGGGCATGACAACATAAATGCCTCAGTGAGATCCACAAATATCACATACAATAAGAGATTTGAGGGTGTCATACGATTAAGCTCTGAGTTTTATTTTGAAAACTTGTAAAAACTCCAGAATATTGGTTGAGTGAAGAATTTGAGACATAGTGCTTGACTTGATTGTTCTATCTTCCAATTACTCAAGACCCACGCAAAAGTTGAAAAGCTCCATAGTTAATGGTAATATGGGTAAGTTTGAAAGTTAGAGCAGTTTTGTCTAATTCAAGGGAGAATTTCAGTTTGAAAGCATGTGTACTTTTGAGAAGTGAAAGCATTGTAGCAACTCTTGATCCAAGTTTAGTAGTTAGGCTTTGCTAAGGGACTAGCAAAGGGTAAGCTTGGGGGAACTTGTTGACGGTCCTTAACGCCTATTTTATACCATTAACTATTGCTCAATATAACATGATATCAACCATAAAGCATAGTTGTAGGGTTTGATTCTAACGAGTTCCACGAGTTGTGTTGTTCTCGATCGTTTTGCAGGTATATCTAATTTTACATAGAATAAAAGTATCTCAAATAAGGAATTGGACTACACCATTGCGACGGGCTCGTCGAGATGATCGAAACGGACATATCATTTGCTATAATCGGAGTTCAGAGTCAAAAGATATCAATTCTACACCGAAACCAACACTAGAAGACTCTAGAAGACACGGGAAGGCGACCAACCGAAGGTGGGGCCCACCTGCTACAGGGTGGGGCCGGCCGGCACCCTCCAGAGCCCAATCGAGGCCCGCTTCGACGGACGGCCTCCTACCGCCTTGGGGTTTGCATCTTCACCGTTACCGAAGTCGAATTAGTCCCACATCACCTGTCCAGAAGAGGTGGAGGCTTTTCTAGACTATAAATAAAGAGGTAGACCCCCCTCCCTAAGGGTACCACATTATGAAGATGTAGAGGCGTCCCTCGAATGGATGACCTCTCATCTCTAGAGAATTAGGGCTAGACTTTCCAATGTAGTTCTAGTTGAGAGTTAGGGAGAGCGGCGCTACGCCCGGGTTCCGGAGGAGTCTTCGCAGGAGTCGTCAGAGTTCTGGTATATCTTTGTATCTATTCTTGTAAGACTTATGCTTTTATATATTTATCTTCTCTATTTACTTTATGCCTTTATATTATGTTTAGTATAGTTGTTATACTTTAGCATGGGATCTCCGCCTGTATTAGGTGCTCTAGTTAGCGTACGTGACTAGAGTAGTAATCGTTAGCGTAGACGTGGTGTCTAGGCTAGTGTTTACCTGAGTTTGCGCCCAATTCTTATGGTTAGTTGTGGTAGCCATCAGAGGTGACAGCTTTGTTGGTCTTCGTATTCCACCACGTCGGAGTTGGTGTTTCGTAGAGCTTTTGGCAGCCTTACCCAGCTACCTTCTTCCTAGTCTTATTCGAAAGTTGGATAGGTACTGTTGCTCCAAAGTGTTATTGTGTGATTACTTTATCTACCATAAATCAGTTATTGTAGAACCTTGGTAATAGAGAAGTATTTGGGAACCTTGAACTCTCCCGTTGTCCTCTCACTTTAGATATCTATTTACTTATCATAGAATTCTCCTGTGTGTGTCATATATACATAATTCCTATCATCTATCATTTACCCCCTGCTTTAGTCTAGTTGGTGTATTAAGTTAGTAGATACATGATGGTGAACTATCAATGTCTTATTCCATTGTTTCCCTGGTAAAATGTAAATAACGATACCTGGAATACTCCCGGTAAAATGCTACAATGGTTTTCTGTGCGCTTGTGGAATCCTTTATATTTTAGTTGTGCATAAGAAATACCAACAAGCATTTTTGGCGCCGTTGCCGGGGATAGGGTTTTACCTCTATTTCTAGTAGCGACGTTAGAAATGTCAACAGACAAGAGGTGCTTCAGCCCGTCGAGGGCCTCTTGAGCCTCAAGCGTCCATTCAAATCCATCGGACTTCTTTTGGAGTCAGTAAAGGGGCAGGCCTAGTTCACCAAGGCGTGAGATGAAGCGGCTGTTGGTATTTCTTAACGCAATGCAAAAGAATCCGCAAGCGCACAGAATTACCGTTGTAGCACTTCACCCGGAAGTATTCAGGGTATCGTATTTCCATGAGGAACGGAGGTATTTCTTCTAACTAACTCGTCCAAGGACCACCAAAGGGTAGAGTTGGAAAAGGGTAGTGAGGTTCTTCTACAATTTAGGGTCTCTATTCAGAGGTAACCTTGCATACTACACTCTTGCTTCGGGCACCGGATCGCAGCTAGTCTGCTAAGTGATGTCGGCTAACAGCTCTACGCCACACCCGAACGTGGGGGAATACAAAGGATGTTAGGGCTGTCACCACCTAACACCTACCCCTCACCCGTGGAGTGTGAGGCAAACGAGGGTAGCCTCTAGCCTAGACACCACGTCTACGCTATCGACTACTACTCTAGCGTTGTACAGGGCTATCCGTCTTCCCCACACTTACCTCTTGATCGTCCTCGAGCAAAGCTAGATGCAAAAGTGGACATGAGCATAAAATTCTAAGATATACAACTTACATGAAAATTACTCCATTACATTTCTTACACAGGTGGGATATGTGGCACTAGCTAACATATTTTCTTAGGTTGTTGAAATAGTGGAATGGTTCTTGAAACAAAGTTATCCTCCCAATTTCACATCTTAGCAACTTGGAGTTTTGAATGTTTTAACAAGAAAGACCATAGATCACCTTATACTCCTCAAAAGGTACTCTAGCATCACACAAAAGTGTATGATTCCTCACCAAGGCATAGCAAAGTCTTTGCCTTCTTTTTGTTCTTCCTACCTCTAAAAAGGTTTATGTGGAGCTTTGGGTAGGGATTAACAGGATGGCATACTTGCATTGCATATATTATAAAGTCAAAACAAGAATCCATGGAGAGAAGTGCCATACTCTTAGATCAAGATGTGCATGTGTGTGAAAGATATTATGCTAAACATTATACTCCTTTTTGTAGATATGATCGCTCTCTACTATTTATTATTTTTGAGACATGGCTATCTTTTTTTTTTTTGAATACATGAGCCTTTATGTGCTCATCATTTTTTATACTTTGGACCTTTATGTGTCCATATTTTTTTTTCTTTTGGGACCTTCATGTGTCCCTTTTTTTACATTTTTTTTCTGCATAGCCCATGTCTCTTTTATTAAAATATAATTGTAGAGAAAGATCATTACCTATTATAACATGGAGTATTTTCCTAATGAACATGTTTTTGGGTCTACTCTCAATGTAAAAGTAGAACATTTTTGGTGGGTCTATATGGAAGGCATGTTTTTGCGTACTCCTAATGTAGGAGCAGCACACATCATAATAAATCTCTCGACATGGGTCACAAGACTTGACCAAACTCAATGCAATAACAAGCAGCATATGTAGCAGGTTCAAAACTTTACAGGATGCATGTCATATTTGGCCTTGGTAGGAATTTCTTTACCACATGAGGAGTATGTGACTATGGTTTTGTAGATTTTTTTAAAATAAATTCTCCAAGTACTTTGAATAGAAATGGTAGGATTTCTAGGTCAGAACCATATCACACCCCTCAACAACTTAGTTAACATGATTGTCCTATTAAAATATTTTCCCACAAGCATAATAATATGCACATGGAACAAACTTCATGCAAGCTTCTATCTCGGGAATATCATGATCATGTCACTTTTCAAGATATTTAAACTAAGTGTGGTTCATGAGATTGTAAAGAAGCAACATTGGTTTATTGAGTCCAAGTTTTATGATTAGGATTTAAATTTATTTAAACTCAAGTTTGTAGGGAGATGAGGGAGGTGTTGCACAAACCATCATTTATAGAGGAGAACTAAAGTAGAGATGGCTTGGCATAAACCAGAAGTTCAACCAGTCTTCTCCTTGAGCTATCTGCCTTGTCCTCCTTCATGTCGGGTCGTACGATGTTGTGCACATGTTGGGGGAGGATCTCGAATGTGTGTGTTAAGCTCAAGAGATTGTTGGCATAAATTAACTGCACTTCTTTAAATAAGATTTAAGTAAGATTATCCGCAAGCGCACAGATATCGTGCCAATGTCATATTTTACCCGGAGGTTTTAAATATCGTATCCACAGGGAACAGTTGTGATGATGATAAAGTCTATAGAGTTAACCCTACAATTAGGCTAGATAAAATCAAGAAAGAGGAAATAGCTATTGAACTCTAGTTCTGACAACCGGTAAGCTTTGTATAATATTGTTCTAACTGGGCAAGTAACCCGAATAGGAGAAGAAACAGAGTAATCTCCTACCAAGCACCTATAAGCCTATCAATCCTATTAACGGGAAGTGGACTACAGAGGAACCAACGCAGCTGTCACCTACGCGGACTACCACTATCCGGCCAATCAGGGGACATCCACAAGTAAACCTAGCCTAGGCACCACGCCTACACTATGAAATACTACTTCAACCAAGTAATGACTAAGATCAAAGCACTCAATAGGAGCTGTGAACTTAAGAACAAATAAGAACAACTGCTTACGTGAATCGGAATGACGAATACAAAAGTACCTCAGAACGCAGCTTCGGGCGAGGGAGCTGAATCCAGACGAATACAGCCACGAAGAAGCATCGACAGGCCAGAACTCCTCCAGAATCTCTACTCCTCTACTCTATCTCTCTAATCTCTAAACAAGACTAGATCTAGATGAACTAGTCTCTCCTAATTGCTACAACTAGATGAACTAGAACTAGATCAACTAGAGGGACCCTAACCCTAATTATGTAGAGAATATGAAGCATCGGGGTGTAGAATGCCTCTCGAAGGGGCCTTGGGGCGTCATTATATAGGCCGAGGTGGAGTAGGGGGCAAGGAACCGCCATGTCATCGATCCGCGTCTTCATGTTGTGTGCACCGTCGGATCAAACCGACCTTAAATCAACGTAGGGATGCTTTGCTTGACTTCCAAGGAAGCGTGGGAGGAAAACTCCAGAAGGGGAGCCGCCGCTTGACCTAGGGCGCCGGCGCGAGGGGGGGCGGGCCGGCCCCACAGGTGGTGGTCCCGTTTGCTTCAGGTGTCTTCTAGATGTTTCCTCGCGCTGAGGACGATGTTTGCCGACGTGGATAAATTTTGGGATAATTATGCACTCTAATCCCTCTTTTATACTTTTCTCGGAACAATCCCGGAAAATATAGAATATGCAAAACTCGTGAAAATTGTCGGTTAAAACCCTAGACTAGTGTGTACTCATATGCCTTTTTATGTCTAAAGTTCTAATAAAAGTTGACGTTATCCACTGTCAACAACTCCTCCAAGCTTACCTTTTGCCAGTCCCTTGGCAAACAACCTAAGCCTAATTATTAAAATATTTGGATCAGCAGTTGCTGCAATACTTTTATTTCTTTTAAGCACACTTGCTTTTAAACATAAATTTTTCTCCGGTTCAGACAAAACTGCTCTAACTTTCAAACTTACCCATTTTTTCTTTAACTATGGAGCTTTATAGCTTTTACAAAGGTCTTGAGCAATCGAAAGATAGAACAATCAGGTCAAGCACTATGTCTCAAATTCTTCACAGTACCAATATTCTAGAGTTTTATAAGTTTTCGAAATAAAACTCAGAGCATGATTGTATGACACCCTCAAGTCTCTTAATATATAGTATTTATGGATCTCACTGAGGCATTAATAATGTCATGCCTTTCTATAGCTAGGCATTTATAGTGGAGCTTACAGGAGTGGCAATAACAAGGATGAGCATACTTGCAATTCATATGTTGTAAAGTCAAACAATGGATCCACAGAGAATCGAGGCATACAATCAAATCAAGATGTGCATGTGTATGGAATATGGTGGATAGGTGTATTTATGGTATTTAGTGGCTAATCCTAATTCTACTTTTGCTCATTGAAAATAGCCCCCTCCTTAGAACTTTTCGCGGGAAAACATGGGCTATCTTTATTCTCTCTTTCTTTTTCTTTTTTTTAATTAATCTGGGAGGCGGGCATCTATGTACCCATTGTTTTAATTGTTGGGACACTTGTCCATCTTTTACTCCCTTTTTTTCTTTTTCTATTTTTTAATACTTTTACATAGCCACATGCATCCTTTGAATGTAAATAATTGGAGAGATAATGATAAGAACTTACAGCAATTAAATGGGGGCTGTCCTATAGGGTATATTTTTAGGTGTTTACTCTTAGTGTAGGACAAAACCATTTTTAAGGTGGATCTGGATGAAAGTGGAAATGACTACACTTACACCCCAGAGTAGGAGTAATGCATATGTGGGTAGAGTGCGTAAGTGATCTTGATTTTAAAAGCATGACAAGGCTCTCATAAGGTATACAATAAAGATTGACTAAACTCAATATAAAGCAAGCAGCATGAATGCGTAAAGGTTTTCCTAATGCTAAATGTATTATATGGCTTTGGTAGGAATTCAAACTTTATCATACAAGAGCTCATCTTGTAAAATTTTAGGTTTTCAAAATAAATCTCCAGAACTTAGTAATGCTAGGAATAAGATAAATAGTAGCTTAGACCTTCATGTATCATATCAATCAATTACCTAGACTTAGCTCAAGCATATGCCTTCACAAGTTTTAGGTTCAGAGTAAATTCTTATATCAAAACAGTCATGTCTAAAACTCAGGAGAATTCATGGTTGAAAACTAGGCACTTGAAAGGAATTACGGTAGAGCAACTATTCATCATTTCCAAGACAAAATTTTAATGTTCTCTAGTTTTTATTTGACTCTTAAACTAGACTGACTGTAGACACACTCTATGATCACACCTTAATATATAGATAAGTATTTTGTTTGGTTTTAATTTGTTATTTATCTTTTTATTTCTATTGGACTCACAAGACTCTAAAGACATGGACCTTCATATGCCCATATATTTTTGGTATTTTTATGACTATATAAAATAGACTCAATAATCGTCTAGGTATAGTTACCTGATAACTAGGGGATGCTCCTCCCCAAGCTAGATGTTTGCAATACTTGGTGTTGATAATCTTTAGAGTGAGCTAACCCAATAGCGCTCCCTGGTAGGTGCCACTAATAGACTCTCTCCTTGTCATAATGTTGTTTTGCATAATTACACTCCAACAAGAAAACCAAAACTCGAGGCTCGAATTTAATAAGAGGTTAGCGATCAGCCAATAAATAATTAATTATTCTTATGAGTTGATTTTAAATTGATAAGTTCTAGCAGGATTCTCTTTTTAGAATTTTCTAGTTTAATTATGTAGAAATTAAATATGTGTGCATGATATATAGTTGTATTATCATATTTTTTATTATTATTTTTATGCCATCATAGAGAATATTTATTCTCATGGGGCTTTTAATATTCTATGATGCAAGTAAATGAAGCAAGTAAATATTATTATTTATTTATTTGATATTATTATTATTATTATTTTAATATACATAAAGATGGATACGCTAAGGTAAAATTATTAATGTAAATAGGAATATAAATTAATTAGATAACTACCATATTACCTTATGGTAAGGGTACGGAATTTTAAGTTTCTTGATAGGTCTTCTTCTTCCACTCTTGTGTATCTCTTCATCTTGAGAGATGGAGGTCTTGATGGTTGCATACCTCTAGTGATGATGATGTCACTTTTGTTCTTTGGTTTGGCCCATAGGTTGAAGTAGAGCTTTAATAGTAGCTGGCAAGCATCTTGCTCGGTGTGCATGTTCACCGAACTTTCACTTGTAGAATTAACAAACTTTGCTCGATGCATTGTCCTGTTTGTAAAACCAAGGCAGAGATCAAGTGCATGGGCTCTGCTGGTGGAAAAACACCAACAGAACCAAATTTATTCCTTTATTTATTTTTCTCTATCCTTAGACACATTGAATAAGATAAAGTTGGTATTACATGATTTATTTATTTATGACATGATTGGTAAGATCAAAAGATTAAGCATTGAATGTTGCATTTAACTTCATATGGCAGAAAAGAATGAAATTGTTTAACCAATGGATGGATTGTCTATCTCTATATAAATTTTCACATAAATATGACTATCGTCTTCCCAAGATCGAATATAATATTTTAGCTTGTTTGGTTAAGACTAAGATTAAGAGAACGGTGCCATGAACAATCTTAAAAGAAACATCATATTGAGTTAATCAGGTTACTCAATTTAAGTTGTAACTCTAACATGTTTGTGTTTTAATTTATGTGCACACCAAGATCAAGAGAAGAGCAGTGACCACTTACCTTAGAATATTACCTTCATTATTAGAGCGTGACGGCACTAAGTTATGAAGGGTAAATGACTGGTAGTCCTTTCTCTTGCATCTTGAGTTGTTGATGGACATCTTGTCTCCTTTGTTGCATTCATTCTTTTGCCATCTTTTGCTTCTTTGATCTTTTGACTCTTTTCACTCCAGTCATTATTATGCCCGCAACAGATTAGTGGACAATACATACCCGAAGGAGTATATAAATTTTAAATATAGGTTGCTTGTCCAATATTTCATTTTATTCTGTCTATGCTAATGAAAAGATAGTATTGATATTATTTTAGCATAGATCATGTTTTATACAGATATGGCTTGAGGCAAAGTAACTTGCAGTAGAAGATAAAGTGAATGAATCATTAATACTTACAGTTCTATCATTTATGATGAATGAGCTATGTCTTCTTTTTCAAGCATGTGCCCCTGTCTCATCTCGATTCGAATTTATCTCATGACTTACCTAAATTAATTTTAAAAGTTTTCTGCAGGGGTTAGCCCAATAAAAATATCCAATGTCTACTACAACAATTTCTAGTTTAATAACCAAGCTAAACTCCATGTCTAATTTAGTTAAAGAAGGCTATTTAACCTAAGCACCACGCTTAATTTAAAAAACCTTTGGAAGTATGCAGTACTTCCAAACCAAATCTTACTATAACAAACAAAGGTAATATAAAAAAACACTTATAGAGATTTATTCATTTAGAGATGAAAAGGTAAATAATTGAACATGAATTAAAAAGTAGATACAACCAATATTAGCAACATAGGATTTTATAAATAAGTCCATTCCCCAAGCTTGAATTTTACAAAGGCAGATTTAAGTTTGGATGGATATAATTAATGTTGCATGATAATTGGTTGGACATATCTGTTCTTTGCTATTAGTCATTTTCTCACTTCAAACCTAAAATGGTTAGTGACAAAAAACATCCAAAGGAACATTTTCATGAATTCACAAGGGCATTATAGCTATGCTATTTTTTCAAGAGTGGTTATTTTAGGACACAAGGTTATTCTTAAAAACCTTCTAATTATTGTACGTTGAGTTTATGCGGCGGTTTCCTCTATAACACTAGCCTTTGTGCGCCTATATCAAGATTACAACGAGATCTATAATATTTATGATAAATATATGCATCTACAACCACCCTTTTAATGATTTTATGAACAGGTATAAAAGAGGGTTGAAGATCTCGTGTGTGGTAATATTAGAGAGACCAAAAGATTCAGGAGATTTCTCATATGACCATGGATTCGATGAAGTGTTTATGAGATAATTCTCATGCTCATCGATGTGATTTCCCTTTTCAAACTCCAAGGGTGTTTCTTTATGGATGTCTATAGGCAACAAGTTTGCCTCTATTATTTCATGCCTATGATATTTATTGGATGTTTTATTTTCTAGAATTTTCCATGAATTGATATCCCTAAGGTTGGTCTCTAAAGCTTTCTCTAAACTTGGGTGAGTTCTGTTTTTATTAAAGAAATTGATTTAAGCTCACCATTTGAATTTAAACCAAGTTTAGATGCTAGTGCTAAAGCTTCGTCCTCTTCCATCCATTCTTTTTTACAATAGCATATGTATTTCTAGTATGTTCTATGTATTCCTGCCATTGTCGTTGCTCTTCTTGGGCATTCCTATGACTTTTATTCTTGAGATGTCTTGATAGATTTCTAGGGTCATTATAAAGTTTAGTAGAAAGAGCATAAAAAGATTCATTGAGGTCAAAGATGGGTTTAGAGATGGGTTCAGAGACATTTATTGTGGGTATAGAAGGGGAGAAGATAGAATTTACTCCTAAGTGGCTTGGCTCTTCTTCTATGACATCACTCGACATGCCATCCTTGAACTCTCCCCAGTGCCTTTTATGAGGGAAAGGAAGTTGACGACACTTTTTCCAAGATGCTCTTCTAAGAAGATCTGATGTGTATTGATTTACGAGCATTTTAGCTAACTGGAAGTCTAAATCATCAAAGTGGAATTTCAAAGGTTTAGAATTGATAGCTAAATCTTGGAAATGGGATGATTGTGTTTTAGCTACCAAGACTTCCATTTCTAGTTCGGGTGATAAATTCTTCTCTTCCTCGGGGAGCTCAGAATAGGCTTGAACAACCTTTTCTAGCATAGGCCTTGCTTCAGTTATAGGTAAGTGAAGAAAAGCTCCTCCAGAGGCTAAATCAAGGGATTCCTTAGATTCCTTGGTAATACCCAAATAAAAATGTTAAATAAGCACAGGGTCTGGAAAACCAAGTTCAGGGCCAAATGTAACAAGTTCATTAAAACGCTCCCATGATTTACTAAGAGATTCTTGTTCTAGTTGCCTAAAAGTTAGAACCTCTTTTCAAAGGTTAACTACTCTATGGATGGGAAAGAAATATAAACAAAATTCAGAGTATAATATTTCCCAATCACCTTGCATACTCCCTATGGCTCGATTATACCAACGTTTGGCTCTTTCAGTCAAGGAAAACGGAAAAAGCTTCCATCTAATAGTCTTATCGGACATGCCGGCAATGCGCAAGCAGTGCATGTGTACCTTTCGAATTCTCGTAAGCGTGAGTATGGGTTTTCGTTACCTTCTCCCGAGAAGAGTTTATCCCGAATCATATTAATTAAATATGGGCGCAGCTCATAGCCAGTGTTATGATAGGTTCATTAGATTTTGGTGGCCCGAAGCTTTCGCGCATGCCATAAAGACAGATAGGAATAGAATTAAAAGCATCCATAAGGATAAACACAAAAATAATGAAGAGAATGGGATAAAATAAAAAAAGATAAAAGTATAATACAAGATTAAGCTAGACTAAATCAAAATCAGCAAACCGTTCCCCGGCAACAGCGCCAAAAATGCTTGTTGGTATAAATTAACTGCACTCCTTTAAATAAGATTTAAGTAAGATTATCCGCAAGTGCACAAATATCGTACCAATGTCACATTTTACCCGGAGGTTTTAAATATCGTATCCACAGGGAACAATTGTGATGATGACAAAGTCTATAGACTTAACCCTACAATTAGGCTAGATAAAATCAAGAAAGAGGAAATAGCTATTGAACTCTAGTTCTGACAACTGGTAAGCTTTGTATAATATTATTCTAACTGGGCAAGCAACCCGAATAGGAGAAGAAACAGAGTAATCTCCTACCAAGCACCTATAAGCCTATCAGTCCTATTAACGGGAAGTGGGCTACAGAGGAACCAACGCAGCTGTCACCTACGTGGACTACCACTATCCGGCCAATCAGGGGACATCACAAGTAAACCTAGCCTAGGCACCACGCCTACACTATGAAATACTACTTCAACCAAGTAATGACCAAGATCAAAGCACTCAATATGAGCT
Organism: Chrysopogon serrulatus; assembly: GCA_015844335.1. Classification (NCBI taxonomy): domain Eukaryota; kingdom Viridiplantae; phylum Streptophyta; class Magnoliopsida; order Poales; family Poaceae; genus Chrysopogon; species Chrysopogon serrulatus. The sequence continues at coordinate 96,783 of JADLZL010003448.1, forward strand.
GTAAACTTAAGAACAAATAAGAACAACTGCGTACTTGAATCGGAATGACGAATACAAAAGTACCTCAGAATGCAGCTCCGGGCGAGGGAGCTGAATCCAGACGAATACTGCCATGAAGAAGCACCGACAGGCCGAAACTCCTCTAGAATCTATACTCCTCTACTTTGTCTCTCTAATCTCTGAACAAGACTAGATCTAGATGAACTAGACTCTCCTAATTGCTACAACAAGAAGAACTAGAACTAGATGAACTAAAACTAGATCAACTAGAGGGACCCTAACCCTAATTATGTAGAGAATATGAAGCACTGGGGTGTAGAATGCCTCTTGAAGGGGCCTTGGGGCGTCATTATATAGGCCGAGGTGGAGTAGGGGGCAAGGAACCGCCACGTCATCGATCCGCGTCTTCATGTTGTGTGCACCGTCGGATCAAACCGACCTTAAATCAACGTAGGGATGCTTTGCTTGACTTCCAAGGAAGCGTGGGAGGAAAACTCCAGATGGGGGCGCGCCGCCGCTTGACCTAGGGGCGGCGGCGGCTGAGTGGGCCAGCCCGGCCCCACCAGGTGGCCCAAATGGTCCCGCTTACTTCGGGTGTCTTCTAGACGTTTCCCGAGCCTAATGACGATGTTTGCCGATGTGGATAAATTTCGGGATAATTATGCACTCTAATCCCTCTTTTATACTTTTTCGGAACAATCCTCGGAAAATATAGAATATGCAAAACTCGTAGAAATTATCGGTTAAAACCCAAGACTAGTGTGTACTCATGTGCCTTTTTATGTCTAAAGTTCTAATAAAAGTTGACGTTATCCACCGTCAACAGAGATCTCTCCCACACTTATTCTTGTACATATTTCATTTAACAAAGAAACAAAAAAAAAAACAAGAAATGGCTCTACCCGGCTTTAACACTAGGAGCCTAAGCTTTTATTATCATAATAAATTTTTATTTTGTTATTATTATCATGTTTATTTTAATTATATATGTTTTATGGCAAAAATAAAGTATGATCACATCCATGCTATAAGAACAATTTAGATTCAAAAACTCAAGTAGCATAGATCAAAAAGATTTTACCACAAAAATTTTTTCTTTATTTTATTTTTTTAGAAACTCTCTTTTTTGGTATGAATATTTTTTATTAAAACTTTGTTGTTCACCAACACATCAAAATTATTCAAAGCAAGACAAGATCACGGATGGTGAACTAGGAGAAGAGAAAACTTTTTATTTTATTATTATCTCTTTTTTATGCTTTTTGTTTATTATTCACCAAACTTTTTATTCTCACAAGGCAAAGATAAAATTTATAAAATTATAGCCTTGGTTTATGTCCATCAAAGATTACTTCTATAACTTATGAAAACAACTCAAAGTTCATTAATCAAAGTCTAACACCATGTCAAATTTTGATTAAAGAAGGCTATTTTAACCTAAGCACCATGCTTAATTTAAAATACCTATGGATGTACCATATGTGAAACATCCAAACTAGAGTATATATCATAAACCATAGAAGCATGAACTTGTATTCGCTTAAAGATTGAATAAAGAAGTTGGTGATCATTTATTACCTTTGCATACCTGAGTATACTTTACCAAAGCGGTATATGTAGATGAAGTTTTGATCCCTGCTGTATGGTGGCCTGATTGCACATGGTCCTACTCAGTTGATCAACAAGGCTTGTGTTACACACACAAATAGTGTGTATAGGCCGTGGGCCTTGGTGATGTGTAGCAAAGGGGAGCAACTTCTTTTTTCACTTCTTTTTTTTAATACTCTTTTTTTCAATTTTCTCTCATCTTTTTTTTCTTCTACATCTTTCTTTTTTTTCTCTCTCTTTTTTTTAGCAAGAGTGAGCTAGCACTTTCTTAATCGAGACGGTCTTTGGTGTATATGGAGCTTGTGGTGAGAATCTCACCATCCTTCCACACACTTAGACTTTTGTGAAAAAGTCAAGTGTGCCATGTGTTTCTCCACTAAAGGCCATCAAAATATGCACTCGGTGCAGCTCTATATTCTCCAATTGTCGCATGTACCCTTGTTCTTCTCAATTTTTAACCTGAAATGGTTAGCAACCAAGAATACCCGAAGGTGCATGCTATCTTGACAACATATTCTTGTACTTTTTTATTCTTGAGAAGAAAAGTTATGTTATAATAAATATTTTTTTTAATAGTAATATAATTATTATGTTTTTAATTTTTTTATGATAATCCGGGGTAACTCCCGACGAGTGCTTTATTTATAGTCATAAGCTTGACCGTGGGAACTTCATCTTGCAGCTCTCAATGGTGGTATAGTTCCCATCTTCACCACCAAGTGTTTAGTATTATCATTCTAGCTGCAAGGTTAGTACCACAGTGCATATACGAGATTTGTAATGCTTATGAAGGCATCCATAACCATTCTCTTAAAAACTTCAGAAATAAAGATCAAAAGATGGTTGGGATCCTCGTAAGAGCATGTGGCACTAAGATAGATGTCCATGGCACAAGCATTTTCTTCCTTAAACGAGAAATCATGACTATCGAGAACAACGCTTGGATGGCCAGAGGGACATTGCTTGGGTTCGAGTGAGGGTGATGATGGATGTGTAGTTTCACAAGGATGAAAGTGAAGCTCAGGTGAAACGAATAGAGAGATGAATTTCACCTCCTCGAACAAGTCACGGTTGGGATCATGCTTCGCCGTCGAGATTTCTAGGCAAGGGTTAGGAGTGGCGGAAACAATTTGTCCCAACTTCTCACTAAGGCTCCTATGGGATGGTTTTTCTTGAAAAAATGTTTTCAAAGGGCAGCCTATGAGAAGTTCAAATTCGAGGATGGCATAGATGTAGGAATCTAAGCGAACCTCGGTTTTGTCTATCATGATTGGCACAGCCCTAACCATCCCACAATACTCAAAAAATGAGTCCAAACGGACTTTTGAAGAGTCTATCTGTCGGGACTAGCGACATGTCACTCAAATGGAATTCCACTAGGAATTCTGACATGATATTAGTCCCGACTGTGGGGTGGTAAAGGGCTTTTTATGATAGTTCCCCTTAATGAATAAGTCATGGTCGTGGAAGTGAAAGAATCCGAATTGCTTCGGAAGAGCATTTCACTTTCATTAACCATTTTTTTCAAAGGTTCTACATAGGGGAAGCTTCATCGTGCCCAAAATGCCATGAGGTATTGCCATAACCCTTGAATTGGATGAGGAACTCCGAAGGATGAATTACTCCTTCCTTCGGTGCTCCCGGTTCGGGTGAGGGCCCCAAGGATTTGGCTTTAGCTAAAGAGCGCTTCTCATGACATGCCCTTACCATGGAGGGATCTAGTTTCTATGACGAAAGAAGCATGTGTGTCTAGGAGTTTTCAAAGAACTTCGCATGTTCTATCAAAGGTCTATGTGTAAAATGATCTCCAGTGGGCATGTCTAGGCATAGGTCAGCATCCATGTCAAGACCCAAATCAAAAGAGACGCAACAAAATGCCATCGGGTAAAGACAAGTCTAGGCTAGCATGAATTAATGTTGAAAACTTAGCCCAGGCTATACCTATGGATTCCTTCTCATACTGCTCAAAATTGAGGATTGCCCTTGGTAGAGAGACGATATGAGACATAGGGAAGAATGCAAGACAAATTTGTCTCTAAGTTCTTTCCAATCCCCATTCATACATCCCTACGGCAAGAGTGTACCATTGCTCCACCTCCTCCATGAGAGAGAATGAAAACAATTTCCACTTTAGAATTTTCCTCAAAATCTCGCAAGTAATTGCTCGGGTTTTTATTTTCATGCCCCGAGAAGCGTCGTGCCCGAACCATGGCTACCAAGCCAGGGTGGAGTTCATAGCTAGATGAGTGGTTTAGTTTTGTAAAAGGTGGTGGCCTGGATAACTCCCCCTTTGAAACAGAAACCCTTTTTTTAATTGGAGTGGAATTTATAGTAAATGGGATGTGGGTGGAAAATATTTTTTATTTTTTTGATAAAGAATAAAAAAAAAAAAAGATACAGATACGAGGGACGAACTAGGTTCGAAGATATAGCAACCGATCCCCGGCAACGGCGCCAGAAATGCTTGTTGGTATTTCTTAACGCAATGCGAAAGAATACGCAAGCGCACGGAATTACCGTTGTAGCACTTCATCCAGAAGTATTCAGGGTATCGTATTTCCACGAGGAACGGAGGTATTTCTTCTAACTAACTCGTCCAAGGACCACCAAAGGGTAGAGTTGGAAAAGGGTAGTGAGGTTCTTCTACAATTTAGGGTCTCTATTCAGAGGTAACCTTGCATACTACACTCTTGCTTTAGGCACCGGATCGCATCTAGTCTGCTAAGTGATGCCGGCTAATAGCTCTACGCCACACCCGAATGTGGGGGAATACAAAGGATGTTGGGGCTGTCGCCACCTAACACCTACCCCTCACCCGTGGAGTGTGAGGCAAACGAGGGTAGCCTCTAGCCTAGACACCATGTCTACGCTATCGACTACCACTCTAGTGTTGTACAGGGCCATCCGTCTTTATCAGGGACCCTCTACTAGAGCATCCGCTACTAAGTCAAGTGACAGACAACGAACCCACAAGAATATAATGCACAAGATAACATGAATAGAGACTCACCACCGTAGTCGAACACAGACCTTATACTCCAAGTAGTACATGGCCGTAGAGGTACACGTGGAGAGGGAGCCAGCACGCCCGGCACTCCGCCTCCTCAACCCGAAGATACCGGATCCTAGACAAGAGATGGCAGACACGCCCAAACCTCCTCTACTTTCCCTCTCTCACTCCCTATACTACAACTAGCTAGGCTAGCTAGGGCCTAGGCCCCTATGAAGAACTCTTGTGCACTCTTTCCCCTTGGTGGTTACTTGATTGGATGATGCAATGAGGAGAGGGGGAGGCCTCCTTTTATATGTGAGGTGGAGGGGTCTCTTTGCAATATTCCACCTAAACTGACCTTTTCTGGTACAGTGAACCTGGACTCCCATGCAAACCGACGTTGGGAAGACGGTGGGAAGCAACCGACCAAAGCTTGGGCTGATTGGGCCTGCTGGCGGTGCGCCCGCACCCTGGTGGGCTCCAATCAGGCCTATCTTTGGTGAGCACGTCGGCCTCATCGTTAGCTTTCTGAAAAGTCCTAGATCACTAAAAACGGAGTTCGTATGCATCCTGAGCGTCCAAATTACCGAGGACTGCTCCTGCAGCCTAGACTGGGTTCGGGCTTTCACTTCTTGGGCTCATGTTTGGTATTTGTGTCTATGTTTGGGACCCAAGTACTCTAGTGACTGGGCCACTCACTCTTTGAGCCTCTTTATGTATATTTTGTGGCCCTTTATGTGTACATTTCCATGGATTTCGGACATATCCTCCTGCAAGGGGTAGATCACCAAAACTTGTGAAATTGATTAGTTATAAGCCCTAATTCTAAGTTTGGTGTTCATATAATCTTTATTTTATGCGAATGTTGGTGGTTATATTTAGGAGTTAAGGACAGCCAACAGCGGCTGAGGGCCGCGAGACATCCCATTACGTGTTGTATCCTTTTGAGGTTCTGGATCGGCCACAATTTGGTGATGGCCTTGATTTTATCGGGCTTGGCCTCGATGCCACGCTGGGATACGATGAAACCCAGAAGCATCCCTCGCGGGATGCCAAAAACGCACTTTTCACGATTTAGCTTAAGCCCATTTTTGATCATCTTCGCGAAGGCCTCTTGGAGGTCGGCGACGTGCTAGTCAGTACGCTTAGTTTCTACAACGATGTCGTCAACGTAGACTTCAACAATCTCGCCTATAGACTTGCTGAAGCAATTGACCATGCACCGCTGGAACATGGCGCCCACGTTTTTAAGCCCGAACGGCACGGTCATGTAACAGTACGACCCGAACGGGGTGATGAACGAGGTTGCCTCTTGGTCGGATTCTTTCATCCAAATTTGATGGTAGCCTGAGTAGGCGTCGAGAAAGGAGAGGGTTTCGCACCCTGAAGTTGAGTCGACTATTTGATCTATGCGCGGCAAGGGGTACGGATCCTTGGGACACGCCTTATTGAGACCAGTATAATCGACACACATTCTCCATTTATCATTTTTCATTTTTACAAGAACAGGGTTCGTTAGCCACTCGGGGTGATGCACCTCCCTAATGAATCCGGCCGCCAAGAGCCTCTTGAGCTCCTCACCGATGACCTTGCGCCTCACGCCGCCGGTTGCCACGCCGCCGCCGCCTCACCGGCTTGGAGCCAGCCTTGATCCATAAGGCGTGCTCGGCGACATCCCTTGAAACTCCCGGCATATCCGAGGGTTTCCACGCAAATATTCACTGGTGCACGCGGAGAAAGTCGACGAGCACGCTTTCCTATTTGGGAGAGAGGGACGCGCTGATGCACACCGTTCGCCCGTCAGAGCTGCTGGGGTCGAGGGGCACCAGCTTGGTGTCCTTGTCAGGCTTGAAGTGTGCTCCGATGGGCTTCTTGGCATCAGGGAGGTCGTCTTCCTCTGCCAGGCTGTGGAGAAGATGGAGTTCTTCCGAGTTGATGATGGAATCGGCCAGGTCATAGCTCTGCATCTCGCACTCGTAGGACCGCTGCACCGATGAGCTGACCGTGATTACCCCTTTCGGGCTCGGCATCTTCAGCTTGAGGTAAGTGTAGATTGGGATGGCCATGAACTTCGCGTAGCACGGCCGGCCCAACACGGCGTGGTAGGTTCCGGGGAACCCAACCACCTCGAATGTGAGAGTTTCCTTCCGGAAGTTGAGAGGTGTTCCGAATGTGACCGAGAGGTCGATCTGTCCCAACAGCTGCGCCGCTTGCCAGGCACGACGCCGTGGAACGGAGCCCCATCGGACGCATGCGGGAGCGACTGATCCCCATTGCGTCTACAGTCTCGACGTAGAGGATGTTGACGCCGCTTCCCCCATCCATGAGGACCTTCGAGAGACGCTTGTTGGCGACGATGGGGCTGACGACGAGGGGATAGCGTCTGGGCCGCGGCATGAAGTCGGGGTGGTCGGAGCGGTCGAAAGTGATGGGGGTGCTGGCCCACCTGCGAAAGGCGAGGGTCGCCGGCTCGGCGTGGTACACCTCCCGTCGCTCGAGCTTCTGGGCCCTCTTCGACGCATAGCTCTCCGGCCCGCCAAAGATCATGAGGTAGTCGTAGTTGGCTGGGAAGATCTCGTCGCCACCCTGCTCCTCCCCCCAGCGTCGTCTGCTGGGGGGTCGGGCTGCTTCTTCTTCTTCTCCGCCTCCTTTGCTTCCTCGAGCAGGAACTTCTTCATGGTCCCACAATCCTTGAGGAGGTGGTCAACCTTGTAGGCGTGGTCGGTGCAGGGCTCATTGAGCTTTTTCTTGAAGAAGTTGGGCGTCTTCTTGGTGGAGGTCTTCTTGCCCTTTGGCTCTGCGGTGGCGACGAACTCCGCGTCTCGCCACTGCTTCCCCTTCTTCTTCTTTTTCGAGGCGTGGTTAGAGGCGCCCTCGCTGGCTCCTTCCTCCCGCCTGCCCTTGCCCTTTGGTCGGTTGAAGATGGCCCCCACCGCGTCTTCTCCAGACACGAAGCTGGTGGCGATGTCGAGCAGCTCCTTCGTGGAACGCGGCTGGTTCCTCCCCAGCTCATGCACCAGGTTTTTATTGGTAGTTCCCGAGAGGAAGGCGCTCATGACATCCGCGTCCGCGACATCGGAGAGCTTGGTGCATTGCCGAGAGAATTGCTTGATGTAGTCTCTCAGGGAGTCGCCGGGCTCCTGCGTGCAGCTGCGCAGGTCCTAGGGTTTCCCGGTCGGGTGTAGGTCCCCTGGAAATGGCCGACGAAGGTCTCCCTGAGGTCCGCCCACGAGTTGATCGAGGCGGGAGGAAGGTGTTCGAGCCAAGCCCGAGTCATGTCGGTGAGTGTTGGCATTTCTTAGCGTCATCGCCATGTTTATGTCCCTAGCAATGTCGCTAGAAAGCCTATTGGTATAACTTACGCGAACAGAGAAATCAGCAAGCGCATGGATACCGTTGTAACTTTCACCTAGGAGTATTCCAGGGTATCGTATTTATCCTCAGGGAAGCAATGACTAAAGAAGCTGATGATTAACCATCATGTATCTACTAGCTAGTGTACTGACTAGACTAAAGTGCGGGTAAAAGGTAAAAAATTGAATTTTTGTATAAGTGACACACAGGAGAACTCCATAAAAAGATAAAAAAGCAGACCGGCTAAACTGGGAGGACAACGGGAGAGTTCAAGGTTCCTAGTGACTTCTCTATTACTGTGGTTCTATTCTAGCTTATACTATAGAAGATAACTAAGCAAAGGTTAAACATAGTGATCCCATCATAACACTTCGGAGCAGCAGTTTCTTTTTGTTCTCGAAAATACTGGGAAGGGAGAACCGGGGTCAGACTGCCAATAGCTTTACGAAAACACCAACCCGAACGTGGTGAAATACAAAGGCCTGGTCGGAGCTGTCACCCCCGGGGCTACCACAACTATCCGTGGGTTGGGCGCAAACTCAAGTAACTCGCTAGTCCAAACACCACGTCTACGCTAACGGCTACCACTCTAGTCCGATATCTTAATTAGACTAAAGCACTCGGTCAAGCGGAGATCCCATGCCAAGCTATAAACCACCATATTAACCATGCTTAGCTAGCTACTAAAGCAAGAACTAGAAAACCATGAAAGATAATGCGGTAATAAGAGAAGATGAATATATAAAATACTTGAGTCGGACAAAGAAACGATACAAGATCATACCGAACCTCCGAAGACGAAACGATACAAGATTGTACCGAAACTCCGAGGACTCCTCCGGAACTTGAGCATCTCTTCCTAACACCCAACTAGTTAGTACTACTACTACATCTTGGTAATTGGAATAGAATAGCTCCTTGGGTGACGTGTTTTACATGTGAGGGAGAGTCTCTATTTATAGGTGCAAGGTTACTTGGGAGAGTGGAGATCCTTTGCTTGATGCCACGAAATATTCTACCGTGATTTCAGCCGCCATGAATTGCCGACGTTGTTACGTCGGTTGGATGGTGTCCGCCACCGACGTGGCTGTCTGGGCCGGGCCTTTGATTGGGCGAACCTTAGGGCACAACGCTGCCCTCCCGACGCTGCACCGGTATTTTGTGGACCAGGCTGCCAGCCGTCTCGTGCAAGGACGCGTGCCCGTGCCTTTTGTTGGCAATGCTGAAGTGCTCTGGGCGCCTAGGCCTCCTCCCTGCTGCCCTGCTGGGCTGTGGATCCGACAGCAGCAGCACCTGTGGAGCCCATCTGTTCCCGTGCACGCTGCGTTGCCCAGCTTGGAGTGAAGGCGTGCAGCAGCAGCTAGATTTTGCATGCATTTACGTAATGAGATGGCAGGGTATTAGAGGTGCTGATGTCAGCATGACATCAGCAACCCTTGTTTAATCCATCTCTTTTCCATATAAACTCCAAAATAATAGATGATATATTCATCCGATCGTATCAATGAGCTCTTTGCAATGGCATGCTCCCAATATTTATTTGAAAGTGTTTTTCTATGAAGAAAAATTCAAATTCTTTCACACCCAATTTTCACAGGAGCTGCATATGCACTGTATATCATCTTTTAACCCATATTTTTAGTATATCCTGCAAAATACTTGGAGACACCAAAACTTATGGAATATGTTAGATATAAATCCGAATTCTATCTAGGACCGCCAACAGCGAGGTAGAGCAGGAGGTTCCGAATGATGAAGGCTTCGTTGTTCGCCCCCAGCCAAATAGGCCAGCCGATAGTCCTCCAGCTAGATCCCGGGGTTCGTCTCCCCTGAATACTTGGTGATGTTCGAGGGCGCACGTAACGCTGAGGGACCGACGCATTGAGGATGTTGCGGCCGAAGGCTCGGGGTCCAGGCGGGAGGCGGAACGTCTCCATGGTCGTGGTCGTGGCGCCGTAGCTTCGCTTCGGGCTCACGCCCGGCCGTGCCTGGGGGATCGTAGCGGCCGCCGCGATGTGGGTTGTAGTCCCGTAGCGACCGAGTGCTCCCGATCCTCTCATTCCGCCGTGCGCGCCGGGACGGCCCGGGAGTCGCGGATCGGCCCCAGGCGTTCACACGCAGGGGGGACGTCGGGGCTCCGGATCGAAACGCGAGCCGATGACGCTCCCGCACGGGGGTGAGACTACGGCTGGCGGCTCGGGGTCGGATCGTGTCACCGTGACATCGAACTCTCCGCCTGTTGTTGAGCCGCGAGGTTGAGCAACTCCTGGATGTCCCGCTGGGCCTTCCGTTCCTCTAGGGTAGCAGGCTCGAGGAGATGCTGCAAGAGTGCGACTGCCGCCGTGATGTTTTGACTGGCCCAGGAGAAGAACGGTGTCTGGCCCGCGTCCTCTTGGATGCGGCGGTGAACGTCGTGGGCACAAGTCGCGTTTCCACCCAACCCCGCACGGCGCGCGCCTTCGCAGCGCTGGTTCACGGGGCGGTAGTACACGCTTTCGTGCCTTTCGCTGGGCTCGTGCTCGGCATATGACGGGTTGCCCTCCGGGGCTAGGGCCGGTTCGGCAGGGTCGTACTCGTCGGCGTAGATGTGGCCCCGGTCCTGCGGCTTCTCCACCGCCTCGTGACCCTGGGGGTCGTGCGGCGGGGTCGCCTATGGGGTGACTTCTTGGATCTCGGGGTCGTGCTCCCTGGGTTCTTCCTCAATGTCGGCCATGTAGCACTCGCGAGAGGGATGGTCGCTTCCCCCGTTGGAGCAGGAGTCTGAGATCTCGCTGGACTCCCTGGACGAGAGGATATCAAGGACCGAGTCGCGACCGAAATCCGCCATCCCAACGAACTCAACACCGTTGCGCGCCGCTCCGTGAGCCCCCTGAGCAGGGCTGCTGAAGGTGGTGGTGACATTGCGAAGGCCGAAGGGGAATTCCGCCGCAGCGGGCGGGCCATGAAGTGGCGCTCGCCTGCGGTGTCGCGCCGTCATCTCCACGATGCGGCGGAAGAGGTCCTGCCTATTCCCTGTTGGAACGACAGGATCATCGCCCAGGATTCTCCTCTCGAGCGGAGTCATGTGGAGGCCTTCGAAAGCCTCGATGGTGGTACGGACATCAGGGAGGGGCGGAGGGGTCGAGACCCTCCGCAGCGTCCCCTCCTCGGTGATGATGAAGTCCAGGCTCCCCGTCTGCACGCACGGGGGGGGGCACAGGGCGCAGCGTGGCTTCTCATCCGGAGCTTGGGTTTGGAGACGAAACGCTGTAGGGTCGAGATGGTGGACTAGAGGGGGATGAATAGTCCTTTCTAAAAACTAATCACAGCGAATGATCGAATTAAATGTGGAATTGAAACTATCGGTCTAACCAAGACTTCACCCCTCTATCTAAGTTCAAGCGCCTTACAAAGATTTTAATTGAGCCACTAAGGTGCAAGGCTAGCTTGAGCTCTCCAAACCAATTCTAGTTTGCAAGGTCACACAAACCTATGCAACTAGTACTTCAAGCAACCGGGAGCTCCTACACCAACTAGTGAAGCAAAGCGCACAAAGCCTAAGCTCACTAGCAATGCTCAATAGCAAGGGTACACAACCCAAACTAGAGAGCTCAACTCACTTAGCTACACAAGCTAAGCAAGGTGACTAACAAGGTTACACAAGCCAATTAGTCTCACAAGGAATACTTCTAAGCTACACAAGCTACAAAGGTAACTAGCAAGCTACACAAGCTAACTAGCTACACAAGAGCAACCACTAAACACTAGCATAAGTAATGAATAAGAGAATGCAAGCTAGTGAATGCAAACCGATGAGAAGAGTAGACAAGTTGACACGTCGATTTTTTCACCGAGGTTCACTTGGTTGCCATCAAGCTAGTCCCCGTTGTGTCGACCACACACTTCGTGTTGCGCGAGCTAATAGGCTTCCAATGCCTAGCCCTCCACGGGCGCTGCAAGCAACTACCCAAGTGAGGGTAACTCAATGACACGCTTTTACTAGAGTTGCTCTTCGCGATCCCCGCGAGGTGAGCACAATTCCCTTCACAATATCCACGCAACCGGAGCACCACTCAATCTTCGAGTGTGCTACAACGGTGCCCACAAGCCACCAAGCCGTCTAGGAGGTGGCAGCCTCCAAGAGTAATAAGCACCACCGACTTGCAACTCGATCACCTAGTGCCAACACTTGCAATCTCTTAAAGCAACGCACTAGAATCACTCACTCGTAATCGGATGTAATCACTATAAGCACAAGTAAGTTAGAGGCTCTCCTAGAACTCCCCAAGCATGGACACTAAGTCCCAAGGGTGCTCTCTATCAGCCAAGGCCGGCCACATATTCCTTTTATAGCCCCAAGGGTGAAACTAGCCGTTATAGCTTTTCTGCGCACTGACCGGACTCGTAGCAGGGAGCACCATGCCTAGCCCTCCACGGGCGCTGCAAGCAACTACCCAAGTGAGGGTAACTCAATGACATGCTTTTACTAGAGTTGCTCTTCGCGATCCCCGCGGGGTGAGCACAATCCCCCTCACAATATCCACGCAACCCGAGCACCACTCAATCTCCGAGCGTGCTACAACGGTGCCCACAAGCCTCCAAGCCGTCTAGGAGGTGGCGACCTCCAAGAGTAATAAGCACCACCGGCTTGCAACTCGATCACCTAGTGCCAACACTTGCAATCCCTTAAAGCAATGCACTAGAATCACTCACTCGCAATCGGATGTAATCACTATAAGCACAAGTAAGTTAGCGGCTCTCCTAGAACTCCCCAAGCATGGACACTAAGTCCCAAGGGTGCTCTCTATCAGCCAAGGCCGGCCACATATTCCTTTTATAGCCCCAAGGGCGAAACTAGCCATTATAGCTTTTCTGCGCACTGACCGGACTCGTAGCAGGGAGCACCAGACGCATCCGGTCCACGTTGCAATAGCGTCCGGTGCATGTTGCAACAGCGTCCGGTTGATGTTACGGTAGCATCCGGTCAATGTTGCACAGTGCGTCCGGTCCAATCCAGAGAGGTTCTAGAGAGGTATTTTCACGACCGGACGCATCCGGTCACCCTTGACCAGACTCACCCGGCGTCTGGTCACTTCTCCACCTACTGACCGGACTCTCAACATGTGGCACCGGAGCGTCGGGTCCAATATTTCAGTAGCGTCCGGTCGATATTGCATTATCATCCAGTTACTGTTGCAGTAGCATCCGGTTGATGTTGCAGCGTCCGGTCACAGAGTCCGGTCACTCCAGTGACTTCTTTTGTTCACCCTTTTGCAAATGTGCCAACACCAAGTGTTCCACTAGCTTGTGCAAGTGTGTTAGCATTTTCACAATGATTTTTCAAAGGGTTTTCACTCCATCTCACCTCGCCACTCGATCCTAGTAACACGATGCAAAGTTAGATCGCTCAAGTGGCACTAGATGACCGATATGCAAACAAGTTTGCCCCTCTTGATAGTATGGCCATCTATCCTAAATCCGGTCATCATCTTCTCTACTCACCTATGACCGGTGAAATGGAAACACCCTAGGTTATACCTTTGCCTTGCACTTTCCACTCCATCTCCTCTGATGTCGATGCAACGCATGCACCGATCACTCCACATGATTGATATGATCCACTTCATATCATCACATGGCCTTCGGTCCATCGATCTTGACCTCACTTGCTCTTCACCATCGCTTCGGTCCATCAGCGCCAAGTCTTTGCTCAAGCCTCCCAACACTCGGTACCAATGGCTTCAAAGCCTCCAACTTGTCCTTCACCATCACGATCGGTCTATCAACCCAAGTCTTGTCTCGATCTTCACCTCTAGCCACATGACTCCATGCCATGTATCATGCATTAAGCTCCTTCATCATCACATGTGTGAGCTTTGCAACAAATCACACCACCTCCATGGAATAGTTGCTCACACATATATACTTATGGACTAAATCTCTGCATATCTCACATACGCACAATTAGTTCAACTAAGTTGTCACTCAATTACCAAAACCAAACAAGGACCTTTCGATCTCCCCTTTTTGGTAATTGATGACAACTCTATAAAGATATAGAAATTAAGCATTTTAGGATTTTATGCCACTTATCCAACATTTACGCTATATGTCTATGATTTGGATAAGCACCATAAAATCAACTTGGTAGTGTTAACTCCCCCTACATGTGTGCTCAAATGGTTTGGTTTCAAGCTTGCACACATGCATAAATGTGAAATTTTTGGGAGTGTTACCACTACTAAGTGATGCTAAGGTATACAAGATAGAGAATGAACCTTTGTAGCGTGTATACCATATTTTCAACATCCTTAGCATCAATCCTTTCTAGAAACAAGTGAAACTAGATACCACGTGAGATCAACACTATAATCAAGGTTCTAGTTACCACTTGCTATACTAAGACTAGGCTCTAGATACCACAAAACATAAAACATCACCCAAGTCTTAGTTCTAGCAAGCACTTGCACACAAGCATGTAGGAATGTAAGACAAATGCAATGCAAGCAAGTAAATATAGTGCACAATCAAATGCATTAAGCATGTATTCATGAGCTTGCTCCCCCTACTTGTGTGCTTCCCTTATCCAAGAATTTTGATCCCCTTGTTGTAACAACCCAAAATTTTACACAACACAAAAATCTCAACTACAGAATTTTTCCTAAACAACCTATGTTTGATGATTGCCATTTAGAGAGACCAACCCTAGCCATGCCTAGGAATGAATCCTAAATAGGACATTATCACATGCATGTCAACATATTCCATGTTATTATTATCGCATGTGAATAAGTCTTGCTTTTATTCCTATAAAAATGAATATTGGTACAATTGCAATTTGATAAATCATGTGTGATTTGGATCTTATTTGGATTTCTGTGATGAACCAAACAATTAACAATAATTAATGAATAATCATTGATTATTTGACTTAACTAAACTCACACCATAATGTACCCACATTATTTGAATAACACATAGGAATATATATATACATAAATATATATCCCAATATACGGGAATTGTCTCCAAGCCATGCCATGGACCCTGCTGGACCCCACCTTGTTATCCAAACCCTAATCATTAGACTAACCAAGATTAGGCACTAATATATGGCTTAATCAAAATAGAAAAAGGAGATAGAAAATAGAAAGGAAAAGGAGGGGCAATCCAGCCCAAGCAGCCCGTCAAAGCCCGAGCCAGCCTGCTCCCTTTCCCCTCCTTTTCCCTTCCCGCGCAGCAACACGGCCCGGCCCAAGCCTTCACTACCCCCGCTGACCATTGGGACCCGCACGTCAGCCGCCCTGTGCTTCTTCTTCCCCGCGCCGCCGTGCCGCTCGGTGACAAACGTCGTAACGGCCGCGCGAGAACCCGCGCCACACAGGCCCCCACACCATGCGCACCGCCCCGCATCCCCTCTCACTGCACCGTGGGACCCAGGGTCACGCAAGGTGCGTGAGCCTTCATTCCCGCGTGCTCGCCGTGGCTCCCACGCCCGTGCCGTGCTCAAGCCTCCCGCCTGCCGATGCCTTGGATGCGAAGCCAAATTGGCGTGTTCCGCTGCCAATTGGGACCCGTGAACACACGAGGATGACCCTCAGAGCGCCCCAGCACCGCTTGATCACGATGGGTCGCGATCGCCGTCCATCGTCACGCCATGACTGGCCGCCGCCTATAAATACCCCGCCCTAGAGCTCCTAGGGCTTTCTCAACGCCGCGCCACCATCTGGTGGCACCCAACCACCCACACCAAACCAAGAGAGAGGGCCGAGAGCCAGGAAGAAGGAAAGGAGGAGACGCCGGAGTGCTACCGAGCGCCGCCGTCGAGCTCAGGGAAGACGACGCCGTACGACTACGCCGACGTAGCGGGTCGGCACGACACCACATCAACTCACCACGGCGATGCCTCTACACTGCCCCACTAGCCTTCTTCCCCAGAACCGAGGTGAGCACACCGCCCGCCATTCCGACCTTGCCCATCTCCGGCCATGGCGCTCCGCCTTGGAGCGCGTAGGCCAGAGCCACCACCGGCTCTAGAACACAATCACACACGCACGGTGACTAGCCCTTGCCCAATGGACCAACGCCAAGACCACCGACGCGAAGCCGACCACCATGCCGTCGCCGCGGTCATACCACACCGCGGCGAGCCGACGTTCTAAGAGTAGGAAGGCACCGGAGACGCAACCAACCCCTGAGCCATGTCCGCCTTGCCATGGAGTACCCTGTGCGCGCGCTAGACGAAGGAGGAAGCCACCGGAATACCTTGAGCCATGGACCGTGCCCACGTCGGCGCTCTGCCGTGCGCCGCCGTTCGCTACCTGTCGACGTCACCGTTCCCACTGAGCCAGACCGCCTCGCGCTACATGGACAAGCCGTAGAGCTCCGCCAGGCCTCCCAAGGACGAGCCGCACCCTAGGCAAGGCTGGACCGACACCCCAACGCCCCGGCGCCGTGCGTGCCTCGCCGCCGGAACTTCGCTACCGCTGCCCCTGTGTTGCGACCACCGCCGTATCTTATGGTCACTGCCGGTGAGCCAAATGGAGACCCTAAGCCACTAATCGACGGGTAGCACCCTCAATTGAGCCTGAGGGGCACCCTGGAGTCCTGTCCGTGCATACGCCAGCTTGTCAGAGCTCCACCACAGCCGCCATCCGTGTAATCAGCACCACCGAGCCTATTGATCATCTCCAATGGGTCAAGCGACCACCTGGGGCCACGAATCGAAGTGGTACACCCCGAATCGGACACCAGCATGGTTGCTGCTCCGTTTCTACCACCCGCCGCCGCCGTGGGCAGCTTCACCGGATGCCCCGGGGCCGGCCGTAATGATCCCACCATGCTCGCCCCGTGCCCCCGATGTCGTTACACGCGCTAGACAGAACCAAGAGCCACCGCCGTCACCTCGCGCACGGGCTCACCGTCGGCGGGAGCACCATCGCGTTGAGCAGAAGACAAGGGGGAGGAAGAGAGAAGGTGTGGTGCACATGGTTCACGTGAACCAGAGGAGGAGAAGGATGGGTGGACCTAGACCACCGTGAGCCGTCTCTGCGGTCCATAGACCGCCAACCAGCCGTCTACCGTGCACCAGCCCGCTATAGACTGAGCCCGAGCCCAGATCCATTTGGCGATGTGGCCACACGATAGAACGACACGTGGCACACCGAGACATTGACACGTGGCGGGCCAGCCCAGCCTAGCCCGGCCCAAGTCAGGCCCACCAGTGGCCCTCTGATGACATCATACTGACATCATGCTGACGTCAGCAAGCCACTTGGCACCACCAGAATACGACACGTGTCACCCTTAGGTTTTTCTGGCCTTTTTCTTTTTCAGAGTATGATTTAAACTTCTAAAAATCTTAACTAATTCATACGAGCTCCAAATTTAGTGAACCAAATTTCTAAATTCATCTAAAATTGAGCTCTACGCAATAATCCTATGTTTGAGTGCATTTGGATCTTTTTGTTATTCAGTTGTTCTTTATGCTATCTATAGGAGTCGCTAACGCGGCTATATTTGTGCCGTTTCAGAGACGGAGGAGGAACGTGACGAGTACGTCGTGACTACAACGAGAAAATGGGAGACGACCGTTCTGAAGGTGCCACATTCCACCCACTTCTCGTAGATCCTATTACGCATTGCAAATGAGTAGTACTGCTAGTGCTTTAATTACTGTTGCTATCACCTGATTAGGGTTGCATGGTAGTACTTCTTGATTGCCATTATCTTGATGCAACCTTGCCCCTGCTCACCCGCTGTTAGGCTAGACACACGCATGCTATCATGATTACTATTTTGATCTCTACTACGCTTTATATCTTGATGTGATGCGTGGTGGAAACTGTTATATATATGACTAAGGCACGTGGTGCCAACCTAAACCTGATGGATAGTGAGTGTGCTGTGTGTGTCTTGGGTGAGTGGAGGGTGAGGGTTGTGTCGACCGAGCTGGATTGTGTGACGAGCTTGAGGCGAGTCTTGCCGTATGATGTGACCTGGGCATCCTATGAGATGAATACCTATGGTGGGTATATGTGATGTGAAGTGTGAGGTGGGATCCTGGGTGTGAGCCTATTGAGAGGTGGAGCCTAGGACAGGGGTGCTGTGGTGGCACGTAAAATGGTAAACCTGATGAAGATGTCCAGCTTGGTCAGCCCTAAGGACTTACTAGTACTCAGACTCACCGGAAATCCCTTACATTCCCACTCGCTCCCTAATGGGAAGGGAGACGGCTGGACTACTTGGTAGAGCGGTGCCATTACTGCTAGGTTGTGAGGTGATAGGGAGGGCGGTATAGATGTCGGAAGTTCCTGTACCGTTCGAGTCGGCAGTACCACTTGTTGGGCCCGGTGCTGTCTTTCCTAGTCTTAGCGTGCCGGTTCTCCGGGGTGACCTAGGGCTGAGTGGTAGGATGGCATCGTTCTAGGCTAGCAAGCAGCCGAAATTCTGCCTAGGAGGTCATGACTCCGAGGATGGCTAATCGTATGGGTATATAAACCTCTGCAGATGTTATGGTTGATCGATCGATACATATGCTGACTTGTCGGCTATGGACCTTTCCTGGGACCTGCTTCACTAGATAGGAGATGAGTCCTTCTTTTCTCCCCCGTGTTGTGAGATAGAGCCGATCGAGGACCGTTGAGGCAGGCCGAGTGGGAGTTGGCCTGTCGACACGAGTGAGGTGAGATGTGGTGGATGAGGTGGGGGGTGGTATGGGATGGATGGATGGATGGTGTGTGTGGATGTGGTGTTAAAACTTAAACTATATACATACTTATAATATACTATACTTGATAGATATTGCATAGAAAACCACAGCCAAATATAGGTTCTCTTGATATAACCTTATTGCATCCAGTTCCACAAAGCATAGCAAAGCATAGGGTGGAAATGTGGCCAATACATATCGTACTGATACTTTGGCACGCAGGTTCTGAGGAGGCTTACAACTCTGAAGGATTCGATGGTCAGGGGTTTCATCGCTACGCTCAAGTCGTTGGATAGAAGTTGCTTCCGCACCCTCAAGCTATTCCAGTTGATGCTACTATGTGATTTGCGCCTGTTGGCGTTGTAATAAGTTATCGTAAACTTTTCTATTCACCCTCTATTATCATTGTATGGATTTAATATTCGACTGGAATATGGGTAATATGATTTGAAAGGTCGTATTACACTTCGACTGTATGGATTTTCCCTTTGTGGAAAAATCGGGTCGTTTCACTTGTATTCTTCAATCTTGCTTCCTCTTGGTCATCTCCATATCCAACTTGCATCTTTGTCAATCTCTCCCCTCATGCACTTCTTTCAAACATATTTTAGATCTTTGTCCAAACCTCTCCCCCTTTGTCACCAATTTCCATAAAGGGTATGCTCCACTTTGACAAAGAGTTGCACTTAGGGTGTAGATAGTTTGTACTTGAATCTTGCAATTTTTGATAGACACCTTATCTTGATGTTGGAATAATACCACTTGGAATTGAAGATGATCTATTTACCAATTTGGGATGCCACTTGTAGGTATTTTCTCCTTTTGTTGTAGGGTCACCCACTTGTTGACTTGATTTCTAGAGAGTAGCCTTTCTTGAATTTGATCACTAAAAGTTGAGGATCATTTAAAGTGTAGGATATCACTTGAATGCTTGATCTAGACATCACTTGTAACCACTTGATATAGCACATGTGTAGGAAGATACCATGTGTAGGAGTGTGACACCATGTGTATACCACTTGTATGAATGATGAGTTTAGATACCACTTGTAAATATTGAACTTGATATCCATTTATATTGTTGTCTTCTACTTCTTGAACTTGATTGTTTCCATAAGCTTCTTTCTCTTTTAGTTCAAAGTAGCAAATTTGTATAAGTAAACTAACTCGGTTTGAACCAATGAAAAGCTTCTTCACACATCTTACAATGGTTATCTTGTCAATGTTGAATTAGATCCTTTCTTGCTTATTTAGCTAGATCAAACACTTAGGTTTACATGCTCATGAACAAGTCATATTTAGCCACTAGATCAATTCAACCATAGAAACAATAGTGGTATGATATGAACTCAAAATCATTTGATTTTTCATGAATGCTCACTAATATGTTTATATGCACTAATCATATCCTTAGCAAGTATGAATGCATATGATAACCAATTTTACCTTTGCTTTCTTGGAGCAGAGAATAGTCATTAGATTCCAATTTAGCTCCGCAAAGGTGATGTGAAGTCCATTTTAAAGCTTGGTGAAAACCAATCATCAAAGATAGAATCCATTCTTCACCCATATGAATTTGGAACCACTAAAGATCATGTGCACTCTTCATGTTGTGGTTGGCTTGCTTCTTCTTTGATCTTTGCTTGCATGAGTCAACTATGATTGATATTCACTTGTATATAAGATCATGGTGCCAAATGTGAATACCACTTGAATTATTCATGAATTTGCTCTCTATTTGGGTGTTGCTTGCTTTTCTTGATCAATTCTTTTGATTTTCTTCAACTAAGCATCTCAAATGTCTCTTAGATTTACCACTTCCATGTTAGCCTTCCAAGTACCACACTTGGTTTACCCACTCAATAGGCGGCAAGCCCCCCACAAGGGAGAAGTGATCTCTCTCCAAAGAACCATCCTTGATACTCACTTGAATTGCCCTTGATTGATTGATCCATGGACTTGTCATGATGAATAACCTAGAAATCTTCTTTAAGTCCTTTTCTTTCTACTTGTTTAAGTCCTTTTCTTTCTATCAAAAGACCTCCAATCATCACTAGGACTTAAACTTCATCTTTATTTTAAACTTGATCTTGATCTTCCTATTTGAGCACCAAAATTGTGTGCCAAACACACTTCTCAAACTTATGCCTTGTACCCATTGTTTGTCATACTTCTAAACCAATCCAAGACCAAACATAGATCCCTCAACCACTTGTAAATGTGATTCCAACTTGAGGGCCTTTCAATTGAAGTGACTCTTGATCAATCCAAAGTTTGTCACTTTTCTGGTAGATTCTGTACTCTTTAAAGAATAAATCATATCTCCCAATGTACAGCTCCAATGACCATAAAGTTTGGTGGAGATGTGATTCACTAAGTCAGCTATCACCCATAAAAATTTGAGCTTCATTGGACTTCTAGATTGCTACCAGATTTCAAATCTTCCTTAAAGGGTACATGCTGAAAACTGCTGCACTATAGCTGACAAGATCCACTCCAAAATCAAAGCATTTCTTGTCCAATTCTCATAAAATTTGAACAGCAATAACTATCATCAGTTTAGAGCATGTACACAAATTTTCAAGCCAATCCAAATAGATTTGATCCATCAAACTTAGACTTGATCATAGCTGGCTCAGATTTTCAATTTTAGATAGATTTCAGCACATTGAGCTATTCTTCAACAAATGTGAATCAAACTTGAAATCAATTTGTTTGAATACCCTCACAAGACATATGTCCATTCAAACCACTTACTAAATAAAGTCTCATGATTATATTCAATCAAATCAATCCAAACTTGATTACTAAGCATAAAATCCATTCAATCATCTTATAGCAAGCAACATATGCGTATATATCCAATTCAATCAACTCATATGCACCAAATGAATGTGATCAACAAAAGATATACCTTGATAGATTCACTAACAAGCTTTAACTCAATTCAATTTGCAAGCCATCAATAGTTTTCAATTAATCACCACAACTTGAATGTGACACTTGTATGTTGTAGCACTTAGACTTCACTTAATTTGACTCGGCATTGGGATAGAATAGCACTAGGCTTCAATGCTTGACTCAATCAATCAATGATCATCATGAACACCAATTGAATCACTCCTCCAATGCCATGGTACCTACAAACAATTATCTACTTTTTGATGGTACCTAAACTTGTTTGGGTCCTCTCAAGTTAGGAGCAACATACTTAGACAATGTCTTAATATGGATAGTGGGATATTTTGCAATAGCAACCAATGAGTACCATTGTCATCCTTCCTAAGCACATTGGTATCATCAATTGAAATGGGCTTAGGTTTCTTACCTAGGGGATATAAATGAGCTATGTATCCCCTTTCCCGGTATGAGTAGCACCTTTTCTTTGATTGAGCCTTTTCTTCCATGCTCATGAGTTGCTTCTCATTCCCTTGCCTCTTATGAGTTGCTTGATCCTTCTCAAGCTTGTTGGGACACTTCGAGGCAAAATGACCCATATCTTCACATGCATAGCACTTGATGTGAGCCAAATTTTTCTTCTCTTAATTCTTGCTCATTATCTTGGCATCTTGATTTGGAGTTAGATGCCTTCTTGCTTGTCCACCCGTTCTTGTTTGCTTTTTCTTCATCTTGTCATTACCCCCTTGATGAATGACTTGATCTTGACTTTGGGCCTTTTCTTCTTCCTCACTTGGTGGCTTTGGATGAGGCTCTTCTTGTTGCTTCATGTTGGTATAAATTAACTGCACCCTAAATAATGATTATAATCAGATTATCCGCAAGCGCACAGATATATACTGATCAGCACTTCACCAAGATCAACCCGGTTTTAATATCGAACCCAAAGGAACAGTAGGTGAATTATGACCCAGCCTAATACTCTTAATCTAAGGGGTACAAACAATCTAGAAAACTATTGAGAATGAGGAAATAGCTAATGTACTCTAGTTCTAACTACCGGTAAACTTTGTATAATATCGTCTTATCGGACAAGTGACCTAAATAGGAGAAGAAACAGAGTAATCTACCTACCAGACACCTATAAGCCTATCAGTCCTATCAACAGGAAGTGGACTACAGAGGATTCAACGTAGCTATAAAGTCACCTACGCGAGCTACCACTATCCCGGTGATCGGGGGGGACATTCACAAGCAATCATAACCTGGACACCACGTCTACGCTATTTAATACTACTCGACCTAGGAGCTACCCAAATCAAAGTACTCAATGTAATATGAGTTGCAAACCAAAGAACGAATATAAACAAGCGCTTACTTGAATCGAATGGTAAATACAAAAAGTACCTCGAATGCGCTACGGGCGAGGGAGCGAATCAGACGAATACGACTCCCGAGGATGCTCCGACGGCCGGGGGCTCCTCCGAATCTCTACTCTTCTACTCTATCTCTCTAATCTC
This sequence comes from Chrysopogon serrulatus, assembly GCA_015844335.1. Taxonomy (NCBI): domain Eukaryota; kingdom Viridiplantae; phylum Streptophyta; class Magnoliopsida; order Poales; family Poaceae; genus Chrysopogon; species Chrysopogon serrulatus. The sequence goes on from JADLZL010003448.1 coordinate 119,845, forward strand.
TATCTTGATTGCTAGCCTAGATCTAGTGGATCTCTATCTAAAGCTCGATTCTTCATCTCTTGATCCGGCCTCCTCCGGGGGGGTATGGCCCTCCTTTTATAGCCCGGTGGGATTGATACGGCGTCGTTGGATCAAACCGACGTAGCAAGCGGCCAGGATGACTCCTCGAGGCGGTGGAGGAAGGTTCGAAAGGGGGGCGGCAAACCCTAACCCTAGGGGCCGCCCGGCCAGGGGGGGGGCCGCCCGGCCCCACTTGGCGGGCTGCCCCCCTGTTGCCGGGTGTCTTCTGGAGTATTCTGAACCCTGGGCGATGTGCTTGCGTCGCGATCAAGTTTTGTGGTAAATTAGCACTTAAATCCCTCTTTTAGGCTTTTCTGGAAAATTCCCTGAAAAATGCATGTCTCGGGGAGTGGTAATTGCTAATAAATTTTGGGCGATAACAGGTGTCAACAATTACCCCCCCACTTAGGCTTTTGCTCGTCCCGAGAAAAAGGTTGGTTTTGGCAAAACGGGTACACATTCAATGCTTAACTTGGAACTTAAATTATATAGCACTAGTCTAGTTATCATGCATTGTGAAAATTTTAAAGTATCTATCATGAATCCTCAAGTGATTGCGGAGTAAGAGAGCTTAAGATTGATTACTCTTTCTTTAATTGTGTCTTTTGGAGTGGAGATGTATTTTGCAAAAACATAGCTTCGATCCTCTCATTTGTAGTGGCACCAAAGTGGTAGTGACATAAATTGGATATTTTTATAGCGAGGAGAGAGATATCATATTTCTTAGATCGTGGGAAAAAATTCTCACTTCTTGGCATATTACGTTGGAGGAACCATGAGCCTTTTTTTTCTTTGAGCACATGCTCATATTTCTTTCCTTCTTAAATCGAGGTTCGGACACTTGTCCCTTTTTATTTCCTCGTGATCTATCTTTTTGAGGTTTTTGGACACTTGTCCCTTTTTATTTTCTCGGAATCTTTTTAAATAGCTCATGCCTCCTTCATAATATTGCTCAAGAAAGTGAATTTTATTTTTATTTAATTTTTATTTTATGATACTGGGAATATGATAAACCTCTCGACCAAAGCTATTGAAGTGGATTATTATAATTATTAAGTTCCATTACAAAGAGGAGTGAAGCTAAGTGTTTTTAAATTTTTGAAATAAAATTTCCAAAGACAAATTATCAGAAATTGAATAATCATTATCTTTGCTATCTTACTTCCTACAATAACTTAGACAATCATGAAGCACTTATAAATTTCATAATAATCATGACTCTAGAAGGGTGTCATATAATTTATTCTCCTCAGGTCATGGATTGAATGGCTTTATTATTTCTTGAAGCAATTAATATGAAGAATTGAAATTTGTATCGAAATTTAGAGTATAAAATATGCATTTGAATTGTAACTAAGTCGAACCGACCGTGACCGAAACGAGGGAGCGAGAGGTGGGGAGGAGGGCGCCGCTGCCCCACCGGGGCACCGGCCGGTCCCACCTTAGGGGTCCTGCAGGTCCCGCTTCGCTTGCGAGGTGTTGGGTCGATGTCGCTTCGAATTATGCTGTTTTTCCGATCGTATTTTCGTTTCGTGATTAATTGTGCTTCCCCCACACTTGTTTTCCTGCATACTTTCTGCGCAATATGTGGAGACAAAATATTTCAAAAATAGAGAGTAGAGTAGATAACAAACATTAATATAAAATAAGGCACTTTATTCATTTATGGCGGTGGTATAAAATAATTCAACAGACGCTTTAATGACTGAGCTAACAACTGCCCTAGCTCATTAGGCTTTGTCCTAAGAAAATGACTCGACTGACTCCATTAACTAATCGAACTAGCGAAAGTGTGCCTTATTGGGTAACTAGGCAACTAATGCTGCCCTTCATTATTGAGGCCCTGAATTATAGCTTTGAGGGCTGCAACCTCTTCTTTAAGCTTTTCTTTGTCGCCCTTGAGGCTGCGGATTAACTTGAGATTAACCCCAACCTTCTTTTCTACGTCATCTATGAGCTTGTCCCTCAGCCTGTTAGATGTTTCCATCTCCTTGACAAGGTTGCAGAGGCCTTCAAGCTTCTCGTTGAGAGTGCGTAGAGTTGGTGCTGGCTGCTTGGGAACTTTCTCCAGTGCTAATGCTGATGCTGCTCTCTTCCTCTTAGGCTTGGGCTTAGGTGCAATGGGCTCGGTGTAGCATACTTCATCAGGGTTTGCACGAATTCCTTGAACAGAAGGACGAGCAGCATTGGTGTACTTAGCGCATATCAGCTTGCCCTTCTTATCGGTCTCGACTGCCACGAGTCGCTCATTAGCTCTAGGTGCAAGGAGCTGGGTACCCTTGGGGATAGCAATCTGCTTTCCTTTAGCACCTCCTTCAAGCAGCAGTCTTGCAGGTGGTGGAGGAAGAGCAGATGAATCTTGCACGTAGTAGACTTGCTCATGGCGCTGGGGGATCGTTGCAACTTGCTTCGGCGGCACGACGGCGAGAGGCTTCAGTTCTTGCTGGGGGCGAGGGCCTTCGAATCATCGCTGGGGATGCTGTCGAAGTCCGCGCCGTAGGAGACGATCGCCTTGTTTGCCATTGCTAATAGATCTAGATTGGAGAGCTCTTTTGGAAGAGAGAGGTGGCTGGTTATGGAATACAATTGGGGAGGTCTAGGTACGTATTTATATGGGTTTTCAGGAGACAGGATGAGGATAAAACCTAGGTTCTACGGGATTTATACGAAAGAATATCCGATTGTACGTGGATAATACGCGAATATACGTAGGAAGAGTGTAGAAGGATAGGGGACGAGAGTCGGGACGAGAGGGCGCAGGGGGGCGCCGACCGGCCCCACCCAGGGCCCACCTCGGGTGCCCTTCCGCAGGGTGCTTCGGACTCCTCCTATGTTTCTGTTAGATGTGTTTTCGGATAAAAATTCGTACCAGAATAAAATAGAACTTAATAAGTTGGTAATTGGATGAATTCGATTTCATCCACTACTCCTGAATCAAATGGCTCTAAATAAAGTTTAAGTCGGTGTCCATTTACCTTGAATAACGTACCTTCGTTTGATTGTAGAGTTATTGCTCCATGTGGTGATGAATTTACAACGGTGAAAGGTCCTTCCCATTTGCTCCTTAATTTTCCAAGCCTGAATAATTTAAACCTAGAATTAAAAAGTAATACCTTATCTCCTGGTGCAAACTCCTTCTTCTTGATCCTCTTATCATGCCATTTCTTCGTCCGTTCTTTGTAGATCTTGAATTGTGATAGGCCTTTTCTCTCCATTCTTCTAATTCGATAATTACATCTTTTTTTTTCTCTCCAGCAGCTTCTAGGTCCATGTTCCATCTTTTGATAGCCCAGTGACTTTATGTTCTAATTCAACTGGTAAGTGGCAAGTCTTGCCATATACCAATTGATATGGTGACATACCCAAAGGTGTTTTATAAGCTGTCCTGTATTCCCATAGTGCATCAGGTAATCGATCCTTCCATAGAGTTCCCATTTCATTCCTTTGTTTTCTCGGAGAATATTCTTGATTTGTTTATTGGATGTTTTCGCCCGGCCACTTGTCCGAGGATGATATGGAGTAGCGACGTTGCGTCATATTCCATGAGCTTGTTGTTGACACTCGTTAGCGTCAACTTTTACTAGGGCTTTTTACCCGAATGAAAACAAGAAAACACACTAGTCTAGGGCTTTATCTGACAAATTCCACGAAGTTTTGCATATTCTGTATTTTCCGTGGGGTGATTTTTAGAAAAGCTACATGGTTGGCCAAAAAAAAGAGGGATTCTAGTGCAAAATAAGCACGAAAACTTATCCATCACGGAAATATCACGATTGGGCTGGGAACCATCTAGAACCATCTAGAAGACATTTTGTAAGCAACGGACCCCGAGAGGAGGAAAAGTGGGGCCACTCTAAAATATCACGATTGGGCCGGAACCCCACCTTGGGGCCGCCCCCCCCCCGCTAGGGTTTCGGCCCCCCTTCTAGAAGCTTCCTCCACCGCCTACGAGGAGTCATCTTGGCCCTTGGTTACGTCGGTTTGATCTTGCGGCGCACGTCGATCCCACCGGGCTATAAATAAAGGGGTAGACCCCCCTCCCTAAAGCATCAAGTCATTTGGAGATCTAGCCATCAAGAGCCTTCTCTAGTTCATCATAGCCTCTCTAGTTCATAGCTTTAGCCTAGTTAGATTAGAAGTAGAAGAGTTCTAGTTCTTCAGCGGGATTCGACCCCCGGGCGTCTGGAGGAGCGCGGAGTTCGGCATAGATCTAGTACCTTTCTCTTATTGTATTCATTATGATTCAGGCAACATTGTTCTTAATCTCTTATATATTCTTAATTGCAATAGTCATTGTCTACATTGATTATATGTCTAGGATAGTTGGTTTGATCTTATTGAATTCATGTAATTGCTCAGTATAGCGTTTACCCAAGCGGTGCTTTGGGTAGATGGTAGACAATATGTAGACGTGGTGTCTAGATATCTTGTTTATCTGTGAGTGCACCCCGACGTGCCGGGACGTGTGGTAGTCCGCAGGTGACAGGCTGCGTTGGTTCCTCTCATAGTCCACCCTCCGCACGTAGGGACTAGCCTGGGCACGGTGGCGAAGGAGGTGACCCTTGTGTCTTAATACCCTCATTAGTTGATGCCTCTTTACATGTGATAATGATATAGGGTTAACTTAACAATGATTGCTAGATGTAGTTGCACTAATTAGAGTTATTCATTGATGTAGTTATAGAATTACCTTAGTATTTATTCCTGATTTTATCCATTGGCTAGCTATTGTTATGACTAGAAAGAGCTCGATGTTTATCTATTTATGATGACTGATCATGATCATTATTTATCATATATATCTTTTATCACGTGACTTATCCCTGTTATAAGTAGGATTCTAGTTATGGTTTGTCTTTCACATCAATAGTATAAGTTATAGTTTATAAGTCCTACATATAGACCTTCCCAAAGTGGTATAAATATAAATCGACAACCTGGTAGACTTCCCTATGTAAAATGCTACAACGGTATAATTATCGTCCGCTTGCAGAACCGATCTTAGTTTATATTCTTATCTTTATATTCATATCTCTTATTTCTGCCTAGTCATATTGAATACATGTAAATCTATAGTTATTTCTTAAGCAATATAATTAAGGATGACAACTTAATTCATGCTTAGGAATGATAGTGATAAATAGGTGGCTAGTTGCTAATGACAAGTTAATTTAATACCGACCATTTCTGACGTTGTTGCTAGAGGTAGGGTTTATCTCTATTTTTAGTAGTGACGTTAGAAATGCCAACAAGCATTTTTGGCGCCGTTGCCGGGGAAGGTAGCTAGACAATTAAGAACATTGATAGACTTATAATTAAGCATGTGATCAAAATAACCATTAACCCCCGCTCAAGCAGGATTACCCTTGTTTGTCTACTTTAATATCTTATGCGGGGTAATAAACGATCTGGTTTACGACCTTTCCGGCATGTCCCCACAAAACAAAAATAAACATAACAAATCCAATGTTAGAGAAAGAGGCCGACATCACAGGACTTTAATTCATATCTCAAGTGACGGGAACATAGATGTTACATCACTCACAAATTCCAGCATGTGAGTCATGGTAAGTATGATCAAATAAAGGTGAGAAAGTCTTGCTCATGGACTTTAAATTTGATGAGTAGTTATCTTTTTGCATTCCACTACATGTTTACTTTTTACAATCCAAACATCCATCTCATTTAGTTTAAAGTTTTTCATCCATAACATGTTTAGTTCCATTCATAAATCCATCCCAACCTGCATTATTATAAATAATAATAAAAAAAACTCACCATAATCATGCTTTTTCATCTCTACTTGAATAAACTTCTACAGTACTTTCATGCTACTTGTATTTGCTATAGTATGTTTAGGTTTAGAGGTACCTTCATACACCTTTAAAATTGAGCATTGACTGTTTTCCTAAGTTAAAATAGACATGGTGTCTAGTTTAATTTTTGAATCATAAGGTGATCCGATCTTACTTCTAAAAGGTTTTTGAATTAAGCAAGGTGCTTAGGTTAAAATCCTTTCCTGATTTAAATTGGACATGAGTCTATGTTGATTCTTGAGCTGATAGTACACTTTAGTAGATGCTAGTTATTTTGTCGGACTAACCCCTATAGGAGAATTCTCAAATTCAACTGGTAAGTCAAGAAAAGAATTCACATATGAGATGAATCAAGGCAGATGATAACTTTGCACAAGAAGTCCAAGCTTGTGAGTATTAATTTATCTCTTTTGTTACAAGTCATCTTTGCCTTGAACCATGCTAGATTGCAACAACAATATAAAACATGATAGACACAATTTATGCTAAATAATCTTAAACCATATATCATCTTGATTAGCATAGAAGAAAATCATAAAAAAAGAGTATGTGTCCATTAATATTTTGCAGGAAAGAACAACTTTAATCTATTGGAGAAAAAGTTTTCAAGTGAGCATTATTGCATCTCCAATAGACCCGAACCCTACTCTTTCAAGTAAGTTCGTCACCACTTACTTAGAAAGATGAAGATATGAGGTACGTTTGTCCAAGCCTCATGCAACATGTAACTACAATTAACATCTCATACCATGTTGCTAATTTGTCTTGGTCATTTCTACCCTATGCTCTGCTAAAACATAACTTGCTAAATATATATATAATAAAATTCTCATGTGGTTCACCATACATATTCTTGGTTCTATATGAATAAATACTTTTAGTCCTATAAACTTCCTTATTCTATTATAAGTATGCTTTAGAATATTACTTAAATATTATGAACATCAAGCATACTTATATAAGAATTTAGTTGTACATATAGACTAACCCCTCCTATATAAAAAAAAAATATTTAAATCATATTAGGAGACTATTCGTAGAATCAATTCAAGGTTAAGGGTATGCTTTTAAAATAATATCCTCACTTTAACCTTGATGCAAAATTTTTGAGATAGTGGTGAGTCGTTGAAAACATGAGCTATAAATTAATCTTTAACTCTTAGGCAAATACTATCCGTACTTTGATAAATAGTATATTCCTTCGGGTATGTGTTGTCCACTAACCCCTTGCAGAGAAGACATAATGAGAGAAGCAGGAGGTCTGAAGAGTGAGAAAGGAGTACAACATTCAAGACAAGATGCTAATGAATAACCCATGATACAAGAAAAAAAGAGAGAAGACCATTGAACTTCATTTACCCTTCATCATGCCCTAATAATGGAGGTAACATCTTAAGATAAGTGGTCATTAATTTCCTCTTGATCTTGGTATGCAATAAATAAAAATACAACCATGTAAGAGTTACAACTTAAATTTGATCAACCTGATTAAACTTAACATGATTTATTCTCTGAGTTTGTTCATAGCACCATTCTCTTAATCTCAATCTTAACCAAGTAATCTATAAATACTTCATCTATTATTCTTGATACATTATAAAGATGGACAGTCTTTCTTGTGGTTAAGTGCCTTTACTCTTTATCTCACAAGTTTAAATGCCATATTTATACTTCTAGTCCTCTTACCCGAGATATGAATGAACAATATGAATAATATCAATCTTATTGTGCCCAAGGTTAGAGGATGAATAAATTTCTGGTTTACATTGGTGTTTTTCCACCCGCCAGAGCCCATGCACTTGATCTCTACCTTGTCTTTATGGGCAGAACACACTTCAATTAAAGTGTGGGGAGACAATCCCCCGAATTCTCTAAGTGAAAGTTCTCAACTATAATAATGATGTACATAAGATTGACTTCGAGATGCCTACAAAAGAAAGAAAGAAGGTGGCACCGCCATTGGAAGCCACTAGTGGAGGCACCACCTCAATCCTTACCCTGAAGAGCAACTCGAAGTAGTCAATGAACCAATGTAAGGAGAAGTCTAGTTCAAAGGACTATAAATATCGAACCCTCGTCGTGAGGTAACATCGGTAGTTATCTATATGTACTTTCTTGCATCGTATGATTTATTCTCTCTTTAGCATGACTACTTTTCTATATTAGCAATGCATAGAAATAATAAAAATAAATAGTCTTGCATTAGGCTACATTCATGCATCTTAAAAACATTAAGCCCCATGTGAAACCCTTATAGTATAAAAACTGTAGGAGTTCTCACTGTGGTGGCATACAGAATAAAAATATATATCATGTATTTGCATTTTATACATATGAACCCATAAAATCCAAAAAAGATTAACTGAGAAATACTTTTAAACCTTCACAACAACCAATCCTCTAAAAATGGCTAATCATTAATGTTTTATCCTAATACCGTTCCACGAGTTTTGGTGTTTTGTGAGAGCTTTCTCAAGTAGGATGACTCCAAGAGCCGACTTACCTAGGAATATTCATCTTCATCACTTGAAGTACACCTTTTCGACATGCAGCTGACCCCTGTGTAAAGGAAGTAACTTCTTGGGTGATGAGATTGAAGTATTCCTGGCAACACTTGCTCTTATAAGCATGAGCTCCTCTGTGAGGACCACTCAGCTTCAACGATTAACCATAAGCAAACATCTAGCTTGGGGGAGAGCATCCCCTAGTTATCAGCACGGTTAGAAGCAAAAGAGACAGAAATGAGATGGAAGGAGGCACGTGCGGCATCACCATGATGAACCCACTGAGTAAGTGTTCTCCTCTATCTAAGTCCCTGTCGGTAGACTTTAAATCGCATTACCCTAGCCATAAGGTTAGAATGGTAGATATCTCATTAAATGCATTTGCAATTTATTTAGCAAGCATAATTTTGTTTACACACTAAAAGATATAAAAACAACAAAAATATTCTTTGCATTACTCATGGCATCACAAAGCCCCATGTGGATACCCTATGGTATTTTCCGAAGGAACATCCATTTGTGGTGGCATAAAATAAAAATAACAAAATATAGCATTCATATTTAACTTCCTACATAATAAATACAAAATTTAAAAATAAGATAAAAGTGAAATCCTGTTTAAATTAGACAATATTAAAGCTAGCTCATAAAGGTGATCAATTACTCTTTGGCTGACCGCTAACCCGTTAACAAATTCGAGCCTCGAGTTTTGGTTTCTCTTTGTGGAGAGTATTTATGCAGGAATAACATCATAGCAAGGAGAGAGTCTATCAGTGGCATCCATCAGCTCACTCTAAAGGACATCTACACCAAGTATTGCAACCATCCAGCTTGGAGGAGGAGCATCCCCTAGTTATCAGGTGACTACACCTAAGCGATTTTTGAGTCTACTTTATATAGTCATAAAATACCAAAAATATGTGGGCACATGAAGGTCCACGCCTGTTGAGTCTTTTATGAGTCTTTGGTTAAAGAAAATCTAAAAATCAATAAAAAGAAGTCTTAGTTAGTATTAATTATATTAGAGTGTGTTTAGAGTCAGTCTAGGCTAGAGTTAATTAAAAAACTGATGAACATTAAAATTTTGTCTTGGAAATGATGAATAGTTGCTCTGTTATAATGCTTACTAAGTACCTACTTGCCAAACTTAAAATCTCCTTGGTTCTAAGCATTGTTGTTTTAATTGGAGAATTTATTCTGAACCTTAATTGTGGAGGCATAAGCTTGCGCTAAGTCTAAGTAGTTGATTGATATGATTCATAAAGGTTGAGCTGCTATTTATCTTATTCCTAGCATTGCTAAGTTCTGGAGGTTTATTTTGAAAATCTAAAACATTACATGATGAGCTCTTGTATGACAACTGTGGATTCCTACCAAAGCCAGAATTAATATCTTAGAGGATAGGAAAACCTTTTCACATTTAAGATGCTTGCTTTGCATTGAGTTCAGTCAACTTGTGTTGTATACCTTATGAGAGTCTTGTCATACTTTTAAAACCAAAAAACACTTGCACACTCCAATCCACATATGCATTATTCCTACTTTAGGAGTAATCGTAATCATTCACCATATTTCATACATGTTAATCATAAAATGTTCACCTCCTACACCAGGAGAGGACACAAAAATATACACTCACCCTATAGGATAACCCCTGTCTTTAATGCTCTAAGTCCTGATTATATCTCTCGATCCATTTATTGTATTCAAAGGATGCATGTGGCTATGCAAAAGAAAGAAAAAATAAAGAAAGAAAAGGGGAGTAAAAGATGGACAAGTGTCCCAGCAATTAAAACAATGGGTACTAGATGCCCGCCTCCCTGAATAAAGAAAAATAATAGCAATAAAGATAGCCCATGTCTTTCCTGAGAAAAATTTCAAATAGAGAGTTATTTTCAAAGAGCAACCCTAGAATTAGAAATTAGCCACAAATAACACATATTCACCTAGCCACCATATTCCATACACATGCACATCTTGGTTTGATTGTATGCCTCAATTCTCTGTGGATCCACTAGTTTACTTTACAATACATATTTTGCAAGTATATCTATCCTTGTTATTACCACCCCTATGAGCTCCACCATATATAACTTTAGCTATAGGAGGCGTAACATCATTAATGCCTCAATAGAGAACTACAAATACCACATACAATGAGAGACTTGAGGGAGTCATACAATTAAGCTCTGAGTTTTATTCTAAAAAAACCTATGAAAAACTCTAGAATGTTGTTATTGCAAAGAATTTGAGACGTAGTACTTAGCTTGATTGTTCTATCTTTCGATTGCTCAAGACTTATGCAAAAGCTGTGAAGCCCCATATTACAGGTAAAATGAGTAAGTTTGAAGGTTAGAGCATACATTGTTTGATCCGGAGGAAATTTTCGTTTGAAAGCATGTGTACTTGAAAGTATAACAACATTGAAGCAACACCGATCCAAATACAATATCGCCTAGGCTTAGTTTGTTTGCCAAGGGGACCGGCAAAAGGTAAGCTTGGGGGTATTGTTGACACTCGTTAGCGTCAACTTTTACTAGGGCTTTTTACCCGAATGAAAACAAGAAAACACACTAGTCTAGGGCTTTATCGACAAATTCCACGAGTTTTGCATATTCTGTATTTTCGAGGGGTGATTTTCTAAAAGCTGAAAAAAGAGGGATTCTAGTGCAAAATAAGCACGAAAAACTTATCCGCCATGGAAATATCATGATTGGGCTCGGGAACCATCTAGAAGACACCCGAAGCAACGGGACCCCGAGAGGAGGAAAAGTGGGGGCCGGCCGGCCCCACCTTGGGCCGCCGCGCGGCCCGCTAGGGTTTCGGCTCCCCTTCCGGAAGCTTCCTCCACCGCCTACGAGGAGTCATCTTGGCCCTTGGTTACGCCGTCGGTTTGATCTGCGGCGCACGCCGATCCCACCGGGCTATAAATAAAGGGGTAGACCCCCCTCCCTAAAGCATCAAGTCATTTGGAGATCCAGCCATCAAGAGCCTTCTCTAGTTCATCAGAGCCTCTCTAGTTCATAGCTTTAGTCTAGTTAGATTAGAAGTAGAAGAGTTCTAGTTCTTCGGGATCCGAGCCCCCGGCATCATGCCCTGAGCGCGGAGTTCGGTATAGATCTAGTACCTTTCTCTTATTGTATTCATTATGATTCAGGCAACATTGTTCTTAATCTCTTATATATTCTTAATTGCAATAGTCATTGTCTACATTGATTATATGTCTAGGATAGTTGGTTTGATCTTATTGAATTCATGTAATTGCTCAGTATAGCGTTTACCCAAGCGGCCATTTGGGTAGATGGTAGACAATATGTAGACGTGGTGTCTAGATATCTTGTTTATCTCGCGAGTGCACCCCGACGTGCCGGGACGTGTGGTAGCCCCCGCGCAGGTGACAGCTGCGTTGGTTCCTCGTAGTCCACCCTCCGTGCGTAGGACTAGCATGGGCACGGTCGCGAAGGAGGTGACCCTTGTGTCTTAATACCCTCATTAGTTGATGCCTCTTTACATGTGATAATGATATAGGGTTAACTTAACAATGATTGCTAGATGTAGTTGCACTAATTAGAGTTATTCATTGATGTAGTTATAGAATTACCTTAGTATTTATTCCCTGAGTTTATCCATTGGCTAGCTATTGTTATGACTAGAAGAGCTCGATGTTTATCTATTTATGATGACTGATCATGATCATTATTTATCATATATATCTTTTATCACGTGACTTATCCCCTGTTATGAGTAGGATTCTAGTTATGGTTTGCCTTTCACATCAATAGTATAAGTTATAGTTTATAAGTCCTACATATAGACTTTCCCAAAGTGGTATAAATATAAATCGACAACCTGGTAGACTTCCCTAGGTAAAATGCTACAGCGGTATAATTATCTGTCCACTTGCAGAACCCAATTAGTTTATATTCTTATCTTTATATTCATATCTCTTATTTTTGCCTAGTCATATTGAATACATGTAAATCTATAGTTATTTCTTAAGCAATATAATTAAGGATGACAACTTAATTCATGCTTAGGAATGATAGTGATAAATAGGTGGCTAGTTGCTAATGACAAGTTAATTTAATACCGACCATTTCTGACGCTGTTGCTAGAGGTAGGGTTTATTTCTATTTTTAGTAGTGACGTTAGAAATGCCAACACTTGTAGGTATAAGTGAAACTTCTTATCAGTGAAATGTGTTCCTCCATCACTTATAACCATTCTAGGTGTTCCAAACCTTGGAAATATAAGCTCTTCAAACATCTTCTTTGAGTGTTTTGAGTTAGCATACTTGCATGGCATAGCTTCTACCCACTTGGATACATAGTCAACTGCCACTAAAATGTACTCATAATTCTTTGACTTCACAAAGGGTCCCATATAATCAATTCCCCAGACATCAAAGAGCTCTATCTGAAGGTTGTTGGTGAGTGGCATAGCATCTCTTGCATTGATATTCCCGTGCCTCTGACACGCTCCACATCTTTGGATGAAATCTTTGGTGTCTTCATACATGGTTGGCCAAAAGAATCCACTCTGCCAGATTTTTACATGAGTGCGGAATGCCCCATAATGACCTCCATATGGTGATGAATGACATTTCTGAATGATCTGCATGCCTTCCTCCACTGGTACACATCTTTTGAGTAATCCATCAGCGCATACCCGAAAGAGGTATGGTGGATCGCGATATGTGGAGACGACTTTCATAAATGAGTCTTTTTTCTTATTCTCTCCCGGTGGTACGTATCCCGCAACCATAAAGTTGACAATATTCGCGTACCAAGGATCTGTCTTGGTCACTTTAAACAGCATGTCATCTCTTAATGAGTCATTAATAGGTAGTTCCCTGGGGTTCTTTAAAATACATCCTAGACAAATGATGATATTTCTGTGGTTTTCTATTCCTTTCCTATCTTTAATTTCCAAATCAAATTCTTGCAGCAAAAGAATCCATCTTATTAATCGTGGTTTACCATCTTTCTTAGTGAGCAAATATTTAAGAGCAAAGCATGATCAGAATAAACAATTATTTTAGCTCCAACTAAGTAAGATCTAAATTTATCAATAGCGAAGACAAAGCCAAAGTTCTTTTTCAGTGGTCGCATAATTTAATTGTGCTTACGTCATTGTCTTGCTTGCATAGGCAATTGCATGATGCGTTTTATCTTTTGTTTGTCCTAAAACTGCTCCTACAAAGATAATCACTAGCATCACACATAATCTCGAAAGGTAAAGACCAATCGGGGGTTGAATGATTGGTGCCGATGTAAGTGCTTTCTTAAGAATATTAAATGATTCTAAGCATTCTTCATCAAACTCAAAAGGTACATCCTTAGCTAACAATCTAGTCATTGGTCTAGCAATTTGTGAAAAATTCCTTATAAATCTACGATAAAAACCACAATGACCAAGAAAGCTTGGACTCCTTTTATATTAACTGGGGAGGTAGTTGTTCAATTACTTCAATTTTAGCTTTATCTACCTCTATACCTCTTTCTGACACTAGGTGTCCTAACACTATTTCTTCTCAAACCATAAAATGGTATTTTTCCCAATTGAGGACTAAGTGTTTTTCTTCACATCTCTGCAAAACCTTATCTAAATTCTCTAGACAATCATCAAAAGTTTTTCCATAAACTGAAAAAAATCATCCATAAAAACTTCCATGATTTCTTCTATCATATCGAAAATATAGACATCATGCATCTTTGAAAAGAAGCGGGTGCATTACATAATCCAAAAGACATTCTTTCATAAGCATAAGTTCCATAAGGACATGTAAAGGTGGTTTTGCTTTAATCATCAGGGTGGATAGGGATTTGGTGATATCCTGAATAACCATCAAGGAAATAGAAGAAAGAATGATTTGCTAGACGCTCTAACATCTCATCAATGAAAGGTAGAGGAAAATGGTCTTTCTTTATTGCTTTGTTGAGTTTTCTATAATCTATGCACATTCGCCATCCAGTGACAGTTCTTTTGGGTATTAATTCGTTTTTATTATTTTGGACAACCGTCATTCCTCCCTTTTTAGGTACAACTTGCACAGGACTTACCCACTCGCTATGCGGCACAGGGTATATAATCCCTGCATATAAAAGCTTTAGAACTTCTTTCTTTACTACATCTCGCATCGCATTTTGGAGTCTCCGCTGAGGCTCTCTTGAAGGTGTAATTTCTGGATTGGTTGGTATGCGATGGGTGCAAAGAATAGGGCTAATCCCTTTTAGGTCTTGGAGTGAATATCTAAAAGCAGCTCTATGTTTTTCTAAAATAGTTATTAATTTATAAGTCTCTTCATCAAAAAATTTATCACTTATAATCACAGGATATTCTTGATCATTATTTAGAAAAACATATTTAAAACCAGATGGTAATGGTTTAAGCTCAATAGGAGGTTTAGGTTGCTCTAGTAGTTCATCGAGAGGTTCAGGGTCAATAAGGTCTTCCTCCTCTTCATCGATGATCAGCCTGCTAATGGGGTTAACACCACCCCAAACCCGCCCCAACCCGCAGCTAGCAAGGCGATTCTCCCAACCCGACCCTACCCGAAAATATAAATCAACAACCCACCCCGACCCGCTCCATAGGTGATGGGGGCCGATGGGTTGCGCCGCGCCGCACCTCCACTCTCCCTGGTACGCCCAACCACCGTCGCGTGCCCATGATTTCCTCCGACTCCATACTGCGCTGACGCTCGGCGGGCGGCTAGCCGCGCTGAGCTCCACACGCCATCAGCCTCGCGTGCCACAACTAGCTCCAATCTTGCGTCCGGCTCGCGCTCTGACCTGGCGGCCCCGGGCTGAGGTGGCGGATTGCGCCCGGTTCTGTCCCCGGCTGCCCGGCCGTGCCGACTCCTCCAGTCCCTCCTTGTTTTGTATCACCAAATCTGAAAAGAAAGCTAAAGATTGGAAAAGAAATCAAGAATCGTGGGCCATACGTCAATGCAATGCAATGCAAGATCATGTTGGCGTACATCAATGCGATGCAAGGCATCATGGTCACCGTAGCTGCAGCGCCTATAGGATGCTAATCGGGATATCCTCGCTGATTTCGTCTTCCACCTGCTCTGCATCGCTCCACGCGATACGCAAGCGCCGGCATTATTCCCAGCTAGCCATGGGGGCGATCATGTGCCTTGGCGATGACTACCGGCCACAGCCACAGAGCTTCAAACACAGACGGCGGCCATCAGCACAGAGCTTCCGACTCTCGTGCAGTCCGTCTTGGTCGGCCTTCGGCTTCGACCACCGCTCCGCCCAACTGAACGAGGGAGTGACGCTGAGCGCTCCGTCTCGGCTGCCCCCAACCCGCCCCAACCCGTTTTTGTTACAAACCCAACCCGCTCCGACCCATGAGCTTTTAACACCCATTTACACCCATCCACAGAGACCCAAGACAAAACCCGCCCCAAAAAACCCATTAACCCCTGCCCCATTAGCAGGCTTAATCGATGAAGAACTGGGTATCACCTTCTAAAAACAGGGTAAATAAAATTTTCAAATTCAATAGCCTTAACCTCTTCTATTGGATCTAATTCGGGAAGGGGCTCGCTTTAAATTTTCTTTGCATAAGTTATAGGCATCGAAAAGTTAAATCCTTTCCCAAATTGAACATTTAATTTACCATTACGACCTTCTTGAAGAAGTTTTATTATGGGTACTCCAATCATTACATCAAAATCCCACACATCAAAGATATAGAAATTTAGCAAGATGCGGAAATCATTAATAACAATAGGAAGTGCACTCAAAACTCCTAAACTAGAAACAATGTGTCCTGAACAATTTTTAAATAATTTATTTGTAGGAATTAATGGTATGTCTTTTAAGAATTTTCTAGCAAATGTATACGACATAATGTTAACTCCTATGACTGGGTTATATAAAGCTTCAAAAGGGTATGAATCTACTTGCAACTTTATACTAACCGAGGGTGAATTAAGACGAATTACTTCAGGGGATTGCTCAGATTCTATCAACCAATCATCACCCAAAATAAAAATCAATTCCCTTGTTATTTCTCTAAGAAATTTTAAATCATCGGGATGCAAAAACTAGAATTGAAATCTCGATTCTTCGGGTCGAATAATTTTACGATAAAGTGTTGTATTCCCAAAATCATTAAAGAAATCATCCTCTATTTCAAACATCCACTCGAATTTGGAATTATCTCATTAGCTAGTTCAGGTTTTAATTCAACTATAGATTGAGATGAATCGGGTAAAAGTTCATTTTCAGCTAAGCGAGAATATTCTTCTAGCAACTCTTCTTTTTTCTTCGGGAGACCATTTAAAATATTAGTAAGAATAGTTTTAGCATGTTCAACAGTAATAATATGCATAAATGCTCCACCCGAGGCCAAATTAAGATATTCTTTATTTCTATCATCAAGGCCTAAAAAGAAATATTGTAAAAGCATGGGTTCTGGTAAAGCAAGATTAGGTCCAGAATTTACAAAATCATCAAAACGATCCCAAGCCTTGCCTAGCGATTCATTGTCTAATTGTTTGAATCCTATGATTTCAAATCGAAGTTTAGCGACCTTTTCTCTTTGGGAAGAATTTAAGACAAAAGTATTTTCGTGATATTTCCCAATCTCCTTGACTACTCCCAACATGGCGATTATACCATTTCTTAGCTCGCCCGTTAATGAAAACGGAAAGAGTTTCCATCTTAAAGTTTCATCGGCCATGCCTTTAATGCTCAAACATGAACATGTCTTGCTCAAAATCAGTTAAATGGGAATAGGGGTTTTCGCTAGTATTACCGAGAAAAAGATATGTTCTGAACTAATTTAATTAATCTCGGGCGTAGCTCATAGCCGATGATGTGATAGGTTTAGAAGATTTCTTTTGGTGGAGGTACGATCCCGATGGTGCTCCATATTGATATAAAAGTAGAGATTCGTTTTCCATAATATATTATTTTTTTTTTATATAAAGGGATAACTATAGACTAAGATAGGCTAAATCAAAATCAGCAAACCGTTCCACCGCAACGGCGCCGTAAATGCTTGTTGGTATAAATTAAGCGCACCCTAAATAATGATTATAATCAGATTATCCGCAAGCGCCACAGATATATCTTGATCAGCACTTCACCAAGATCAACCTGGTTTTAATATCGAACCCAAAGGAATAGTAGGTGAATTATGACCCAGCCTAATACTCTTAATCTAAGGGGGTACAAATAATCTAGAAAACTATTGAGAATGAGGAAATAGCTAATGTACTCTAGTTCTAACTACTAGGTAAACTTTGTATAATATCGTCTTATTGGACAAGTGACACGAATAGGAGAAGAAACAGAGTAATCTACCTACCCAGACACCTATAAGCCTATCGGTCCTATCAACGGGAAGTGGACTACTGAGGAGGATTCAACGTAGCTATAAAGTCACCTACGCTGAGCTACCACTATCCTACCGATCGGGGGACATTCACAAGCAATCATAACCCGGACAACCACGTCTACGCTACGAATACTACTCTAACCTAGGAGCTACCCAAATCAAAGTACTCAATGTAATATGAGTTGCAAACCAAAGAACGAATATAAACAAGCGCTTACTTGAATCGAATGGTAAATACAAAAGTACCTCGAGAATGCAGCTCGGGCGAGGGAGCCGAATCCGGACGAATACAGACTCCCGAGGATGCTCCGACAGGCGGGGGCTCCTCCGAATCTCTACTCTTCTACTCTATCTCTCTAATCTCTATCTTGATTGCTAGCCTAGATCAAGTGGATCTCTATCTAAAGCTCGATTCTTCATCTCTTGATCGGCCTCCTCCAGGGGGGGTATGGCCCTCCTTTTATAGCCCGGTGGGATTGATACGGCGTCGTTGGATCAAAGCGGCGTAGCAAGCGGCCAGGATGACTCCTTAGAGGCGGTGGAGGAAGGTTCCAGAAGGGGGGCGGCAAACCCTAACCCTAGGGGCCGCCCGGCACAGGGGTGGGGCCGCCCTTGGCGGCTGCTGGCCCCCCTGTTGCTTCGGGTGTCTTCTGGAGTATTCCTGAACCCTCTGGCGATGTGCTTGCGTCGCGATCAAGTTTCGTGGTAAATTAGCACTTAAATCCCTCTTTTAGGCTTTTCTGGAAAATTCCCTAAAAATGCACAAATCACCAAAACTAGTGGAAATTGTCAGTGGTAACCCTATTCTTATCATATATTCATGTCTCGGGGAGTGGTAATTGCTAATAAATTTTGGGCGATAACAGGTGTCAACACTTCACCAATTTCTTGGTTGGGCATTGGGAGGTGTAATGACCCCAAATGCGGCACTTGAAGCACTTGACGTACTTGAGCTTTTCTTCTTCTTTCTTTTTCTTGAGCTTCTCCAAATTGGGACATGCTTGGTGAAGATGTCCCACTTCATGGCATCGGTAGCACAAGAAGTGAGAAAGCTTTTCTCTAGCTTGCTTCTTCATCTTCCTTTCTCTCTTTCTCCCACCCTTGGTCATGCTCTTGTTGTATCCAAGGCCACTCTTGTCACCGAAACTTCTTTGACTAGACATCAAATTCTTAAAGGTGACTTGTGAGTTGTAGCACCTCTCTAGCTTGTTGCTCAATTTCTTCACTTCTCTTTTAAGCTCATTGTTCTCCTTCAAAAGGTTAGTCTCACAAGACATAGAAGTAGAACAAGCATTTGTGTGTGAAGAACATGGCATTTCTAATAAATCATTACAAAAGATGTATACATGCTTCTTGCCTACATCACAAGGGTTAGCAACATTTTGCAATTGATCATTTGACCCATGTAATGAGCTCTCATTATTTTTAAGTTTCTTAAAAAGCACTTTTAATGAGAGAAACATGTTGCTCAATTAATTCTTCATGAGATACACAAAGTTTCTCATGATTCAATTTCAGCTTATCATGTGAAGTCCTAAGAACATCAAGTAAGTGCTTATGTTCTTTACATGAATTCTTTAGAAGTGAGTTTTTATTTTCCAATTTCATAGTTTTTGCTTTCTCATTTTCTGAAGACATGGTCATGCTAGCAAGTCTACTAACAAGCTCATCATATGAATCAACATGATCAATCACATTGCAATTTGAAACCTTAGTGTCACCTTATGACATAAAGCAATGTGGTGTAGTGGATGGGCTTGTAGTAGCATCATAATCACCATCGGGGCATGAACCATCATCATCAACCTTGTTAAGTAAACTTGTGGTGGATCGATCATCATCATCACTTGACCATGAGGTGGAGCAATCTTCCACAATCACCGAGTGATGGTCATGCTCAACATCCTCATGCGCCTCCACCTTGGGCTCATCCTCCTTGAATTGGCCATCATCCATTGTGGAGGAATCACCGAAGGTGTGCTTGATGGACTCCCACATGTCATGAGCGGTTCCTTTGGAGTTGATCTTGCTAAACAACTCAAAACTCAATGCATCCATTAGATAACAATAAGCATTTACATCAAGATCAAAGAGAACCTTTTGTGCTTTGGTGAGTTTCCTACGGTCCAAGAGAGGCATGAGATAACTAGTAACAACCCACCAAAACTTTGGTCCCTTTGCACAAAAATGATCAAGCATATGTAGTTTCCATCGTGCAAATTGTGTGCCATCAAAAACATGTGTGTCACAACAATCTAGCCCACTAGTTGCCATCCTCTCGGGTCGGTGAAGACAACAAATAAGAGACCTCGACTCTGATACCACTTGTAGAGTCGAGATGGTGGACTAGAGGGGGCTGAATAGTCCTTTCTAACAACTAATCGCAGCGAATGACCGAATTAAATGCGGAATTGAAACTATCGGTCTAACCAAGACTTCACCTTTCTATCTAAGTTCAAGCACCTTACAAAGATTTTAATTGAGCCACTAAGGTGCAAGGCTAGCTTGAGCTCCCCAAACCAATTCTAGTTTGCAAGGTCACACAAACCTATGCAACTAGTACTTCAAGCAAAACCCTAAACCCTAAACACACAAAGCCTAAGCTCACTAGCAATGCTCAATAGCAAGGGTACACAACCCAAACTAGAGAGCTCAACTCACTTAGCTACACAAGCTAAGCAAGGTGACTAACAAGGTTACACAAGCCAATTAGTCTCACAAGGAATACTTCTAAGCTACACAAGCTAAAAAGGCAACTAGCAAGCTACATAAGCTAACTAGCTACACAAGAGCAACCACTAAACACTAGCATAAGTAATGAATAAGAAAATGTGAGCTAGTGAACGCAAACCGATGAGAAGAATAGACAAGTTGACACATCGATTTTTTCACCGAGGTTCACTTGGTTGCCATCAAGCTAGTCCCCATTGTGTCAACCACACACTTCGTGTTGCGCGAGCTAATAGGCTTCCAATGCCTGGCCCTCCACGAGCACTGCAAGCAACTACCCAAGTGAGGGTAACTCAACGACACACTTTTATTAGAATTGCTCTTCGCGATCCCCGCGGGGTGAGCATAATCCCCCTCACAATATCCACGCAACCGGAGCACCACTCAATCTCCGAGCGTGCTACAACGGTGCCCACAAGCCTCCAAGCCGTCTAGGAGGTGGCAACCTCTAAGAGTAATAAGCACCACCGGCTTGCAACTCGATCACCTAGTGCCAACACTTGCAATCTCTCAAAGCAACGCACTAGAATCACTCACTCGCAATCGGATGTAATCACTATAAGCACAAGTAAGTTAGAGCTCTCCTAGCACTCTCCAAGCATGGACACTAAGTCCCAAGGGTGCTCTCTATCAGCCAAGGACGGCCACATATTCCTTTTATAGCCCCAAGGGCGAAACTAGCCGTTATAGCTTTTCTGCGCACTGACCGGACTCGTAGCAGGGAGCACCGGACGCGTCCGGTCCATGTTGCAATAGCGTTTGGTGCATGTTGCAACAGCGTCCGGTCAATGTTGCAGTAGCGTCCGGTCAATGTTGCACAGTGCGTCTGGTCCAATCCAGAAAGGTTCCAGAGAGGTATTTTCACGACCGGACGCGTCCGGTCACACTTGACCGGACTCACCCGGCGTCCGGTCCCTTCTCCACCTACTGACCGGACTCTCAACATGTGGCACCGGAGCGTCCAGTCTAATGTTTCAGTAGCGTCCGGTCAATGTTGCATTATCATCCAGTTACTGTTGCAGTAGCATCCGGTCGATGTTGCAGCGTCTGGTCGCAGAGTCCGGTCACTCCAGTGACTTCTTTTGTTCACCCTTTTGCAAATGTGCCACACCAAGTGTTCCACTAGCTTGTGTAAGTGTGTTAGCATTTTCACAATTATTTTTCAAAGAGTTTTCACTCCATCTCACCTCGCCACTCGATCCTAGTAACACGATGCAAAGTTAGATCGCTCAAGTGGCACTAGATGACCGATATGCAAACAAGTTTGTCCCTCTTGATAGTACGGCCATCTATCCTAAATCCGGTCATCATCTTCTCTACTCACCTATGACCGGTGAAATGGAAGCACCCTAGGTTATACCTTTGCCTTGCGCTTTCCACTCCATCTCCTCTGATGTCGATGCAACGCATGCACCGATCACTCCACATGAATGATATGATCCACTTCATATCATCACATGGCCTTCGGTCCATAGATCTTGACCTCACTTGCTCTTCACCATCGCTTCGGTTGAAAGTCCTAGTTTGGTTTTGGATAATTGATGAAACCTTCGGGACTAATCCTTTATGGCTAAGTGTGTGTAGCATAAGAAAGGATGGTCCATGACAAGTGTGGAAGACATGGAGATGATCATGGTGTTGGTGATGAATACCAAAAGATGGTGATCAAGTGCTCCAACTTAGAAAAGAAGAAAGAGAAAAATAAAATGAGCTCAAGGCAAAGGTATAATTGATAGGGCTATTTTATTTTAGCACTCAAGACACCATAGAGGGTGTGAGTGTATTTAGGATAGATAGCCGTACTATTAAGAGGGGTGATCTTAATGCAAAAGCGGTTATCAAGTGCCACTACGTGTTTTTATTCCATGCATATGCATTAGGACCTAGTGAGCTAACAAACTCTTGCAAAATTCATTTAAAAATGCTAACACACGTGCACAAGTGGAGAGACACTTTTGTGTTGGCACATGAGAGCAAGGGTTGATGGGGTTTGGGTGTAAAACCCTCCCGCCGAGCTTGCGAGGCGGGACTCGGAAGTTTTCGGATGAAAAGGGGTCACTCAGAGGTGACCAGGACACGTCTGTAAGGGGCCGGGACGCGTCCGGTCAAGCTGGCGTCCGGCACATTTTCTGAACGGCCGGGACGCTGGTCATCGGAGCGTCCAGTGCCAAGTCGTGGTTGCGAGCGTCTGGCAGTGTGAGCACGGACGCCCGGCGCGTCCGGTCGATGGGCTGCGGACGCGTCCGGCCGAGATTTTCACATTACGGACCTCTACGGTGGGTGACCGGACTCAAGACCGCGCGGCGTCCGGTCGAGCGTTGGACGCGTTCGGTCGTTGTCTGACAGCGCGCGAGTGAGAGCTAGTCGTTGGGCGCGAACGTTGAAATTCAAACGGCTAGTACACGTGGACGGTTATGTGTGACCGGAAGCTGGACCGGACGCGTCCGGTCACCCCGTCTTGTGCGTCCGGTCAGGGCCAGCGCAATGTAACGGTTGGATGAGGGCTTGCCCCTCTATATAAGCTGGTTGGCCAGCTCTAGCTCACTCTCTTGGACATTTTCATTGGTGATACATCCTTGTGAGCTAAAGCAAACCTCTCCCACTCATTCTCTTGCTTGATTGTGCATCCATTGTGAGATTGGTAGTGATCTTAGTGCATTTGCTTAGAGTTTGAGCATCTAGTGGCACTAGAGATCGTTGAGCAGCGGGATTGCCTATTACTCTTGGTGGTTGCCACCACCTAGACGGCTTGGAGCTGCGGTGGAGATCCGGCACGTGTTGGTGATTGTTCGTGGCCGGCTCCCGGTGATTTGTGAGGGGTTCTTGCGCCTATTCCCCGCGGGAGATTCAGAAAAGGTGACTCTAGTAAATTGCTCATGTCATTGAGTTACCTCACTTGTGTGTAGTTGCTAGCGGCACCAGTGGAGGGTTAGGCATTGGAGGCCTATTAGCGCGCGCAACACCGAGTGGTGGTCGACACAACGGGGAGTAGCGTGCCGGCAAGCACGTGAACCTCGGGAGAAAAATCATTGTGTCATATTGTCTCCCTTGGTGTTCATTGGTATTCATATTATGATTGATATATTCATCTCTTGCCCGGCATTGGTAACAATCACCCTATCTCTTATATTACATTGTTTATTCTTGTTCTAGTGATAGCATTAGTACAGTTTGGTTCTCTAGCTTGATCATCTAGGAGTAATCTAGCAACTTAGCCCTTGTGTGATAAGTAGAGATCATAAGCTTACTAGAATTGTCAATAGGTGGCTTGCCTAACAAGTAGAGCAAGAGCAAACCGTATTTACGCCATTTGTTATACTAACATCTTGCTCTAGTGTTTTTGTAGAATTTTAATTAGGCTATTCACCCCCTCTAGCCATTTAGGACCTTTCATCGGTCCATCGGCGCCAAGTCTTTGCTCAAGCCTCCCGACACTTGGTACCAACGGCTTCAAAGCCTCCAACTTGCCCTTCACCATCATGATCGGTCCATCAGCCCAAGTCTTGTCTCGATCTTCACCTCTAGCCACATGACTCCATGCCATATATCATGCATTAAGCTCCTTCATCATCACATGTGTGAGCCTTGCAACAAATCACACCACCTCCATAGAATAGTTGCTCACACATATGTACCTGTGGACTAAATCTCTGCATATCTCACATAAGCACAATTAGTCCAACTAAGTTGCCACTCAATTACTAAAACCAAACAAGGATCTTTCAAACGTGCAAGGCCCCTACCTGGCATGTCAACTGTCGGTGTTTCGTGAAAGCACCAACTAGTAAATTTATAGATGCGCGTTTATGCCTGGATGGTTCGCTAAGAGGACATGGGGAAGTATACTGGTTCAGGCGAGAGGGGAGAGAGGGAGGGGCTCCTAAGTCTCTGATTGAGCGTGGTGCCAATATTGTGGCGTGTATGTGTATGATGCGTGCGGTGTTTTTCAGTAGTGTAAGCTATCCTTGTAGAATAGCTCGCCCTCCCCTTATAGATGAAGGGAGGGTGAGGCCTTACACGTTCTCTGTAGGAGAAGAATGGGTGTGCCGTGTAAAGAAAGAAAAGAAGAAAGAAAAAAGGTCAACGGTGGAGTGGCTCGTCTGTCTTCCTGGGGTCGGGGCGTCCTTTCTCCCTATGTTGCGTATGTCGGTTCGAGGTGATCGTCGGTGTCATCGTGTCGCCGGAGTGCTTACCCATGTCCTCACAGTGGACGGAGAGGCTGAACAGTTGATTAGAACCCTTATTGTATTGGCTTAGATTTAATGGCGTCGTACGGCATGGGAGTGGGTCGTGACGTACGGGTTGTCTGGACAGTCAAGCCATTAGAGCGATTTAGACACCGAGCCATGCCTTGCTCTCGGTTAATAGTGCGGTCAAACACCGGGCCACGCCCTGCTCTGGCTAATAGTGCCATCAAGGACCAGTGTCCACGCGTGACCGACTCACAAGATGCGGTCAAGATGCCCTCGCCCATGCCTGCGCGAAGGGGCACGAGACGGAGCGTGACGTGGTTTGACCCATCGTGCGAGCTATAGAGCCGCCGCCCGTGTGTGGGATGCAAGCCTTGGTTGCTTCTAGGCGAAGGCGCACGCAGAGGGTTGTGTGAACCGCAACGCCCCGGTCGCGGCCCCGAGGGCCCTTCCGTTTAATGGGGGGTTGTGCGAGCCGCGCGCCTCGGGGTCGTGGCTCCGACCCCGCTCGTTTGGGACAGCGCGGCGCGGCCTACCCGTGGGCCTTTCGCTTTGGTCCAGTTGGGCTCTTTGTTATTTAGTGGGGCGATGGCCCATGAGGTCCAGTCCTTCGGTGGGCCGGATGTGGGCGCTAATGACGGCTTGCTCTGCTTTGTTGAGCCGGGGGATTAACAGGCCGGTTGTTTGGCCCCGACAGTCACCGACCAATTAGGTGATCTGAGTTCGCGCCTCTCAACGATCGAGATGGGGCAATCAATGAAGGAATTGAAGGACAGCCTGGAGCAGACAAGGAATATGATGACGTTAACATTGGAGACGGCCACCAAAAAGAGGATGGTAGAGGCTGCGCGTGCCTACATCCAAGAACAGGTAACTCAATCCAACACATCTACTCTGTCTGATTTGGCTATTGAGTTAGAAAATAAACTGCTGTTCAACATCAAACCCAAAGAGGAGTCAGTACCACTTCAGACCCCAATGCATTCCAAGGGCTAGAAATTTGCCCGCACAAACTAACCTTTGCAACTTATGATGGAAAAGATGATCCTCTACCGTGGCTGAATTGATGTGAGCAATTTTTTAAAGGACAGCGCACTCTGGAGGACCAAAAAACATGGTATGCTTCTTATCATCTGACTAGTGCAGCACGACAGTGGTATATGAGATTATCACAGGATCGTGATGATATGAGTTAGGCGTACTTTACCAAATGTGTTAACGAAAGATTCAGACCACCGACACATCGCAATCCATTGGGACAATTGGTAGCTCTTCGAAAGACAGGCTTGGTCAATGAATATACCGAGCACTTTCTTGAGTTGGTAGCTCAGGTTGGACACCTGGATGAAATACAGCAAGTCAACGTATTCACTGCAGGTCTGTTGGAACCACTAAAAATAGATGTTGAACTATTGAATCCTTAGGATATGGAGATTGCAATGTCCCTAGCTCGTTCATATGAGCACCGTTTGGCGTAATGGTAGAAGCAAACAAATCGACGGCACCTAAATAGAGTCGTCCATGACCACCTCGCTCATCAACTACACCAGCAACGGCAACAGCAGTGACCACACAGTCAACTATAACTCCAGCAACAGATTCTTCCCAAGCAGCACGGCCCTTTAAATGGCTAACGGTAGACGAGATGGTGACTCGGCGGCAGGCCGGCCTCTGCTTCAACTACGATGAACCATTTTCTTGTGGTCATAAGTGTAAGATGCTATTCGAAATTACAGTAGTAAATGATTTTATAACAGAGGATACCCTAGATAGCATGATGATGATGATGATTGGAACCACATTCTAGGGTGCATGGAGCCTCACCTATGTACCTAGAGGCAGTAATCAATGGAACTCGAGTTATAGCACTGGTTGATTCGGGAGCTATGCACAATATAATTGATATTAATGTAGCCCGTGCCATTGGACTCAACGAACAGCGCATTGACACAACCATTTTGGTGGGCAGTGAAAACGAGGTACCTTGCCGACGTGCATGCTTTAATGTTCCCCTAAGAATTGCTAGTGATGTATTCGACATTAATGCCTTCTTAATGGATATTGGCAATGATATTGATGTTATCCTAGGGGCACCATGATTAGTGGGACTTGGCAGAATCACTTGGGATTTTACAAACTTGGAACTCCACTATATAAAGAACAACCGCTCACATACTTTATTTGCTCAATGCCAACATTGGACATAGCCATCCATGCGGGCTCTCCCAGCTCCTCCACCCATGGTACGTGCAGGCAACTCCACAAACATCACAGATAATGTGATAAACAAGTCAGTCAGAGCTCGAGAACCAAATGCATTGGATTTCATCATGAATAGCAATGCTCTAATCTTTGCGAGTCTTCAACATGCTATCAAACAGCAATTCACACTCCATAAGATGTATACATCAATTGAATCTAACCAACAGTCAGGAGCCTGGACAGTGGAGAAAGAACTCATTTTCAATAATAAGCACCTTTATCTACCAGTAGTGTCACCACTATTGCAGGATTTGCTTCAAGAACTTAATAAAGGGGGATCTCAACAGATTGACATACTAGCTTTGGGAGTGTATCGAGTGTCTGCAGAGAACAACTCATTAATGCTATCTCACATTCTGTTGGCACAAACATAGAAATTGGGATGTCCGGTACATAACATATCAGTTGTTTTCATTGACAATGCCAGCCAAATCATTGCACAGGTAAACAACATTGACATCGAACTTTTACCTAATTCGAATCTCTAGTCTATGTCACTGGGAGTTGTAGATCTGGGCATGTTTGGGAAGATGATTGATGTTCTTCACACAACCCGAAACCAATCAACATCAGCAGTCTAGAGGATTATCCCAACTCTCCATGATATGACCAAATCAGAATTACCAGCCACGTTTCAACAACCACCAAGAGATTTGGCCCAATTTGTCATGCATTCGATGATGCACCCAGCTTTACTTCCTCCTATGCCAGCCATTTCATACTTCATATTTGGGTACATCGGCACACTACAATACTTCTTTGAGTTCAGAAGGAGATTTGGGGACAATGATAAAGATGGGACATACTGCATTCATGGGCTAGTAACTTGTTTCTTGAAAAAGTCAATAAGGCAGCACCACCACCAGATAGGACTAACATATGGCTTGCACTTCGCCGTGAGGACGCGTCAAGCAGGAAAGGGGATTTCTGTCACACGTACACCATGTATGATGCAGAATCAAGGGATAATTAGGCCCAAAAGCCCAGAAAAAGATAAAGGCGGCGACGTGGGCCGCAGCCACCCCAAACCCTAGGGGGGGGGCGCCGCATGTGGCCACCGGAGGGGAGTCGCGGGGCGCGCGCCCCCCCGCCGAGCCCACGTCCGTATGTAGTTATCTTAATTAATATTTATTTATTAGAGATATTTTGAGATATTAGTTGAATTTGTAAAAAAGGAAGGATCGGTCGATAAGGTTCCTTACCTTTTAGAGTCCAATCGGGACTATAAATATAAGAGGATTGTAATCGGATGAATTAAGAAAGCAATTGGGGTAATTCCATTATTTCCAATCTCCCGCACCCGCACCTCCTCTCCCTTTCTCCACCCCCCTGCGCCGCCGCCACCATGAGCAGTAGCAGCGCCACTGCCCCCTTGGGCCGGCGGAGCCCCTCCCATCTCCTCCTCTCCACCCAATTCACTAGTCCAATCCACCCTCCCCGCTGCATGTGTTACACTATATTTTCACGGAGAATGTTGGACCGGGGAGAAAGGTCTTTGCTCTTATGATTTGGCAAAGATGCTAGGAAAATTTGGATTTCGATGCTCAAGCTAACTTTGTTCGTGCAAAGACTAGAAACCTAGGCCCATCAACCACCATAGATCTGCCGAAAGGACTAGACGCTACATACATCTAGGTCGGAGACGTTGGCCTCTCAACCTTCGGCACAGTAGGGCACGGTACTGCAACGCTGCAAACGTATCTAATGTGGAGAATGTGGAGGGTCTGAGAGCCGACCAAAATTCTTGAAACATGAACTTTGTTTGTAATGACCGTTAGGTCTTCATGGGCGTGTTGATACACTTTCCCGGGGAGGATGGATTGGGCTAGTGGATCGGGGGAGAGGAGGGAGGAAGAGGGGAGGTCGCGCGCCTTGGTGGGCGGCGGTCGAGTGGCGGCGTGTAGCGGCACAGTAGGGGGACGACTAGGGTGGCGTGTGGCAAGGAGAGAGGAAAGAGGAGGCGCAGGCGCGGGAGAGATTGGAATAAAGGACTTTCGCCCAATTACTTCTTAATTCAATCCGATTACAATGATCTAATATTTATAATCTCGAGTGGACTCTAACAGGAAAGTCCTTATCGAACACGGACTTTCCAGTTTTCTAATCTTAATTACCTAAATAATTAATAATACTAATAAAAGGTAACACACGGCGATGGCGGGTGTTGATACTGTTAGCGTCAACTTTTACTAAGGCTTTTTACCCAAAGGAAAACAAGAAAACACACTAGTCTAGGGCTTTATCGACAAATTCCACGAGTTTTGCATATTACGTAATTTCGGGGTGATTTCGGAAAAAGCTGAAAAAGAGGGATTCTAGTGCAAAATAACCACGAAACTTATCCGCCACGGGATTACATCACGGGAAGACTCGGGAAGACTCGAGAAGACAGGAAGGAGCAGGGAGGCTAGCGGCCGCCGGGTAGGGCCGGCCCGGCCCCACCATGGCGGCGCCCCTATTAGGGTTTGGCTCCCCCTTCGGAATGTTCCTCCACCGCCTCCAAGGGTTCATCTCGGCCCCTACGTTACGTCGGTTTGATCTGCGGGCACACGCATCCCCAGGACTATAAATATGTGAGTAGACCCCCACGGAGAGAGCCAATTCATTATTCATCAAGGCCTCAAGCCGTCAAGCATCAAGAGCCTTCAAGTTCATCAAGAGCCTTCTAGTTCATAGGATTAGCTAGCTAGATTAGAAGTAGAGGAGATCAGTTCTTCATCGGATCTGGAGCCCCCGGGCCCATTTGGGAGCGAGAGTTTGGTAATAGATCTAGTTCTTAATTACTTTATTGTATTCATTATTCAGATTAGGGAGACTTTACTCTAAATAGATTTATATATTCTTAATTGCAATAGTCATTGTCTACTTTGATTATATGTCTAGTTTAGTTACTTCGATCTTATTGAATTCATGTAATTGCTTTCGTATAGCGTTTATCCATATGTACAATGGGTAGATGATAGGCGATATATGTAGACGTGGTGTCTAGATGTCTTGTTTATCTGCGAGTGCACCCTGATATGCCGGGACGTGTGGTAGTCTGCGTAGGTGACAGCTACGTTAGTTCCTCTGTAGTCCACCCCCCGTATGTAGGACTAGCATGGGCACGGTCGCGAAGGAGGTGACTTAGGTCTTAATACCCTCATTAGTTGATGCCTCTTTACATGCAATGATGATTTAGGGTTGACTTAGCAATGATTACTAGATGTAGTTGCACTAATTAGAGTTATTCAATTGACGTAGTTATAGACCTATTTCCCTAGTTTATCAAATGGCTAGCTATGATTATGACTAGTAAGATGCTCTGATGATTATCCTTAATTATGATACTTGATGATTATGATATCACCCATATTTATTCTTCTTTATCTTGTGACCTCTGCCTGTTTACGATTAGAGTATAAGACTTAGGTAATAACGTTTATCATGTCTATATAGTTTCTTATCAATATAATAATAATAGTTTATTACATAGCTTTCCCTGGAGGTATAATTATAAATCGACAACCCGGAGACTTCCCTAGGTAAAATGCTACAACGGTATAATTATCGTCCGCTTGCGTAACCCATTAGTTTACATTCATATCTTATTCATATATTTTATACGCCTAGTCACAATAGTACAATGTAAATCTATGTTAATTTCCTAGCAATATAATTGGGGATGACAACCTACTTCATGTTTAGGAATGTTAGTAATTAAAGAGTGGCTAGTTGCTAATGACAAGTAATTATAAACCGACCATTTCTGGGGTCATTGCTAGAGGTAGGATTTATCTCGCTTTTTAGTAGTGACGTTAGAAATGCCAACAATGGGGGCAGCAGCGTGGGCCCCACGGCCCCCCGCGCTTCGCCAAGGCGGTGGTGGCGGCTATGGCAGCAGCCCACCCCCCCACACGGCGCCCTATGCCCCCTTCCCTAGGGTGGGCCGTGGGACCTGCTATCCTCGGCTGCTTCCTCCTTAGAGACCTCTTTGGGCCTGTTAGCTCCATAATTTGCCACCGTCTTTATTAGACGTGTGACAGAACTCTTCCTTCTCCGATCAGTGTGTCCTCACGCTGAATATCAGCCCAATCAGCGATGCCACGGGGAGGATGATTGTTGTTCCAAATTCCACTCCATAACTAAGTAGGAAGTGCTCCAAGGTACGTCCAATAATTGCATCATAGTCTGCTGCAAAGAAGTAGTATTTAAGGTTCCCATAGCATCCACTAACATATCGATCGAACCTCCTGAAGCTCCCAATTGTGTTGTCGTTGCCAGTACTAAGATGTGATCCTGAGAGAATGCTAGACATGTATAGATTTTACATAATATGAGACGGACAAGCAAACTTATATGTCTGTCCCACATCCACCTGTTCTTTGATACGCCGGCACATAGTCGAGTGAACTACAATAATAGTTGCTATGTAAAAATGATGCATCTCACTGAAAAGAAGGTCGCCCGAGATATAATCTTTTGGAAACACCATATGTGATCTATCCTCTACTAGTCCTATAATGTTGTTATCTACTTGTATAATCAATTGACCATTGTCATCATAAAAAATAGCTGTCGCTGCATCGATCTTCTGAGTTGGCCAATGTTGTAAGAACCAGGGCCGTGCCTATAGGCGTGTGGCCTGTATGACCGTACAGGCCCCCAGTTTCCAGGGCCTCAAAACATCAGCCTAGTAGAAAGCCCTATGTACTCAAGTGAGCCCAGAGCAACAGAGCCCAACTCGACTCAGCGCGATCGTCTCCGCAGGTAGTAGAAAGCCCCCCGCGGCAACTTGGTGTGTGTGGCGACAGCGCGACGCTTCGCATCCCTGCGTACCACCAGTACGGCAGTAACACCCGAGCAGGCTACTATTGGGCTAGCGTGTTCATCTTGCCAAGGCACCAAGAGGGATGCGAAGCGACGGCACGACGCTTCGTTTCCAGGGCTTCGTGTTCATCTTGCCAAGGCACCAAGGCAGCCATCTGACAAGAGAGCGAGAGGCGGAGGCCCCTGCAAGAGTGCAGGTATTGTTTTTTTTTTTCAACCAGTAGAATGCCCCGCGCGTTGCTGCTGATATAAAGTAAAAATATAAGAAATTTATAATGGTCAAAACTATGAATTAATAGATACATATATATAGATATAATAGGTCAATTACGGAGGTTGTATCCATTGACATGGTTTAGATTATTTAAATTGGGCATATCCAAATCTCATCTATACGCATGTTTTGGAGAACCACATATAATCCATGTGATATGCAGTTTTGCTAGTTTTTTCTTAGAAACAATTTAAATTTTTGTAAAAAAGTTACCGAAATATATTCATGTGGGGTCTTATTTTGAAGAGTTTATTGCAAGAAACACCATGGTGCAATTGGATTTTAATTACGATACTTGGTTTAGGTGCTACGATTTTTTCTATTTTAAAAGAAATAGCTAGTGGGAGATTAATGCGGCTTAGTGGAGGTAACTCCTCCGATGATGTCAACCCGACATCATTCTTGAGCTCCCAACCAATCAGGATCAAGAGAATAGGTTAGAGAGGAGTTGAAAATATAGGAGTTATAGATTCCATCCGTATTGCTACGCTTGTATATTTTTAATTTTGTTCTTTTCATCTGTTGAAACCATGTCTTCTACAAATCGATTTAGAAAATATGAATCTGGTTCCCAAAAGCGTAAGAAGAAACAAAGAATCGAGGAGTTAGCTAAATCTCAAGAAGGAGCAATAGATAGATTTATTATAAAAGAGTCACATGTGCTTTCTGGTAATGAGGCACTTGATCAAAGTCTTATTCCTGCACTTGACAGTAATATTGAAAATGATCTTAGAGATGGTCAGACAGGATAGAAAATAATGTTAAGGTTCAGGAAGTTCTTTTTAACAACACAAATGTCGAAACAGATAATGATGGAGATAATATTGAAAATGATCTTAGAGATGGTCAGACAGGGACGGAGGGACTAACAGGTGAGGGAAAAAAGAAAAAAAATGATATAATGTAAGATATAGAGGATAGATGAGTGTAGAAGAAAATAGTATAGAGAAAAGAATCTTGATGACCAAAATAGAATTTTTTTAAAAAAAAATAAATTTAGAATATGACGAGTGCGGATAGACTTAGTCTGGTGAAATCTTGAATCCCTATGTATATGGACTGCATGGTTCATATGCATTGTGGTTGTTCTTAGTGTCGATAGCAAGCTTTAGGCACATCTTACGTAATTTTTGTTTGTAGCTCTTTTTTTTTTTTGCGACTATTTTTGTTTGTAGCTCTTGTCTACAATGATTAAGTTGTGTTGCTGCAACCACATTTATTATTTGAGGAAATTAATATGAACTTTTCCCTTATTTGGATGCGAAAGGTTTGGATTTGGGTTATAGCGGGGTCCATATGTTTTTGTTTTTTGAAAAAAAAAAGATAATACCGGCGGAACATGGATACCCAGGTCCAGCAGGTCGTTGGTCTTATCCACTCCTTCCCTGCGAGCGGATCAGCTGGCAGAGGCGACGAGCCACCACAAGACGGTGGAGCTTGTGGACGGCGACTAGCAAGCAGCTGCACGGGCCTAGCGTACCAGTACGGCAGTACCAGCCGAGCAGGCTAGCGCGTGGTCATCTCTAGCCTGGAGAACGCCGCCGCTTCCACCCTCTCCTCCGCGCTCCGTCCGCCATTCCCGGACCTCGGGGTCTGGGTTCCCCTCTCGGTCCCGGGCCTCCAAGGTGCCGGTCGGGCTCGCGGCCTTCCACACCACGAGCGGGAAGCTCAGCGTCCCCAGGGCACGGGCTCCCCGACCTCCTCCGCCTCGCTCCAACGCCCCCTCACCTCTGCGGACCGACGCCAGGCGCCAGCAAGATGGCGCGTAGGCTCCGCTCCTCCGCCTCCTGCAAGTGTTGTGTCACCGGTGCCGGGAGCAGGTAACAACGCTGAACAGAGAAGAGACGGGAAGGAGAAGAGTGATTAAATATTTTTGATTCGCTTAGTGTCGAGTGTCGACCGTGAGCTTAAGTTGCATCTTAGAAATTTTCTGTTTGTAGCTCATATATCTAGTTGTCTACAATCATTAAGGCGTGTAGCTGCAATCTCATTTTTTCCTTTAATGTACATTTTTTAGAGCAGGTAACAATGTTGAGGAGAAGCGACGAGAAGGAAAGAGAGATTGAATAATTTAGTGTCGACTGTAAGCTTGAGGTACATCTTAGAATCTTTTTTTTTTTTTTTTTTTTTTTGTAGCTCTTGTCTAGGATGATTAAGTTGTGTTGTTGCAACCGCACTTATCCTTTAATGTAGTACATTTTTTGGTACATGTAGGTGTCATTCACGCTTCCGTCTGAACAGCCATCGTTATTAATCAGCTTCACCACTGGGTCAGCCATGGCCGCCACATCCGTCAAGGTCGCGCGCCTCACGACCCTCGCGCTTTTCTCTCCAACTCCAACACCTGGTCCAAAGTCCACCAAGCATAAAGCTAGAGCCCCACCACCCATCTCCATCTCCATGGATCCGGCCCTCGTGGACCCAGCCCACCTCCAGGCCCTTATGCTCGCCTGCGCCCACTCCTGCGAGCTCCACCTCTCGCCGGCGCTATCAGTTTCTGCCATCGAGCCAGTCGACCTCAGCAAGCTACGAACTGCACTTGCGCATAGTTTCATCGTTGTATCTGTCTTCTGCGGCGCTAGATTCTTGACACATGCCAGGGAAGAGGAGGGGGAGGGACAGAGATTCTTGGGCTTGGAGCTCGGGCTGGAGCGTCAGGGGAGCGGCAGCTTGTTGGATTCGGGCGTGCTGTCTCCGACCTTGGGCTCACCGCATCTGTCCATGACGTCGTGGTAATATTCTCTTTTGCAGTGAAATTGACCATGAAAGCTATCCTTGTTTGTGGGCAGAAACTATTAACTGTGTGAAACCCCCCTACTTTTCAATTCTGTTCTTGATAACCTCATAGGCATTAACACGTTTTCCATCTGACATTTCTTGCAAATATTCTGTTTTTGTTTAACTCGTGAAGACATTTTGGTAGTACTAGTATTAGTATCTGCGGAATGGTGAATGCTACATTGCTGCTATGCTAGAGAAAGTGTTTAACTGATTGAATACCATAGGACATTAACGAAAACAAGGCTGAGGTTGTTTCAGTTTGTAGAGTGTGGATTGCAGCCTTCAGGTTGTAACAATCAGCAAGTTGAAACAAAGCAGCCTTAAGATTTTATCGATCCACAGCCAGATTATTATGATCCAAATCTGCTTCCTACAATTTGCAAGATGCAACAATTTACAAGTCAAACAAACAGTGCCAAGAATACAGAACCTTGTAGAAATAAACAGTGGTTTTGTAGCTAACTTGCAAATTGCAATGTAATGCCTATTGATTGGAAAGCGAAGCATGGAAGAACAAACTTTCTGCATTGATGTACTTCTTTCTGTCCTTATGCATCAACAGTGTGTTACCTTGTACAAATTAACCAACTGTAAGTGAACTTGTGCATTTATATTGAAAGTTTCTATGTAGCATTAAGTGCAAACTGGCAAGTCTATTTTGAATTAATTGTAATGGAATTTTGGAGATTAAGGGTGTACACCTAATGTGGCAGTCTTCCTTTGATATCTTCTACTTCTATTCCAAAGCAGGGGGAAAAACTTATAGCCATGTCACATGTGTTCATATAACTATTTTCAGTGACTTACAGGTACATCCATCACTACAGAGAAGAGGAATTGGCCGAAAGATAGTGAACAAAATTACAAGGTAACTTGTCGATTTACCATAAAAATGTCACACAATATGTTCCTATTACAGATGCTATTGATCACATTAGTTTGAGCAGTCCTGGCTATGAAGCACAATTGGTTGCTTCATAGCCATATTATGTGTCCGGCTCAATGATCTTTACTTTGAATCAAGTAATCTTAAGGAAAAGATTTATGCAGTTTTAAATGCTTCAATGGTTTGTAAAAATACTTGTAATCTGTGATAAATTGTTCTCTGGTAAAAAGTGCTTGATCTAATAGTTCATTGCTGGAAAATATCTGCAGGGTACTTCACAGCAGAGGCATATATGACATCTCTGCATTATGTACAGAAAAGGAGAGGTATGGCATTGTTATCTAGTTTTGTAGACATCACGTGAGTTCATTGTTTTCTGCAGTTCTAATGCCATCATTATCACTAAATATAAATATGTGGATTGCTTAATCTTCACCAATATATGATGATGTTTATTCATATATTATGGTTCCTTTTGCAGGCCCTTTTTTGAAGCTTGTGGATTTGGTGATGATATGATGGGTTCAACAACAATGTTGTATACTAGAAAAGCAAAGAAATAGAGTTCATTAAAAATTATCAATTGGCATAATTTCCTTGGTTGACATGATAACTTATCTATTGGTCTTCACTGCTGATATTTGAAAGCATTACTGCCAGAAAAGGGAGTTATGAGATGCAACAGTTATCTCAATGTGCACGCATATTAGAACAGATAACCACAATTTGGAGAAGTCGTTTATGCCATGTTAGTATGTGTCCGAAGCCGTTACCTAATGTTTTTCAGCTACCACAGTCCAGACAGCAAAACTCACTGTGATTTAGAGAGAGATGTATGTATATATGAAATGAATGGTTCTACAGATATAGATGGATATTTTGTCTCTTTTCACAAAATTTTAGTAGTCCCTCTGTTCTAAATTATAAGTCGCTTTTGATTTTTTTTGATACATCTATTTTGCTTGGAATGTAATATAGATGTATCAAGCACTCTAAAAAAGTGTGTGTGTGTGTGGGGGGGGGGGGGGGGGGGGGGGGGGTGTTGGGCTTTGTATATATGACATCTCTGCATATATGATATCTATTTTGATACATCTATTTTAAATGCCTTTGCATCTATTTTACCAAAAGTGGGGGGTGGCTTCTTGTGTTACTTGCACAAGTTCGTAGTAGGAGATTACAAACGATTGAGAGAGGGAAAGCTCCCAGGTCTTTGGTGAGTGTGTGCGAGAGTATCAATTCTGAGAGTCGATGCCTTTGCATGGCACCTCGCTCCCCCTTCTATAGTTCAAGTGGCTATGAGGCTACAAGAGAGAGGAAAGGAAACAACAGATAAAAAAGGTAAAGGAGTGGAGATCCTTGGGGTCGGACCGTGGGTCTGGCCGACCCTGAAGGCCTAAAATTGAGGGAAAAGTGACTGCTTGATGTAGTGCTCCTGACCGTCACTATTGCCACGTAGGGAATGGTCATGCCAGTCGTAGGTTGGCCCTGTCGTACGGGTGGTACATCCAACGGACATCCCCGTTGGGCTCTGTACTGTAGGCAGCATAGTGAACGTTGTTCACCAACGTGGGCGACGTGCACCTCCCCCAGTATGGCGTGTCACGGCCTCAAGTCGTATCGTGTCACGGCCTCGAGTCATATCATGGAGTTCCTACTCCTGGAATATGAGATGCATGGTCCGGGGTCCATGATGTCTAATCGTGATAGTTGGGACCACACACAGCTTTCCACAAAAGCCGTTGACCACAGACTCATCTGACCCTGAGGCCCGAGGGACAGGCGAGGCGGAGATCATGTTCAAGGTTCGGCTAAGTTCGACCCTTGGTCCCTGGGGATTGGGCGAGGCGGAGATTGAGCGGGGGAATTAGAGGTCGGGGGAGATAGAGGGATCCCGCCTAAGGGATCGAGCGAGGCGGAGCCATCGCCTTACGGTCGGATGAACATAGGCCGATGCCCCGACGGCCCAATGGGACGGAATTCACTATTTTGTGGTCAGGTGAGGCCATGCCTTCATCCCCTGGTTGTGGGGATGACTTGGCATCTTTGTTGCCGTTAATCCTCCCATCAGATACCCTTGATATTGATCTTTGTATGTGTGTGTGTGGGAGGGGGTGGGCGTTGGTGGTGGTGGGGGGGCGCAATTGAAATAAGCCCGTGTTGGTATAATACTGCAATCTCCTATGGCCAGTTAGTTTGCTGCTACAACCAAAAATGTTACGGGGCTGAACCAATAAGATCGTATAATCAGGAGAGATATAATGTACATTTCCAACTACATTCACAAGATTGATTGAAGGGGGGTTGATACAGTTCAGTTCTTTTCTATATATTTCCAACTGGTCTATTCTATGAATCGTACAATGCAATAGAGTTCCAATCGGAACCCTAAATTTTCCACAATAAGAGCTGGCTAATCATTAATTGTTCTCATGTCACTACAATCTGTCTTGTTATCACCAGTCTGTGAATTTGCGTTTGCATGTAGAGATCATGCATAGTTCATCATACAGCTACTTGAAATACTTGTTCATTTGGATTTCCAAACATTGTCCGTAGAAATTTTTCAACGACAGAAAGGAATTCCTCAGGTCTTTCCTCCTGGGGCAAGTGACCGCAACTCTTGATCACCTCAAACGTTGCTCCAGGTATAGCGCGTGCTACACGCTCAGCATTCCAAGCAGGAACGATACGGTCAGTGTCGCCTGTCACCACTAGCACTGCAATGATATGGCAAATAATCAGAAATTGGGGATTGATTTTTTTCATGGGTCACGTGTTATATTACTCTAAATCCTTATCTAAAGTTTTTTTAAAAAAATCATAGAAATTCATTACTACAAAATGTTGTGGAGTGTAGAGCTAAGGGCCCGTTCGTTTGTCTCGGACCACGCCGTTCCGGACGTCATTCCACCCGGAACGGATTGAAAACTGGCCTAAAATGGCCAGGAACTAAACCCGATCCGATCTGATCCAACGCGAACGAGCCCTAAGTGTAGGTTTCAAGAAAATTATAATAATAATAACCTGGGCATGAGATCTCAGAAAGCCTCTTTGAAACTGGTACTCTTGATGCATACGCAGAATCTATGATCATGGATATGGTGTGCTCCAGAAGGGCTGTCTCCCAACCCTTGGATTTTAGAGGCTGAAAAGGCCAGCAGAGTTTTCACATATATTACAACACACAATTAACAATTTGATAGTTAGAGAATTCTGCTAATTAAGGCGCAGAAATGTCACCTTTGTGTAGCCCTGTATGACATGATCAGTTACTTTGCCTGGGTCATACCATGCATTCCGAACACCCAATACACCAAATTTATCCATCACCCATCTTACCTATGTCACCAGAGTGCAACCATGGAAACTTAAAATTTTGAATGCGCCCATGAATGTATATTGAATAAAAATTCTTGTGTTGAGTAAACATCGCCTTTCGTGCACATTTTAAGATTTCGAAAGAGTATTAGTTCCTAGCAGCACTGATTAATGTATCATCATGAAAGTAATTAGAATAATTAGCACTCAAACAGATTTCAGCTTATTAATAAACTAAAGTAAATAGTGCAAGTGGAGCATCTGATCAGCTGTTGTCTTCACAGTACACCAATAGCAGCTGTGCAATGCTATAGTTGCTGAAGTCTAAAACAAATTAAATTTGGGATTCTATAATTCTGAGCCAGCAAACCTAATGAAAAAACAAATTGATTGTTAAATTTGCAAGTAGATTAGGAATTAGCTCTACATTTTTTTTAGGGGGAAAAAAAAAACCTTACCAGCGCTGCACCCAATGATGACCGAAGAAAAGCAACGAGAGCTTTAATACAGAAAGCCCGAACCACATCTCGTATTGCTGTGATCATCTTGGAAACAAGCCCTGCAATGTGCCTCGATAGCTCAAGAAATCCTCCCCAAATCCCAGCAAACAAATTTGGAGGCGAATTTTCATCATTGGGAGCCTTCTGTGTTTGCTGCCCTTCTTGTTCCCCTGACTGGTCCTCTTTCACCACCTTCCTGGGTGCAAATATAGCCGGTGCAACTAGCACAAGAGCAGCCACCCGTTCCGGTGCCTCAAAGTAGGCATCCACTGCTACAAGGCAGCCAGCTGAGTGCCTGGAGCAATGATCATCATACACGTCTATATAATCACACGACAGCAATGCAGAATTGCAGATAGACAGAGGTGGCTAGAGAAGCAAGCAATTGAGATTTGGCGTTAGTGCTAGTACCCAACAAGTATGGCCTTGTCAGCGCCAAGATAGTCGATGAACGCCAACGTGGCCATGACCGAGAACGCCATGGAGTAAGGATTCAGAGGTTTGGTGTCATCGCCAGACCAATTGGCCGGAGATGTCAGCCCAAACGCCGGCCGGTCGAATGCAAGAACCTTGGCACGGACAATGCGGGCGAGAGGCCGCATCACGCGGCTCCAGGAGAAGACTGACGCGCCGAAGCCGTGCAGCAGCAGTATGGGCAGGCCAATCTGAGTTTTCTGGATAGCGTCTGAGGCAGCGGTAGTGGTCGATTCCTGAACCTCATCCTCATCCTCATGGCTGCAAACCTTGTGGTGCAGCTTCACGCCGCTGATCTCGTAGAAGCTGCTGTCGGGGTCGGCGAGGGCGTCAGGGTCGAGGAGCTCGTCCTGGTCGATGCCGGCCACGCTCCGGCGCCGCCGCCGCTGGGGCGGCATCTGAGCGCTGTCTGGAACGGATCCTGCATTCGCTCCGGGGTTCAGTACTGCCAGGCTGGGGGTTCGTGATTGAGTAAAGCTCAATCTTTTCGCGGCCGGCAGCGACAAAATCGCGTCCCAGTCCCAGATGGTGGGACGGGGGAAAATAGAAACGTAAGAAATTATTGATCCGAGAAGACTAAATCGTCTTCCTGGACCTGCCGGAGGACCTGGGAAGTGGGAACTGAGCAGAGAATGATACCTGGGAACTCAGCGGAGGCGGAGGCGGAAGCTGGAGGAGGACCGGCCGGCCTGCGCGCGCGGAGCAGTGGCGTCCTGGCGGCGCAGCAGCGCGGAGGTGGGCGGCGGCGGATGGGGGCCGGAGGGAGAGTAGCATTAGCATTAGCATCTGCATCTGATTGATCCGCGCGGCGGGAAGCCCGTTGTCTGCAAGCGCAAGAGATGGGATTTGCTCTGGCCCACACTGCAGCCACACATACACAAACATCCAGCTGTCCGAAAACTAGCCGTTCGTTATTAGCGCATTATCCCAAAGAAGAGTTGTGTCCGAAAAACTAGATTATGATGGCGTTGCTGAATGCCTCTGCTCAGCTGTAGTACATTACTTTAGCCAACCAAAACTCTGAGATGAGATTACTTCTTGTTCTCTACTATAGCTTCCGTATCTAGTGCGAGAGCTCGACAAACCATGGTAAAGACAACCGAAATTCCTGTTGTCAGCGAGGCATTGGCCCTTTTTGCATGGAAGGAAATGAAACCCACAGCTGCAAGAAATTAGATTGCTCCGTTGGCAGTGAAGCATTGGTCCTGTTTGGAACCTATTAAAATCAGATTTTCAGTCACCAACCGTCAAGTGCATTTACTTCAACTAGACACAACCAGTTACAAGAGAGAATCGAAGATAGATTTACATGCAATACTTAAACTGCTTGCTACTTCTCTAACATTAGCAGTAATCTCCAAAACTTCAGGGTTAGCTAAGTTACGACAATGGCATAGGATCCTGATACATGAGACTGTCAGATAGGCAGCGGAAAAAAAACTGTTCCAAATGCAGTTCCTGGGACAGATCATAACCATGCATGATGCATCATTCAGTTCCAAATTGCATAGTTCATTACCAGTCAATCAAAAGGGGCAGAACCATCAATTATTTTCTTTCTCGACAGAAGAGCTTGGACTTGTTGAGTCACTGAAGTCGATCTTACGAAAAAAGCCTGGGCTGAGCTTTAGGACTTCAAGAGATGGTCTCAGAGGTGCATCTGGGCATGTGGATGCAATGCCAGTAAGTACAGGCTTCAAAGCAGGTGTCTTACAGCTTTCATGTAGGCTTGAATCTGTCACGATCTTTCCAGTTTCTTCTTGTCGATCAATAGGGCCATCTAGAATAAATCACTTGGAGATACTGATCCTCCTCTTCAGAACCACTCAATCAAAACTTAACCTTTTAACCGCGTAGTCATCTGAATCGAAATTTAGCTTCCTATGAGGTGGAAAAGCACCTCTAGTCACTTTCTTCTCTGGTGCACAGGCTGCCTCCTCTGGTCCTGTAGCAAATGGATCAAAGATGCTTTCACGTGGTGTCTCATGACACAACACAATGAAAGACTATCATCTGAAGCCCTGCTAGAGATCGACAATTCAAGTATATCTCCCTTTGGAGAGATGGCCTCATCGACCACTACTTTCAAGACAAAAAATTGTACCAAGGGATTCAACCTCACTCTTATCTACCACATGATCTAGCAGGAGTGACATAGACTCAAATCCCATGATATAGAA
This sequence comes from Chrysopogon serrulatus, assembly GCA_015844335.1. NCBI lineage: Eukaryota > Viridiplantae > Streptophyta > Magnoliopsida > Poales > Poaceae > Chrysopogon > Chrysopogon serrulatus. The sequence goes on from JADLZL010003448.1 coordinate 161,992, forward strand.
AAAAATATTATTGCAGAACAAATGTTGACAGAACAAATGTTTTTTTTTTTGACGGCAAAAACTGTGAGGGAGATCCCCACAGTGTCAAAAAGTTTTCATTAATTTAAAGGAGTAAGAGGTTTATACATACGCAAGTTAACTGAAGGCATCAAGCCAAACACAAAAGATGATCTCAGATCATCACTGAACCTAACTGATTGGAGCTGTCCTTGATGCTTGAAATTTGAAATCCAGATGTCCCTGCTGGGGTTATTGCGCTAGAAAACTTTATCATTTCTCAACTTCCACAATTCCCATGCCGCAATGAGGGCTGCCTCGGTGAAGGATGGAATGTTGTGGGCGGTCTGAGCTTGGGATATTCTATCCAACAACTGCAGAGAGTTGTCCCACGTGATTCCAATAGACGCCCAACAATCTTGTGCGAAGGGGCAATCGAAGAATAGGTGGTCGATGGTTTCCAGGACACCAGCATTACACATAACGCAGGTTGAAGTACCTTGGATATTAAGATGACGTCGCTGCAGCATGTCTTTTGTGTTGAGTCTGTCAACCAATATGAGCCAGGCAAAAAATTTGATGCGTGGTGTGCACTTAGATTTCCAGATCTTCTTGAAGACTGGGTGTGCTTCTATGGCGTCAAAGATATAGGAATAGAAGCGTCTCGAGCTGTACTTGTTGCCCCAAATGGGTGTCCATTTATCTATGCCGTTCTCATCATAGTTCATACCCTGTAGCTGTCCCTGGAGCAGTTCAAATTCTTCTTATGCTTGTGCAGACAATGGAAGCATGAAGAGAGTGTCTAGATCTTCTGCCTGCATGACTTCGAACACACTGATGCCATCCTTTCTAACAAAGGAGGCAAGGCGTGGGAATTTGTGTGCAAGGATCCCATCCAGCCATAGGTCATCCCAGAAGCAAACCGTGGATCCATCACCTATTTCGCATTTTGTAATTCCTCTGAAAAGAACATTTAGTCGAAGTACATCCTTCCACCAGAACGACCCCAATTCTCTCGTGGCATGTGGCACTCGATTTGTGTAGTATCTGTTCCAGATGAGCTGCACCCACGGTATGTTGGCCTTGTTGTAGAACTTGCTCAATTGCTTTATCAGTAAGGCATCATTTTGTAGGCTAAGGTTTTGAATGCCGAGACCTCCCTTGTCTTTGGGCAGGAGAACCACTGGCCAAGCAACTAGGTTACCACCTTTTTTATTTTCAGAATTTCCACGCCATAAGCATTGCTTTCGGGCTCTATCAATATTCTCAATGACGCCTTTAGGTAGTTTGATGGTGCACATGGCGTATGTAGTGATTGGAGTAATAGCCGAGTTGATCATTTGAAGCCTTCCTTTGTAAGATAGCCAAGTGGAACAGCCGAGAGGCGTCTTTCTACTCTGTCCATGATTGGGGTTAGGTCCTCCATTTTTGGTTTTGTCGTCCCCATGGGGAGACCAAGATAAGTGAACGGCATCGATCCAATATCACATCCAAAGGTGCCCGCAAGGGACAGTCATCTTCTCCTCGACACATTAATGGAGTACATTTGAGATTTTCTATAATTCACTCAAAGCCACGTGGATTCAGCAAAACTATGCAGGAGAGCTTTTTAGGAAGACAAGCTGATTGGCATCGGCTTGTAGGAGCATCAATGTGTCGCCTGCATATTGCACGATCGGGAAGTCATCTGTCGGTTGTGGGATTGGCTTTCGAGGAAGTTCATGCTTGCAGCTTTGTTTATTAAGACACGGAGCAATTCAGCTGCCAACACAAAGAGAAGCGGAGAGAGTGGATCCCCTTGTCGTACTCCACGTTTACACTTGAAGAATTTACCGGGCACACCGTTCAACAGAACAGCTGATGATCCCGATGATAGGATGTTCGGACCCCACTGTATCCATCTATCGGGGAGACCGAGATGTACCATGACCTGAATGATGGTGGAATGTTCAATTGTGTCGAACGCTTTCTCAAAATCGAGTTTCAAGTATGATTATTTCTCTCTTCGATCGATGGCACCGATGGATATACTCATAACTCCAGGCAAGGCAATCCTGATAAATGTACGTGACCGAATGAAGCCGCATTGGTTTTGGTGGACCAATCTCAAAATAACTAATTGGAGCCTGTCGGCTAGGATCTTGGTTATGAGTTTGAGAGAGATGTTCGAGAAGAGAGATGGGTGCGTAGTCACTTACTGTCTCTACGGGCTGTTGCTTTTGGGGATCAAAGTTATATATGAAGTATTGATGCATTCGAGGTTTGCCCGACCTTGGTAAAAATCCGAGCAAAGCTTATAGAAATCATCTTTAATGAATGGCCAACATTTTTTTAAAAAGCAGACCATTAAAGCCATCCGGTCCCGGGGCCTTGTCTGATGGCATACGCTTCACTATGCTATCTACCTCTTCAGTGGTAAAGGGTGCAGCGAGGTCAACTAGGCCGTCCCACTGGGCTAATGAAATTGGGCAGATCAAAGAGCATGGCTGGTGATGATGTTGTGCCCATGCGTTGCGAAAAAGATGACCATAGCAGTCCAGCTTTGCCATTGTGATCCTGTATGCAGACCCCATGCTCATTCTTTAGTTGGGAGATAGCATTTTTCCTATAAGAGATGGTTGCCATGCCATGAAAGAACTTTGTGCACTCATCGCCGAATTTAATTCTGTTGACCGTGTATCTTTTGCACCAATACAAATTTTTGTATCGTAGCAGTGCAGCAGTTGTGCCTTGACTGTTATTCGGAGGTTTGTCTCGGGTTATAGAGCCCCCTTCTATCCTCTAGACTGTCCGGGATGCTGATGACCGTGTTGCGATTTGCTAATGAGCAGGCGAAGGTTGGATAAGTTTTTACTCCAAATTTTTAGGGTTGATCTCAAGGCTTTAAATTTGGAGGAGATGTTGCGGGCTGCATCATCAGCTGTCGAGGAATTCCATGATTCATGGACGGTGTCAATGAAGTCATTTTGCTCCACCCAAAAATTTTCGAACCACGAAAAGATTGGCCTGGGGTATCTTGGTACTAATGGTGACCTGGCAAGGTATATGATCAGAAGTGGTCTTGGCAAGAGGGAGCACCTCTGTATTTGGAAATTCTACTGTCCGGTTGGGAGAAGTGAAGAACCGGTCGAGTTGTTCGAGTAGTGGATCCGACCGCATGTTGCTCCATGTGTAGGCTCTTCCTTTCAGCGGTAGTTCAACAAGGCCTAGATGACCAATGGCCTCGTTGAATATTAGTGTGTACGCCAAGTTCCCACCGAGGCGATTTCGATTACTAAGTGATCTGTAGAAGTTAAAGTCACCTAGGAAAATCCAGTTTTCTTCCTCACGATGTTGTGATTTTTTGAACCAATTAATGAAGTCGATGACGGGCCGGATCATCGCATGGGCCATAGACCGTGGTGAGCTTCCAGACTTCTGAATTATGAGTAGAAGTGAACTTGACTGTAATGCCAAAATCTTTGCTTATCTAAAATATCACCCAAGAAGAGGGCACTATTCCAAATCACTAGGATTCCACCCGAGGCACCATTGGAGGGAATAAAATCAAATTTGTCGAATCTTCTAGGAGCAAATTTCCTGATGTAAGAGGTATCAAACTGCTCTCTCTTAGTCTCTTGTAGACAAATCACGGCACATGAGCTTTCTTCAATTTTTTCTCTCGATTGCGTCCCATTTTTTTACAGAAGCGTTGATGCCCCCGTATATTCCGGCAAACGAGAATATGCCAATTACGTGTATTCATGATTAAACATGGGGGAAGGATGTATATATTCTAGTGTCGCTAGGATCACTAGGGTGGACCATTTAGTGGGCGAGAGAGATCATCACATGATGAGAGTGTCTAAGTGTTGCACAGCTGGCTTCATTCATCGGCTTCATCATTGGGCATCTGGGTAGGAGGCGCTGCAGCATGGCGTCTTGGTAAGATCTCCGGGATCAACACCACGTTTATTCCCCAGCCTTGAAGAATAGCAATGTCCACCGGGCCAATCGCACCAGTAGCTTCATCCACTGCATACAAGCCGGTTCTTGGTCTTCTTAGATGGTTCTTTCTCGATTTCGACTTGCCGAAACCCATCATTGCCCACAATGTGCCTTTCCGCTGCGGCGGGACGCTTTTCTCGAATGAGAGGAGTGCGTGCGTCACTTATAGAGGCCACTTACGGGAGGGCCATGCTCTTCCTTTTAAGCCCGATCGTATCAATATTACGCTTCTCAGATTCAGTTGGGCCGGGCTTCATCTGGCTGGTTTGAAATTCAAAAGATTTTGGATCTTCTTCAGGTCGGGAGAGGCCCGTCTCATTGTCCTTGGCTGGAACCGATGGAGGGGTGATTTGGGACTGACGAACAGCCCTACATCTTTCTTCAAAGATCATAGGAATGAGCTGCAAGGCAATGACTTGTCGAATCGGACGCCACGGGACAATTTCCATGTTGCTGCCCTGTCAATGATTATGGGTTTGAAGGGGACCTGAGCAGCAGCTTTATCTTGTGTTGCTGCACTATCAAAAATGATGGGCTTGAGCACAAAGGAGTTCCCCGATCGAGTGGAGAAAGCTTCGGCCGAAAGCGAGAACTTGGGATACCCCTCCCGTGGAACATGGTGATGGTAGCACACCGATTCTCGGGTTACCGCGAATCTAGCCATGTCATTATTTGGGGACAGAAGATGCATCACTTGATGAAGAGGAACTACCCTCGACGCAAGGGGATATTTGGCCCCTCGAAAACACGCAGATCCTGTACCTCCCAAGCATAAACCGGGGCATCCGCTTTTGACGTTGAATCTGAAAGGTTAGCTCGAGAATCTAGGACAATGTTGCCATATTCAGGTGATTTTTTCTCCAACGAGAGCTGAGATCGGGATGCTTGGAGTGGAGCTTTAGGCCTCCATATAATCTTGGGCTGACTCTCCGTGGTGATGGATTTGGGCAACCATTTCCAAATGGGCTTTGGTGCTCTACGGCAAAATCTTCGATGTGGCCAAAGTTAAAGCGGCGAGCACATCGTATTCGGATTTGCATGCCCTTCGGAAGTGGTCTTTCTTTGAGACATCGGGAGCACATAGTGGACTGATCCATTACTTTTGAATTTGAAATGTGGACTCCAGCTCTGCGAAGGGTGCCTTAGCTTGTGGGTGGCCACTAGAAGGATCGTTATGGACTTGAACATGCCGGTGATTGTGGATCTCCATTTCGAGGAGGAACACCGATGGATCTCCGGCGAGGTACCACCAACACGGAAAGAACAATCATCCAAGAAATGAGTGGGATCAACTTGTGTAGTGAAAGAACCAAAAGAAATAGAAACTAATGGTTGATATTTGACTTTTGTGGGCGATTGAACAATCTTCTTGGCAAACCCGACATGTTTTCGCATGTTTTCTTGCTTCTTTGCCTCACGTTTTGCAGATCTGGATAAAACTTTTGTCCACTCTTTTTCTTGTTCAATCTCCCATGCACGTTTTCCCTCTCCCGGTGAGGAGTTCCATTATTCCAAAGATGAAAATAGATATCAAAAGATTTGGTGATCACTCTGCGCAAATTATAAACTTGAAAGCCCACATCTTTGGAAAAGACCGAGAAACGGAAATGATTGTTCTTGAGAAACTTCACATGAAAATCCGATGCACGCCCACCCAAACAAGACTGCGCGAGGGCAAGAGAAACTGATTCCTCCGTAAGCCGAAAAGAGGAAGCGACGGAAGGTTGCAAGAAGGAAGAACGAGCCATCGGGGAGTGGGAAGGGGGTGGTGTACCGGCGACGAGACGTCGATGAATCTTATCTTGGAATTCCGGTCCAATGTTGAAGTCCGGACGATCAACGAGATCCGAGGAGGATCCCATGACTCAACAACGTCACGAGATCAGCAGCAGCGGGCGGTGATGGCGTCGGCCGAGAGTCATCCTGTCCTTCTCAGCCATGATCTTGCCTTCACCAGCTTCCACTTCGGCCAAACGTCGAACAGGTTGTAGGCAAAGGCGGCCACCGGCGATCAGGAAAAGTGTCCTTTGGGAGCTGCCCGAGATTCGAAATCCAACACCTTCTTCGCAGCGAGGATGGGGAAGCCGCCCACGGACCGGCGTCGGTCGGCGAAAGCAGGGCGGGGCAGCTCCCTCTTCACAGTTCGAGTTACGCTCGAGGACGCGGGGCTGCTCGCTCGGCTGCTTTGCTCGTTGACGGGGCTCCGGGAAGGCGCAGGCACCGCACGAAGCCAGCGGCGCCGCCGCCGCCGCCGACAGAACAAATGTTGACACCACAGTGATGCTTAAACTGTCCTTTTCAGTCAACACACCACTGATATTCAATATATACCAGTGCACTACAATCTACAAAAAAGAAAAAGAGATGGTACAAAATTTAGTTCAGGATACCAAACAAATTATACACAAGCACAACATGAGAAAACATATGAATGCAAAAGGGTTAGTACATATACCAGGTACTATGTCACAACATATATATTTCAGTTTCAACAATTAATATATGCCAAATTGGAATTATGAACTAAGGCAAACAAGAAATTTTCTTAATCCTGGTTATTTTAATCAAGTTGTAGCCCCGCAATTCATCATTAATCTCAGTATTTCCATAAAGCAGTAGTAAAAAAAACTATATTTGCAACATTTGAGATATGTGGAGTCTTCGTTTCCCACATTTAACTTTGAAGCAATGGCAGGAGCTCTGCCTTTCAATTAAGAGGTGAAAGAGAGTGTTTATGTACAGAGAAAGGGCTTCGGCGCGCCACGGAAAAGTAGGAACAACCAAGGGACAAAGGAGCAGCAAGGGTTACAGAGTTATCCACCAAGATTACCCCCACCAAGCTAAAGCCCTTTTTCTTTGTTCTACATCCTATTTGATCCTTGCAGCCACACAAAGTGCCGGTTCATAAGCATTGTTGAAAATTCTTCTATTCCTCTCTTTCCATAAGTTCCAAATTGTGAAGATCACCAATCCGCGTTGAAGCGTCTTCTTTCCTCTTTGGCTATCATGGCGGTAGCCTCCTCCCACCATGATTTGAAGTGAAACGGCTCTTGAGTTGGTAGGATCAACTGGTAATCGAAGTGTTCCTAGGATAGAATTCGTCGCCATACCTCCTTGGCGTAGGGGCAAAGTAGGGACAAATGCAGCCCCGTTTTAAGGGGTCCACTACACAAGGCATAATGTTCTTGATGTGACCAACCTCTCTTCTGCAGATTATCCACCGTGAGGATTTTTCTCTTACCAAGATCTAGGCGAACACTTTCCATTTGTTTTCGGCATGGGCACTCCAAATGAGATCATTTCGGAGGTCCCCATAGGATCCCTTGAATTGAATCCTATAAGCGGAGCGGGTGGAGTAAGCACCATCATCTGTCTATCTCTAGACAATGGAGTCACGTACCCTCTGAAAGCCCTAGTTTGGTTTTGGTTAATTGATGAAACCTAGACTAACCCTATTGCTAAGTGTGTAGCATTAGAGAAAGGGGAGGTTTAAGCCAAGTGGTGGAGTGGAGATCAAGTTGATGGAAGTAACCACAAGTGATCAAGTGCCACCCTTGGATATGAAGAAAGACAAGGAGCGGAATGGAAAGCTAGAGGCAAACGTATATGATAGGGCATTTCCGTTTCACCGGCCGTAGGCGAGTAGAGAAGTTGACGGTCGGGTTTAGGATCGATAACATACTATTAAGAGGGGAGATGTCGCGCAATATCGGTTATCTAAGTGCCACTAGGTGAGCAATGACTTTACATGTGCATAGCGCCTAGTGAGCTAACTATCTCTTGCAAAATTCGTTTGAAAATACTAACAAACGAGCCCAAGTGGAGAGACACTTTTGTGTTAGCACAAGTGAGCTAACTATCTTTTGGAGAGACACTATCTCTTGCAAAATCCGCAAGCTCAGCGGGACGCAAAGATTTTCGAAAGAAAAGAGGTCATCTGGAGGTGACCAGACTCTGTCTCGGTAGGGACCGGACACGTCCGGTCAAGCGTGGCGTCCGGCGGTTTTCCAGGTGTGACCGGACGCCGGCGACCGGACGCTCCGGTGGCAGCGTCCAGTCAGGTGAGCTGACACGGCCGAGCGGAGCAGAGTAGTGACCAGACGTCGGGCGCGTCCAGTCAGGGTGTAGCAAACGCGGTCAAGAAAAATGCCTTCTAGACCTCTCTAGACTCCCACCAAACTCGCACTGTGCAAGCGTCCGGTCGTTTGGCGGACGCGTCCGGTCAGTTGTCTGACAGCGAGCGAGCATGGCTAGTCGTTGGGCGCGAACGGTAAAATTCAAATGGCTAGTACACATGGCCGATTATGTTGGACCCGACGCCGCGACCGGACGCGTCCGGTCATTTCGTTGCGCGCGTCCGGTCAATGCGTGGTGAGCTGCATTTGAGTGTAACAGTTGGGTGTTTTGGTGGGCGCTTATATAAGTGGCTTGGCCGGCTTGGGGGTGTCTCTCTTGGCACTTTGACATACTTGACATCCCCTAGAGCTAAGAAAACCATCTCCCTCACTTTGCATGCTTTGATCTAGAGAGTGATTGGGAGAGCTTCTAGTGCATTTGCCTTGTGATTGGCACTAGTGGGTATTCTTGCTGCGATTGAGCTTATTACTCTTGGTGGTTGCCACCACATAGACGGTTGGAGCAGTGAAGCCAGAGTTGAGCAAGCTTGGAGATTATTCTTAGCCACTCCGGAGGTGATTGTGAGGGGTTCTTGACCTTATCCCCGCGGGAGATTGCAAAAGGTACTCTAGTGGAATGCTTGTGACTTGTGTTGCCCTCATCTTGTGGTGATTCTTATGGCGTCCGTTGGAGGCTTAGTGTGGTGCCAATTAACTACCGAATCCCAAGTGAGTGTGTCGTCACAACGAGGAGTAGTGTGTTGGCAAGCACGTGAACCTGGGTAAAAAATCCGGTGTTTATTTGGGATTGATCCATCGAGATCATATTTGGATTTTATTTGATTGAATTGGATCATCAACTTAGGTTTTCATTATGGATCAAGACGGTGATTGGTACGACATCCCGAAGGCACAGTTTGCATCCCTAGGTTACTTCCTTGCGATTACTCTCATGCAAGTAGCATATTAGGGTGTGTAGAGTAGTTTGATTGCTAAGGACATTATTCTTAGTGTGCCTAGTGTATTATGATTGCTTGAATTGGTTAGGTTGGCTTGCAACCCCCTAGTAGGCTAGAGCAACACTTGCTTCTCCTTTTGTTTTACTAACCGGTTTGTTTAGTGCTTTGTAGAATTTTTGTTAGGCTATTCACCCCCCTCAGCCATTTAGGACCTTTCACCCCCGGTGTTAGTTGGATGCTTTGGATTCTAATCCAGAGGGAGACAAATTCCTCGATTTGGGTGGAGGTGGTAATCCGGCCTATTAGGGAGCGAATCCAATTATTGTTGTGAAATTCCTCTTGGACCGATCTATTTTTCCTTTTGACCAACTTGAATAGGTGTGGCGCTAAATGTCTTAGGGCTTCCCTGTCTAGCCAATTGTTGTGCCAGAAGTGTGCTTTCTCCCCATCGCCAATCGTGACAATAGTTGATGCATTGAAGAGCAACCGGTTAATCTTGTTGCAAGATAAATCCGTACCAGTCCAAGGTTTGGATTCATCTACCCAATCCTGCCACAACCAACGTAGACAGAGAGCTCTACCAAAATTTTCCAAATCAGGGATCCCTAGGCCACCGAGGTCCTTGGGTCTCAAAACCATTGGCCAATTTACCAAGCAATGTTCCCCATTTGCGTTTTCTTCCCCTTTCCAAAGAAAGGATCTTCTGATTCTATTGATTCTCTTCCTTGCCCAAGCTGCAAGCGGGAACACCGTGAGGTGGTAAGTAGGTATGGATGAGAGGACTGAGGAGACTAGGGTGAGGCGCCCTGCCCGATTTAGCCATCTCCCCTTCCACTCGGGTAGTCTGTGGCCAATTCGATCGATGAGGGGCTGCACATGTGTCTTTCTGAGCGTATGAGTGTGTAGCTGCAGCCCTAGATATTGGCACAGAAAGGTGCCTCGGACCCCTGCTAAGGAGGATAGGATGTGATCCAATTCGATCTCACATCTGATTGGGTGGATGGAGCTTTTCTGCAGATTTATGTGAAGGCCTGAAAGGTTTCCAAAAGCCTTGAGAATTTCCTTGATTGCTTCTAGGTCATCCTTTCGGGGGTATATGAAAATCGCCGCATCGTCCGCATATAAGGAGGTCCTCCACCTTGCTGCAGCGGGTAGGGCGTGAGGATTCCCTGTTGTGTGGCCAAGTCTAGAAGACGCTGCAATGGGTCTATTGCTAGGATGAAGAGCGTGGGCCATAGGGGGTCGCCTTGTCACACTCCCCTAGCATGCCTGAAGGTAGGCCCTTGTTGTCCGTTGAGTAGTGCCCTCGAAGTGGCTGTGTGAAAGAGGATGGAAACCCATTCACGCCATCGTGGTCCAAAGCCCAAGGCCTGGAGTACATCTAGCAAGTAGCTCCAATTGATAGTGTCGAACGCTTTGTGGATGTCGAGCTTCATGAATAGGGATGGTGTTTTTTGCTTGTGCAATTTTTTTTACCGTGGACTGCACGTATAGGAAATTGTCATGAATGCTTCTCTTTTTGATGAATGCACTCTGGCAATTTGAGACCAAGGAGTTGAGTCATGGAGCTAGCCTATTGACGAGAAGCTTTGCGAAGAGCTTTGCAAAACTATGGATGAGACTGATGGACCTGTAATCTGTGATCCACAGCACGTCTTCTTTTTTTTGGAGGAGGACTATGTTTGCTGAGTTCATTAATTCAAAACTCTGGGAGTTCATCTGAAATAAACTATTAATGGCAGCTGTGATGTCCTCCTTGATAGTCTCCCAATAAGCTTTGAAAAAAGCTCCAGTGTAACCGTCAGGGCCCGGTGTTTTGTCCGTTGGCATAGTGTTGATTGTGTCCCAATTCTCCTCCTGTGTGAAGCGCATTTCTAATTCCGACAGGTTTTGGTTTCCCACATTTAACACCCTTTATTAAATTGGGACAACCCCTTGAGCGTCAAAAAAAAAAAAAAAAGAAGCCATTCACCCATCAATTGAGTTCAAGTACAGATACAGGACTATGCCTTTATTGTTGTCCATAAACTTCTGAAAATCGACACCATTTAACGAACATTATGAAGCATTTTCTAAAGGCCCCGATGTGACATGAAACAAATCAGTAGTTCAGGTTCAGATAACATACAGGTTACATTCAGGTCTGAGCAAAAGACAAACCCACTAGCTACCCTAAGAGCATCTCTAACAATGCCTATAAAATGGAGTCCAAAAACCATGGTATTAGATTCTTGCCAAAAAAAAATATTGGGTGTGAAACCCTTCCTCCCAGAGTGGTCCTATTTTTCGTTCCCAAAAACTTTGGATCATGCCACATCATCCCAGGGGGCACTCCTTCCTTTGGACTAGATCAAAGTGTCAGGGCTTTATTTTTACTGTGCCAGGCAAGGTCCACAGCCAGCCAGGGCTGTGCCAGGCACGGCTAGGACCAGTCATAACGAGCAGCCAGACCCGTAGTAAGTTGACAGTACTTAACTCGGTTGCCGCAACAATCGCCACGACTACAAACTTGGTTACAGCGTTTTGGTTCTGAAAAACAATGCGGTACACCAGTCCAGTTGAAAGAGGAGATCAGAGGAGGCAGGTGTCGAGTCATGCACGAATGGAGGATTAGCCACTCTAGTTCATCGAATCTCTACAAAAAAACTTCTCGTTTCAGCAATCAAATCATATCTACTGCAAATGAACATGAACTAGTGCGACCATGGTGTGAAAGAGAGGAGACAGACAAATACATTGGGAGCAATACCTTCAGTTTGTTTTGAGAAAGACGAAAATATCCCTATAGCCGCAGGTACTCACAAGCGTCTCGTTAGTCGTTATGCCTTCCCCGACGCGGTAGTCCCTGTTTTTAAAAAAAAAAAAGTTAGAACCCTGCTACTGCAATCGATGGCTCGAACCTCGAAGTGGAGGAGACAGGAGAGGATAGAGGACCAGGTAGTGGCGTCAATGATGGTTGTGGCCGTGCGAGCAGCTATGAACGCAGTGGCGGAGTTCGAGCGCGGCAACGGGGAGCGCATGGCTCGGCAAGCAAAGGTAGAACCGCGAGCGAGAGGGAGAGCAGCAAGGTAGTGCCGGCGATATCTCGGCGGGCTGCTGCGTGGGTACGGTGTGTGCGGCGGCGCAGACGACTATGATGGCAAGGCCACATACTCGAGGGCGTGTTTGGTATGTTGTATGCCAGCATCCATGTATGCTCTCATGCATATTTCCAGCGCGTGCAGCGGGCACCTCCCAGCCAGGCTCCGCGAAAACGCAGATGGCTTTCGTTTCCTGAGAGCTAGGCCGGAGCGGTGCTACGTGCAGGTTCAGAAGCAAAGCAGAAGGTATTTTTTGGATCAGAAAAACAGGCCACCGATCAAGATCGGGAAGATCTAAACGGCAACCAGGCTAAACATCAACAGGAATCATACAGGTGTGTTTGGTTTGCTGTTGAGTGAAGCGCTCGTATTCAATGCACCAGGCTCCGGCCGGCCAGGTTTAGCACATGCAGCCTCACTTGTTTGGTTATTGCTTCTCTCTAGCCAAATCACGGGGAGACCCTATTTGGTTACTCTCGTCCCGCACCAGCGCTCTCTCAGTTGGTTCCTTATGCTCACGTAAGCCTGGCCCAACAGAAACGAGAAAAAATCTCGTATCCACATATGCAACTTTGGACATCCATTTTGCATGGCTTAGGACAGGCCCAGTGGCTGGCCAACCAATCATGCGCTAGCTGCATGTACAGAGCCTGGTTGGACTGCATCCAGGAAACCAAACGCACCCGCCACTCACATACGAGTCAGGTTGCCATCATCTGCTCTCTCGAGGCTTCGACTTCTTTGGAGACGCCGTGGGCAAGGCCTTATTTGGATAGGGATAGAAAATCACTTACCTCATCCTTTGAAAGATCTTAGTCATCCATTTTTCATATCTCATTTAATCCTAGTTATTTATTTATTTTTTCTATCCCTGTCCCACCTCTCATTTCCCATTATCCCAAAAGGAAGTGCCCTGTAGAGCCCCACCCTCATTTCCCATTATCCCAAAAGGAAGTGCCCTGTAGAGCCCGCATATCAAACAAGATTAGAAGTGCAGTTTTCGCAATTCAAGAATACAAGTGAAGATCTACCGATGGGCCCTGCAACGTCTATAATAAAGATTTAAAATGGCAGATTTCAAACATCCATAGAATTATATTGGCCTAAATAGGTGAATATTAATATATTTTGAATTTGTAAAAATTATAATGACACCAATCAAATAACCTTTGGCGATTTCCTTAATTGTCAAGATGTTTATTTATTTATTTTTTCCTATTTTGCACCATGGACTACTGCAACGGACATATGTCATTTTGCCAGCAACTTCATACAGTTATTGGCCTAAATGCCAGATAAGGAACTTCAAATTTTCTAGTGTCTAAGAAGGAAGACTGATTTGTCTCGTTGCCAAATAGATAAATTCTCCCCTAAGCAGTCCAAGGGCAATAGCTTGCGCACCAGCCTAATCAATCAATCCAGTTTGCACAGCATATTAAGAACAAGACAGCCCAATAACTCAATGAAATGAATTGGATGCTCATACTCCATCTTGTCGCACATCTTGATATTCCGACATGCCCAAGAAGAAAATTGTCATAAAAATGACACCTTTGTTTTACCCTAAGGATCGAGTGTGTCAGGTCAGCTAGCGAGCTGCTGCTACACTCACTTATGAGTGTAAAACACTGTATCGTGTAAACCCTAAATACACTCCAGGATAGAAGTCCCTTGCTGACTAAACAATTCTTGATGCAGGGAAAGGTATAATAATGATGCATTATATCTTGCAAATCTTCCAATAAAACCTGTTACTCAATAACTTGGGTCAACACAATCACTACTCAAAATTTTCTTCACGATGCTCAATAACCTGGTTGCTCCAAGCTCACAGAGATCAATTAAGCATTCCCTGATATTTGCCGTTCTGAACTTCTCGCTAGAGCAAGGTTCCACTTCTCCTCCATAGTGAAATATACCTTCTCAAAACAAGCTACACCCCCAGCTGACGAAGAGAATCTGGGCTGACAAGAAATATTCGCCTTTGACTACTGTTGTATCGGAAGACCACTACTCCTTTGTAAGCTGTTCTTGGGATGCCATCCTGGATTTTTTAAAAAAATAAAAATAAAATAAAGAATCATGATACACTCTGCTGCTTTTCAAATCCCAATCAGCAATTGATAACAGGGCAAAGGACTACATCTACAATAAAAAACTGTTGCTATAAAAAAACTGTTGCTTCACATAACTAAGGAATTATCTAGATTTGGGTTAAGAACAAACCTTCCATTCTTCGAATATTCCAAATTGACGAGCTATCCGCTCAAAATCTTCCTGATCGTCATATTGGATCCTTACATCCTCAGCCATATTGTGGGCTTTCAAAACAGCATCCGATCCATGGAGAGGAGTGGCACTAGCTACCTCTTTTCCAAATTTGGTTAAAAACTTGTCCTAACAGTATAACAATGATTAGGCACTTCTTATGTGAACGAAAGCCTTCAAAATCCAATTACCAGTTCTTACCTCCCCAAGGTAGCTCAGATCCTCAGAATTCCAGTCAATCTGCCGCCAAAAATAAGAACAAGTAAAGTGCAACTGCAAGTAGCTCCTAAAGGGGTACAAAATGAACAATATGGAAAGTTTTGCATACATGAACATCATTTAACTTAATGGGCTCCAAATATTGCTCAAAGAATTGACCCAAGCTTGATCCCTGCAAAGAAAATACAATGCCAATAATTGTAAGACAGTCACAAATGGCTCACTGGTTTCTATCGCACAAAGTAATGTGTTAATTGACATGGCAGATTCACTTTTGGCTGTTACCTACTGGCCTTTATTGCATGAAAAAATGTGGTACAGGTGACTGGTATTCTTATTCCTATTAAGAAAATTGAGGAAGAATAGACAACGTACATGCTTGCCAAAATTATATGTTCTACAAATTTCCGGGCGTATGAATTGCCGACTTCCATGTACCTCCTTTAGCCTCACCCAATCATCCCAATAAGTAAAATCTCGTCAAGGAAAAACTAGATAAGAAGTGGAGAAAGAGCACAGCTAGTAATAAAAATTATTTAGGCAGCAACAAGGATATGCTTTAGGCCATTTTGGTGACAGTTCAATCCAAGTGGACTTTGTCAACATCCATCCAAGCCCAGGAAAGAAATCTGAGCGGTAAAGAGCTTCTGCAGAACGCTAGCATAGTAAACTGAGTAGTATTCCCACTAAATGGAAAGGAATTTGAAACTAGGAGTATCATAGTACAAACTTGGGTCGTTAACAAACTGCTTTTGCCCATTATCGTTCCAAGAAGAAACAGCCATAATCGTCCTTCCGTGCCACAATGATTAGAATAAAAGAATAGAGAAATTTATATATCGTGTTCCTCAGATTTGCAATTAGAAAGCATAGTAATGTAACATACTTGTCATTATCGAGTAATTTAGATGCAGCCTCAAAGTAGTCGAAAAAATCCAGGGCAATCTCCATGTCATCTATGAATAAATTAATTACGAAAACCTGTTGGAAAATGAAAATATGCAGTAATAAATGGAAAAGGATCATAAAAGATGTCAGACCTTCTAGAATGATTACTCGAGCAAAGTTATGTTTAATGAATAGGTTGTCCAAGGCCCACTTATAATGTTCTGAACAAGTGCAAGTGTTAGGATTTAGGAACCACATAAAAGCCTCAAGTACACATACATCAGTTAAGGAGCACTTACTAGCAATCTTGTAATATGCTG
Organism: Chrysopogon serrulatus; assembly: GCA_015844335.1. Classification (NCBI taxonomy): domain Eukaryota; kingdom Viridiplantae; phylum Streptophyta; class Magnoliopsida; order Poales; family Poaceae; genus Chrysopogon; species Chrysopogon serrulatus. The sequence goes on from JADLZL010003448.1 coordinate 177,825, forward strand.
TCAATTCTCCCGGCCTTTCAGTTCGCACAGGTTCAAGATCCACATGCTGCGACATATAGAAAGCATAATGACCAAAGAAAGTCTTAGATAAATGAATCAATTACTGCTTTGCTTGGAAACCAATTCAACTAACGAAGGGGGGAACATACTACCATCCAAATTCACTTCATTTAGCTCAGTGAAAGTAGACACCAGAGTAAAACACGGTATTTTGGTATCTATTCTATATTTCATATTTGAATCAATGCCATCATTCTATTTAAGATCCTCACAGATATGTTAACCCTCATGCTACCAAAATACTGCAAGGGTTTTCTCCATCAGGTCACTCTTTGTACAGTGGTGGTGTTCTTTTTATTTTATTTTTTAAATAAAATCCTTACAGTGGGGATCTCCCCTGCTGTATTTGAAGTTCAAAAAAGAATTCCACAAGTAAACTGTTATGAATAGCACATAACTGTATTGACTGAACAGCCGAACAGGTAATATATCGAATGTATTAGTGGAATACAAAAAAGGACTCTAGTGCTTAAATGATGTTAGAGTTATTAGTCCCTATTTATTGTTGTCAATTCCCTAGGCTAGACTGGCCCCTTGGGGCGCCGCCTCCAGGCTGGCCAGGCCCATTTGGGCTCTCTTGTATCCCCTATATATATGTAACACCTCTGCTGTAATCCTTTCATTAAGTTAATCAATCTCAGCCTTTGGCTTCTATCATGGTATCTGCCGCTCTCTCCTGAGCCGTACCGCCCACCCTCCGCTTCGCTTTCAGCGGCTTTTCCCAAAAGCGCCGCGCCCTCTCGGCCGCTGCGCGCGACCCTTGGTAAGCTGCGCGCGCGCCCCCTCCTCGGCGCCAGCGTCCGCCTGTTCGATCGCCGCGCCCGCCTCCTCCCTCCGCCCGGCCTCTGCTCGCGCGCGCCCCCGGCTTGGCCGCCGCCCGACGCGCCCATGGCCGCCACCTCCGCCTCCGGCACCCCTGGATGCCTCCGCGCAGCCAAGCTCCGCGAAAGAGGCCCTCGTCGCCGCCCAGAAACTGGAAGATGAGGCCTCTTCCCTGCGCTCCACCAACACCGAGCGCAGCCTGGCCCTTCAGGCGGAGGCCGACCTCCTCAAAACGCCGCGCGGCCCAGGGAGCGTTCGCCTCGCTGCCGCCGCTCTCGACAAAAAGCGCGCGCAGGCTGACGCCCTGGAGCAGCACACGCGGCTCTCCGGGAGCGCCTTCGCGGCGACTCCCATCGCGACGAGGACCCGCAGGACGATGACGACGCCCGCTCCTCCTCTGAAGCAGCCGTCATCGCCCATCTACACAGCCAGGCTGCCGCCATCCAGAATATCAAGAACCTGATCCCGATCGTCCTCGATCTTCAGGCTTCCAACTACTCCAAGTGGCGCGGCTATGTTCTCCTCATCCTCGGCCGTTTTGCCCTGAAGGATCATGTCCTCTGCGACGACTCCCGCCTCTACGATCCGGCGTGGTCCCGTATGGACTGCGTCGTTGTCTCCTGGCTGTTCAACACCATCTCCCCCGACCTTCTGGACGTCGTCCACGAGCGGGACGGCATCACCGCTCGGATGGCCTGGCTTGGGCTGGAACAACAGTTCCTGAACAATCGCGAGTCCCGCGCCATGCTTCTCGACGCCGAGTTCCGCACTCTCTGCCAGGGTGCCCTCTCCGTCGACGACTTCTGTCGCAAGATGAAGACCATGGCCGACGCACTTGCCGATCTTGGCGAGCCCGTCCAGACCCTCGTGCTGAACGTCCTGCGCAGCCTTAATGAACGCTTCCAGTTCATGTCTCAACTCATCACCCGCCAGCGACCATTCCCTTCCTTCGCCGACGTTCGTGCTGACCTGCGCCTGGCCGAGCTCAACATGACACCGCCTTCGGCGCCTCCTTCAGCTCTCGTCGCCTCTACGCCCCCCAGGACGCCCACCCCTGCTGCTGCGTCCCCGCGAACTCCACCGGCTAGGGGGGAGGGGGGCTCTGGATGGCGGCAACAGCGGTCGTGGCCGGCGTCGCCGCGGTGGTCGCAGCCAAGGCAACTCGGCTGCTGGCCCACAGCTCACCGGCGGTCCTCCTGGTGGCGCACAGTGGCCCTCCTTCCTCAACCCGAGGACTGGGTCCATCCATATGTGGCCTGGGTCCTCCTCCGGTGGCTCTCGCGGCCCACCACCGCGCCCTGGCCAGTCACCACAGCAGGCCATGATGGCTGGCCCTGCTGCTCCCGACGCATATTATCCTTCGGCGCCGGCTCCCTTCTACCAGCCGCCCGCCCCGGCGCCCCCGACTGCGTGGTCTCCATGGGATCCTCAGACGCTCGCCAACGCGTTCAGCACCATCTCCCTCACTCCGCCGTCAAGCACCGCGGACTGGGTCGTTGATTCGGGAGCTTCCTCCCACATTGCCTCTAACTCCAGTATGGTCACCTTGTCGCCATCCTCCTCCTTCCCCTCCTCCATTGTTGTCGGCAATGGAGCCACTTTACCGGTCATGGGCACTGGCTACTCCACTCTCCCTGGCCCCTTTCACCTTAATAATGTTCTTGTTGCCCCTGATATTATTAAAAACCTTCTCTCTGTTAGACAGTTTACCACTGATAATCTTGTTTCTATTGAATTTGACCCTCTTGGTATTTCTGTGAAGGATCTCCGTACCAAGAACGTCCTCCTTCGCTGTAACAGCTCGGGGCCCCTGTACACCCTGCAGCTTCCATCATCATCCTCCGGCTCCTGCGCTCTCGTGGCCACGCCATCTTCGACCACTTGGCATCGTCGCCTTGGACACCCCGGCACAGCTGCCATTCAGCGTCTTGCTCAAACCTCCTCTATCGTGTGCAGCATGATGATGATTCTATCTGCCACGCGTGTCAGCTTGGGCGCCATGTTCGCTTGCCCTTTTCTAGTTCCCTGTCCAGAGCAATCAAAAATTTTGACTTAATTCATTGTGATCTGTGGACATCACCTGTCACCAGTGTATCCGGATTTAAATATTATTTAGTCATTATTGATGATTGCTCACACTTTGTTTGGACATTTCCTCTTCACCTGAAATCTGACACTTTTCCTGTTCTCTCCAATTTCTTTGCCTTCGTGCACACTCAGTTTGGGTGCGTTATCAAGGCTGTGCAATGTGATAATGGCCGTGAGTTTGACAACTCTGCGTCTCGTGCTTTCTTTCTTGCTAAAGGTGTCTCTCTCCGCATGTCCTGCCCCTACACCTCACAGCAGAATGGCAAAGCCGAACGCATGATTCGCACCATCAACAACACCACCCGCACCTTGCTGTTCCAAGCTTCCATGTCCTCCTCATATTGGGCCAATGCTCTCGCCACAGCCACCCACCTCATCAATTGCCTCCCCACCAAAACCTTGCACATGAGCACCCCCTTCTTCGCTCTCCACGGCACCCTTCCCTCCTATCATGATCTCCGGACCTTTGGATGCTCCTGCTATCCAAATCTCACCGCCACAGCCCCTCACAAGCTGGCCCCTCAGTCCACTTTGTGCGCCTTCCTCGGCTACTCTCCGGATCACAAGGGCTATCGGTGCCTTGACCTTACCACCAACCGGGTCATCATCTCTCGCCACGTTGTCTTCGACGAAACAACGTTTCCCTTTTCCCTCCGTCGGCCCTCTCCTCCACCCACTGATCTTGATTTTCTAACTAACGATGATTCCCTGTCAGTCACTCCTCTATCTGCAGGTACTCCCAGGGCTGCTGGGCCTCCGCCGGGTTTCTCCCTGCCCAGGCCGCCCCCTGTTCAGGAACCTGCAAGCACCTGCTGTACAGGCACCTGCAGTGCCCTCTGCGGCACCCTCTGCTCCTGCAGCGCCCGCTGTACAGGTGCCCCCGGCGCCCGGTGTCCAGGTGCCTGCAGCGCCCCCTGTGCAGGCTGTTTCGGCGCCCACAGCGCCTCCTGTACACCCTGTGCAGGATGCTTTGGCACCAACAGCACCTCCTGTACAGGTGCCGGTCCACAGGCCGCCCATCATCCACGTGTACCACCGACGTCCTCCTGCACCAAGCCCGACGACCGAGCCTCCTATTGAGGCTCCCACTCTTCGACGCTCCAACATCGTCCCTTCTCCACCGCGCTATGTCAAGCACAGCCCTCAACTTCCAACTGGAGCTGTTCCCATTCCACCCGTCGCCAATTCCCACAGCATGGCGACCCGTGGGAAGATCGGGTTCCGGCAGCCTCGCTTCGGTCTCCACGCCGAGGTCCTCTCCCCACTCCCGCGCACATGTCGCGACGCTCTTGCTAATCCTCACTGGCGCCAGGCCATGGAAGAGGAATTTGCTGCTCTCTCTGACAACCACACTTGGGACCTCGTTCCTCGGCCTCCCAAGGCAAATGTTGTCACCGGTAAATGGATTTTCAAGCACAAATTTCATGCTGATGGCTCTCTGGACAGATACAAGGCTCACTGGGTTCTTTGCGGGTTCACTCAACAGCCCAGTGTTGATTATGATGAAACATTCAGCCCTGTTGTCAAGCCTGCTACAGTTCGCACAGTCATCACTTTGGCTCATTCCAGGGATTGGCCAATCCATCAACTTGATGTGAAGAACGCCTTTCTTCATGGCACTCTGTCCGAAACTGTATACTGCTCACAGCCCGCTGGTTTTGTTGATCCTGCTCTCCCTGAATACGTCTGCAAACTCAACAAATCACTCTATGGTTTGAAGCAGGCACCGCACGCATGGTACAGCCGGTTTGCCTCCTTTCTGCTGACTTGGATTCACCGAAGCCAAGTCCGACACCTCTCTGTTTATCTACCGGCGCGGTACTGAGAAAGTCTATCTGCTACTCTATGTGGATGATATCGTGCTCACTGCATCTTCTCAGCAAATCTTACACTGGGTCATTGCTGCACTCAAACAAGAGTTTGCCATGAAAGATCTTGGTCCTCTGCACCATTTCCTTGGCATAGTTGTTCAGCGCAATCGGGACACTCTATTTCTCTCACAATGACAGTACACCCTGGACATTCTTGCTTGCCACGGCATGAGTGACTGCAAGCCATGCTCTGCTGCCGGCCCTGCTGTTGCTGATCCCACAGCCAGCCTTGCCGGTGCCCTCCAGTACTTGACTTTCACCCGGCCTGACATTGCCTACGCTGTTCAACAAGTCTGCCTATACATGCATGATCCCAGGGAAGCTCATCTTGTGGCTGCCAAGTGGATCCTTCGCTACCTTCAGGGTACTCTTGACTTTGGCCTTGTCATTCCCCGCTCTGCTCCGACTCAGCTCATGGTCTACACCGACGCTGACTGGGCCGGCTGCCCAGACACCCGCCGCTCCACATCCGGCTACGCTGTCTTCCTCGGTGGCAGCCTCATCTCCTGGTCCTCCAAGCGCCAACCCACGGTTTCGCGCTCAAGTGCTGAGGCCGAATACCGCGCTGTGGCTAACGGTGTGGCTGAAGCCTCCTTGGCTCCGGCAACTTCTCCAGGAGCTGCACCACCCGCTGGTCTCTGCCTCCCTTGTCTACTGTGACAACGTCAGCGCCGTCTACCTCTCCACCAACCCCGTTCAACATCAGCGCACCAAGCATGTGGAGATAGACCTTCACTTCGTTCGGGAATGGGTCGCCATTGGGGCTGTCCGTGTGCTTCATGTTCCCACCACGTCGCAGTTCGCCGATGTCTTCACCAAGGGTCTTCCCTCCTCGGTCTTCATGGATTTTCGCTCCAGCCTGAACGTTTGTCCCAACAACGTTCCGACTGCGGGGGGGTGTTAGAGTTATTAGTCCCTATTTATTGTTGTCAATTCCCTAGGCTAGACTGGCCCCTTGGGGCGCCGCCTCCAGGCTGGCCAGGCCCTTTGGGCTCTCTTGTATCCCCTATATATATGTACACCTCTGCTGTAATCCTTTCATTAAGTTAATCAATCTCAGCCTTTGGCTTCTATCAAATGAAAATGATTTTATTGCTCCTAACATGAACATCACCTCTATCTGATAATGTCTAACTAGTCATGCTTAAAATAAAAGAACACAATAGGCTGTGTTCTACAGTACCAGTTAAAGAAGCATAAAAGAGCACTAAAAAACTAACAGAACATTTATATCTGCACCTGCATATATGTTATTTGTTTATATTCCAAAGCTTTCCTTTTCACAGCTCCATTTGTTCCATCCTGTGTCAAGAACGAATGAAAAAAAAGGACTTCCCACACAGTCAGTGGATCCAAGAAAAGAAACTGGTATTATCAGTACCTGAGATATAAAAAGCGGAAACTTTGAAGCAACTGATGTCTGATATCTGCAACAAATACATCACTCATTAAGAAAGGGGCTCGATGCACCAAGCTACATTGAGGTAAACAGGGTTAAGGGTTAACAGGTAGCAATGAAGAATCCAACTTAAATTTGTGTATAGAAACACAAATGATCAAAACTGGGCGGGTTCTAAGTTCCAATTTAGGGAACTTCTTACGAAATCAAGAGTAGAATACTAGAATAGATCTTTTTGCCTTTTGAAAACGAATGATTTAGATGTGAACCATACTTCAGGATAGATTCAACTGTTCTCTCTAAATAGTCTGGTCGATTGCAAGCCATTATGACAACAGCAGCAACAGGAATCACATTCTTGTCCAGTAGCTTCTGCACACTCTTTTCTGCATTTAAAAGAAATGTTAAATAAAGGATTAGAAAGTACACAAGGATAAGTGTACAGTTAAGTAAAAAATACAATTTTCGATCCAATAAGCATATGGCAGCTGCAACTTTTAAGTACCAGATGTCTCACTTCTGTAATTTGGCATTTGGATAACAACATTTACCAAATCTTACTATTGTCCATTTGTTGCAATGTTATTTCTAAACATACTTTACTGAGTTTACTCAGATTTATATACATAGTATATAAAGGTTAAAGTATTCTCACATATAGAAGTCATGGAATATGGTATTTCAATTTTTGAAAAGAATGATAATTTCAGGATGACAAACCAGACTGTTTATGAGTTGTTCACAGTACATGGAGGACCAACTATATGCATAATGCTCCAGTATGGCAAGGTTCTGATGGGTAAATAATGTGGTATCCTACAACCTAAAAGGCTTATTCCGTGTATCATAACTGAAACAGTGGGAGAACAAAGAAATTCAACTAAGGAGGACAAGGCTAGCTAACAAAATCAATAATCAAATCCTAGAAGAAGGTGATGGTTCATACTTTCAAGATCCTTTATCAAAATCTTCAGATGCGCGCATTCTTCATCCTGTTGTACCTTTATCTCTGTTGCATGACCGAAACTTTATAATGTTAAATACCCACTAGATATGTCAGAAGATAATACACAAAAGCAAACAACGCCTCAAAAGAAATAGAAGGAATTTCGTAAAGCAAGGAAAAGCATATCATACTGCCATGATCAAAGCAGTGTCTGCGATATATAAGCTTATTCAGGAGGTGAATGGTGAAGATGAGCAATTTATCATCAGCAAAGGCAAAATATGTTTTTTCACAGGGCGCAGCAAAGCAAACTAAAAGTTGCAGGAAGCATTAGTTGAGCAGTGAATATCCAAGACAGTGCCAGGCACTATATATTGTAATAAATTGTAGCTTGCAAACGTTACACTTACGCAACCTCATAGATATGCCTGATTTGAGTTCTAACGTCCAAAAAATATCACATCGAGGTGCAAGTTTAAGGTGTTTGTACCTTCCAATGCTACAATCTTCTCCTGCTGCATGCTGACTTGATTGATCAAGGATTTTAATTGACTGGTGCATTGATTTTCAGACTTCTCCTGTATAGAGCAAATTACAGGTGTAAACAACTTTAAGTTATGGAATGGCTTCGATCCTAGTCCTGCAGTGAGTGCTCAGAGACATGGAAGGCTTCCAATGGAAATGCAGAGATGAAGAAGGGATAGACAAGAAAAGGGAAACAATTAGTAGTACTTACTGCTTCTGCTAGACGGTCCGCATAATGGGACTGGGTAGCAAAGAGGCGCACCTGAAAGGAGAGACTGTGTCAGTATCGTTCACTCTTTAAAATGGATATAGAATGAATTCATAGTATCCGGAGACCGGACCACTGAGACCTCAATTGGAAAGCAGACAGAGATACAGAAAGAGAGAGCAGGTATACTTGGATGTAGATGAAAGCTGCGGCGGCAGCAAGGAGGAGGAGGCGGAGGTCACAGGGACTCCGAGCCATCACGGCCTGCTTGGAACAATTGAACTTGTTTTAGAACCGTAGAACACTTCCACTGTCACTATATTCTTACCCTAGAACACTTCCACTGTAACGATGGAAATTAATCAAAAAAGACTGCAGACAAGGCACAAACAGACCATCCAAACTGATTAGTGTGTCATCCTAAGATCCTGAAGAAATCAAGGCTCAGACTGAGCATGATCACTGAGTTTTGAGTTAGGCACTGAAATTTCAGACCAGAACATACAAAAAGCACAGGCGGGCCCAATAAAGGACATGGGGTACACATGTACACCTGATAATTTTGTTTTGCCAAAAATAAAGCTAGAGCATTTCCCACAGATTACTTAGGGCATGTTTGAGTGCACATAATGGATCCAAACAGGAGGCCTAATTAGTAGCTAGTTAAAAAATAGCTTAAATTAGCCCTAATGGATCCAAACAGGAGGGCTAATAGATGGGCTAATTTTTTAGCCAACTACTCCCTCTGTTCCAAATTATAAGACTTTTTGGCTTTTCTACATACATAGCTACTAATTATGTCTCGATACATAGTAAAAATAATGTATCTAGAAAGCATGACTACAGCTGTGACCTCTCCCTTATTTACCTGGCTCTGGACATCTCACAATCTTGGAGCAAATGCTTAGAGACAGATTAAACACCAGAAATCTTCTCAAAAGAAAGAATATGTTTCTTCATGACTACAGCTGTGTTCTCTGTAATAGTGGCAACAAGAAAAGTTGCTTCCATCTCTTTTTTGGATGCATTCAGCCTGGATTGTTGGAATACACTGCAGATTACCTGGGAGACCGGCCTTCAGCCTTTAGCTATGTTGATTGAAGCCAGAACATCTTTCGGCAGTCCAATCTTTAGAGAATTAATGATCACCACATGCTTGTCAATTTGGAAGACTAGGAATGGGGTCATTTTTTATAACAAAAAGCTCACAACATCACTAGTTGGAGGATCAGATTCAAAGAGGAGCTTGGTTTGGTGTGCATCAAGGCCAAGCATAGTGCTAAACTAACTCTAGATTTGTGGAAAAAGAGTTACTGTTAATGATTTGTACCCTTCTCTTTGAGCTTTGCAAACTTTGTAACTTGTACATATTCCCCTGCCGTTGCCTAAAAAACAACTAGCTGAAGACTTGGCTAATTAGCCCTCCTATTTGGTTGCATTAGAGCTAATTTTAGCTAATTTCTAGCTAGCTACCAATTAGCCCTTATCCAAACAGGCCCTTGGACCATTAAAAGAAAATGCCACAAGAGATTGACAGATTGACATGGCTCCAAGAAATTACTTATCCCATCACCAATAACTAAAATTTCTAGGTGATTACCCAAAACGCACACCCCTCTTCCACAAATGTACCTATCCGACGATTGGTCGTGGTGGGAGGATGTTTCCGGTGCCGAATCGTGGCGACCAGCTCGCCCGCCGCACAAATGCGACCCACCCGAGCTCCTTGCCGGCGACCTCGCCCGCGGCAGCTTTCTGGCAGTATTCCGTCTTCGGACGCCGGCGGAGGAGGGAGCAAGGAGGCGAGATCCCGTCTTCGGCCGCCGGCGCGGACGAGGAAGATATCCCAGCTTGCGCCACCAGCGAGGAGGGAGAGGACTGTTGAGGTCCCGGCTTGGTGCCGTCAGAGGGAGGATCGTATTCGGCCGCCGGCGGAGGAGAAAGAGGGACTCCGGCGGGAGCTTGCGCGACCGATGGAGGGAGAGGACCACCGGGATCCCAGCTTGTAGCCGTCGGAGGGAGGACCGTAGAGCAGAAACCGAGAAACGTACTCCCTCGATCGTATAAAGAAGTGACGGTATCAAACTTTCAAAATTTTAATTAGATTCGAAATATATATAAAAAAAAATTAGTAACAATTTGTCTCTAACAAAGTTTGTCGTAAAAATAGATTTAATGATCTATCTAATAATACTAATTATGTATTAAATTTAATAACTATCTAATAATATACCTTTTTTTAGGGAATTTGTAATTCCATTAATCAACCATGTCGGCTAAATCGCCTGACACTAGAAACATGATACAACCAGGCACATTGGCCAATATCGAGGGCTGGGCCTCTTCACACTTGCTGCCTAGAGCAGCTAATTCATGAGCAACACGGTTACATTCACGAGGGGCAAAGCGCACAAGACATTGTGAAAAATTGTCAGCTATCAATTCCTTCACTTCATGCACAAGTCCTCCAACCAGAGATAGTCTGAAATCGTTTCCATGGATTGCGTCAACAACCTGGACGGCGTCAGTTTCAAGCACCAAGTTCTGGACACCTAGCTGCACCGCCGCGCCTAATCCCTGGATACATGCCGTCATCTCCATATGCAGTGGGTTGCAAGCAAAGTCTTTACGACCCCATCCTGATTGAATGACAGCCCCCAACTCATCCCTGATTATATATCCCCAACCCCCACTCGCATCAACATTTTTGAAGGTGCCATCAATGTTCAGTTTGAGCATACCCTGCTCAGGGTGATAGGACTGATCCAAGATCACTAACAGCAGATTAGATGGGTGAACTAACTTAAAGTGAAAGTAAATGACACATTCCTAGTACTAGATCTACCAGTGCACGAGTACGGCGGCAGCAGCATGAGAGGGGTAAGGAGAATACTAGGGTTCCGACCATCGGTTTTAGGAGCGGCCGAGCTGAGAGTCCGCCATTGCCCTTGGTCGGTGAAGATGGAGGAGATCCGGCGATGCAGTGGTGGCGGCGCTTCCCGTCACTTGTGCGGCTCCCCAGATCGGATTAGGGTTGCTGGATTTGTCGGTGGGAGTAGTGGCGGCGACGAACCTTGGAGTGCGTGCCCCGGCCTCCCACCTATATTTATATACCGCACGTGACAGGGGCCCTCCAACCATAGGTGGGTTGGGCTCCCCCGATCAAGGAGCGGATCAAGGTCCCTAGTGGGCCGTTGGGTCCAATAGGAGGAGAGATCAAATCTAACATTCTCCCCCTTGATCTCTTCTAATAACTTATCTTAATCTAATCTTAACTTAAATACTTAATACTTAGCTCCCCCTCATTATAAAGAGTTTCGTTGAGCGCGTTTCATCGTCACAGAAAATTTCTGTTGGATTTGACGGCTATAGTGCACCTCTCTAAGTTGAGACAGAGTTCTAACTAACTAACGGGCCCTAAGTGTTCAGGAATCATAGGCTTTCCCTTAACCCCATGCCGGCTACGTGTTTTCTAAACACGTTGGGTGGTAAACCTTTTGTGAGCGGATCCGCTAACATATTTTCTGTCTTAATATGCTCTAGACTTATAACATGATCCTGAACTTTCTCTTTCACAACATAATACTTAATGTCAATGTGTTTGGCAGCACTACTTGACTTATTGTTGTGAGCGTATTCAACTGCGGGATTATTGTCGCAGTATAACTTAAGTGGTCTCTCAATGCTGTCTACCACTCTTAATCCGGGCAAGAACTTCTTAAGCCAACTCACCTGTCCCGAGGCCTCATAACATGCTACAAACTCAGCGTACATCGTCGATGATGTAACGAGAGTCTGTTTGGAGCTTTTCCACGATATGGCTCCACCTGCGAGGGTGAATATGTAACCTGACGTGGATTTTCTTTCATCCCCGACATAATCTGAATCTGAAAACCCCACTATCTCAAGGGAGTCGGGTCTTACTATAACTTAGCATGAAGCCTTTTGTGCCCCTGCAAGTAATGCAAGACCTTCTTAACTAACTTCCGGTGTTCTACATCCGGATTTTTTCGATATCCGCCAAGTAACCCGATAACAAAAGCTATGTCGGCGAGTACAAATTTGAGCATATTGTAAGCTTCCGACAATTTGAAGCATAAGGTACTCGATCTCATTTGTTCGAGCTCGAACTGATTCTTAGGACACTGATGTTCCCCATACTTATCGCCCTTGACAATGGGTGCAGGTGATGGACTGCACTTGTGCATACTATATTTCTTAAGAATCTTTTCTATGTATGCCTTTTGTGCCTATTTCTATCACGGTGCATCTCAATCCCCAGAACAAAAGAGGCTTCACCGAGATCTTTCATATCAAAATGTGAGGACAAAAACTTCTTAGTTTCTATTAGTAGAGTGACATCATTGCTTGCTAGCAAAATATCATCCACATATAGGACTAAGAAAATGAACTTAGAATTCTTAAACTTTACATAAACGCAATTGTCCTCTACATTTGCCTTAAACCCAAACTTTCTTATTGTATTATCAAACTTCAAATACCACTGTCTTGAAGCTTGCTTTAGCCCATAAATGGACTTTCTTAGCCGGCACCCCATGTTCTCTTTGCCTTCCACGATAAAACCTTTCGGTTGTGCCATGTATACATCTTCCTCAAGATCCCCATTAAGGAATGTCGTCTTAACATCCATCTGATACAATTCTAAATCAAAATATGCTACTAGTGCCATTATAATTCTAAAGGAATCTTTACATGAGACCGGAGAGAAAGTCTCATTGTAATCAATTCCTTCTCTCTGAGTAAAGCCTTTTGCCACAAGTCGCGTCTTATGTCTCTCGACATTCCCCTGGGAGTCATACTTAGTTTTATAAACCCATTTACAACCAACCTTCTTAGCTCCCTTAGAGATTTCCATTAGTTCCCAAACTTTGTTGGAATCCATGGACCTTATCTCATCTCTCATGGCTTCTAGCCACTTCTCATAGTGTTCGCTTCTCATGGTTTGTTCATATGTAGTGGGATCATCCTCCATATGAAATTTTTCGGTTTCATAAACCACATAATCATCTGAAATAGCTGATCTTCTAACTCTTTCTGATCTTCTAGGATTCTGATCGTTTGGCGCTATGTGGGGTTGTTGTTGTTCTTCCTGATGCTCGACCTGTGGTTCTAATGGCTCCTGAAGGATAGGTTCCGGATTCTCATTAGGTGTCGGCAACGGAGAACTCCGACAACAACAGTCTTTGGTACTACAAAGTATCTAACACTTGTTGGTGCAATGACTATAGGTAACACAAAGTATTGTTCCTGAAGCATTGGAGTAGGGGCATAAACCCGTTTCTCCTCTAAACTAATCTCATGTGCTACCTTGCTCCCCCTAATCAAATCATCTTCTAAGAACTCAGTATGTTTGGTTTCCACAAACTTAGTATGCCTGTCAGGGCAATAAAAGCGGTAACCTTTTGACCTGTCTGGGTAGCCAATGAAATGGCAACTAACTGTCTTAGGATCTAACTTCCCTAAATTTGGGTTAAAGACCTTAGCCTCAGCAGGACAGCCCCACACCCTTAAATGCTTAAGTGAGGGTACTCTGCCTGTCCATAGCTCATACGGTGTTTTGGGCATCGATTTGCTTGGTACACGATTAAGAATGTGAATAGCGGTTTTCAACGCCTCCATCCACAAACTTACCGGTAGTGTGGAGTAGCTAATCATGCTTCTTACCATATCCATCAAGGTACGGTTTCTTCTCTCGGCCACTCCATTATCTTTGAGGGTCTCCGGGCATGGAATCTTTGGGCAACTATGCCATTTTCTGAAGGAACTTAGCAAAAGGTCCACGGAACTTGACCATACGGGGTATGTCGCCCATAATATTCCCCACCACGGCCCGATCTTACTATTTTAATCTTCTTATTATGCTGATTTTCTACTTCTGCCTTAAATATCTTAAACTTATCTAATGCTTCTGATCTTTCTTTTATTGGATAAATATAGCCAAAACGCGAATAATCATCAGTGAAAGTTATGAATGAATCATAACCGTCCACGCTCTTAACAGGGAATGGACCACATATGTCCGTGTGAATTATTTCTAAGTTCCCTGCACTTCGTTTGGCATCTTTCTTAACTTTCTTAACATACTTACCCTTAATACAATCTACACAGTGATCTAATTCTGAGAGTTATAATGGCGGAAGAATTTCAGACTTGACTAATCTATCAATTCTCCCCCTCGAAATGTGGCCTAATCTATAATGCCACAATTTCGAAGAGTCAATCTGAACTTTCTTACGCTTTCTATTTACATTCATGGACGAGGAAACCTTCTCATTCTCAATGGATATAGCATTAACATTCTCAGGAACTGATAACAAATAAAGTTTGTCTTGTCGGATGGCAAGACCAACACACTTATCATTAAAAAATATCTTACATCCGCTATTTCCAAAATGGTAGGCCAATCCATCATCATCTAACTTACTAACACTTATTAAGTTTCGATGCAAAGAAGAAACATAGAGTACATCGAGAAAGTCTAAGTACAAAACCATCTAATAATGCTAAAGACAAATCGCTAGTGGCTTCGACGTCGGCTTGTACTCCATTTGCCACCTTAATTGTTCTTTCTCCTCTTTGCGAGTTTTCCTCATATGGAATCCCTCAGAAAGAATTAGCAACATGAATTGTTGCACCCGAGTCAATCCACCAAGTAGATTTATCATAACTAATATACAAGGATTCATCTACAAATGTAACTAAGTCCTCACCATTCCTGTTGAGGTATTTCAAGAAGCCAGGACAATCCTTTTTGCATGTGGCCTGTCTTCTCACGTAACATGCATCGATCCGGTGCTAGCCGTGGCTTCTTGCGATACGGGTTCTATGGCCCTGTTGTTGTCCCGAGGCCCATTGTTATTCCGAGGATTCCGAGTCCGAGGGTTCCGAGGGGCCTTACCCCGAGAGTGTTGTTGTGCCCTTTGGAGGAAGAGCTACCATCCCACTTTGGTTTCCCTTGTGGTCTGGCATTCTTATGGTAGAACCTCTTATTATTGTTATGCTTCACGAAAAGAGCAGAGTCTCCCCGTGAGTCCTTAAGTCTTTCCTCCTCCTGAGTGGCTTGCCCAAGGAGCTTCTCAATGTTCCACTCCTCAGGTGCCATGTTGTAATGCACAACAAAGGCTTCAAACTCCTTTGGCAAAGAAGCTATGATCACTTGAACGACAAATGGATCTGGAAGAACCATCTTCATTGATGCGAGCTTAGAAGCCAAAGTGTTCATCCTCAGTATGTGCTCTCTAACACCACCACCAATGTATTTCTTATTGATGAACTCTCTGATAAGCACACTCGCTTGAGTCTTAGTTGTGCCATGAAACTGGGTCTTGACCCTTTCTAAGTACTCAGTGATGGTGGTGCACTCAGGCAGTGACCCTCTAATGGGCTCTGAAATAGTAGTCTTAGCCAATATCAGACATTTCTTATTAGAGTTGTCCCATTTTTTCTTAGCAAGATCATAGGACATCCTCACTGACGCGTGCTCACGCTTGCGTGTAGCAAACGCTGCATCAGTCTCATTCTCTCGCAATGACCGGCTCCTCGGGCTCCTCGGGCACGGTTCATTGAGAGTCGTGTCATTGTCGGTCATGACAAGAGCTAATTCATATCGCTCACGCCACACCTTATAGTTGGTCCCGTTGAGCTTTGGAACCAAATTGAATCCGGTTGGTGAGTCCCGAAATTCAGATACAAAAATGGTGAGTAAACTTAGTTAAAATAAATAACTAAAATTGAAATCGCATGTATTAAAACAATGTTGGTCAAGTATTAATACATACAATCCTTTTATTTACATTAAATCTAAATCACCGATTCTTATGAGAAAATAGAAATAATGCAAAACTAAATAATGGACTAAGCAATTATAATATTGATATTATCAACGCTGGTCAGAAAATAACAATATTATAAAATTTTCTAATTCTCAAATTTGCCCAAAAATTAAATCTCCCGTTGGTTCGAATTTAATTTAGGAGCAAATAAACTTACTAAGCAGCGGAAAAACGTGACTAATCATGAATTAATACTTAATTCCAGAAATATTACTAATTATAATCACTAAAATTTTATCATATTTGCTCAAAATTTGACTGAATTCAAAATCAAGAAAAATACACATGCTAAATATATTTCTGGAAAAAAGGAATAAAACCTTCCTAAAGCTTATGGGCCGAAAACGAGCAGCCAGGTGCGGGCGCTAAGGCCCCAGTTCAGCTCGGGGAGGCGGGTGGCCTAGCCCAAGGCCGGCCCCCCCCGTGCCCCAAAGCCGCAACGTGGGCTGGGGCGAGAAAGCGGCCGCGGGCCGTTTGCCCCGCCAGCCCAGCTTGGCTTGAGGCGATCTCAGCCATCCATTTGAAACCGACGGCCACGAGCGAATTTCGGAGAGATAAAAGCCCTGGCCGCTGTTGACGGTCGTTAACGTCAACTTTTACTAGCACTTTAAACCTGAAGGAGAACATGAAAACACACTAATTTAGGGTTTTAACTGACAATTTCTACGAGTTTTGGTTATTTGTGAAATTTCTAGGGAATTTTCCAGAAAAGACAAAAACAGGGATTTAAGTGCAAATTTACCACGAAACTTAACCGCGACGCAACTACACCGCCAACAGGATCAAGAAGGTTCAAGAAGACACCCGGCGGCGGGGGGCCCGCAATGCGGAGCTCAGGTGGGGCCGGCCGGCGCCCTAATTCCACCGATGGCCGCCGCTTTCTGGAGTCTTCCTCCCACGGTTCCTTGGAAGACAATCAAAGCATCCCTACGTCGATTTTAGATCGGTTTGATCCGACGGTGCACATGAGATGAAGACGCGGATCGCTGACGTGGCGGTTCCTTGCCCCCTACTCCACCTCGGCCTATATAATGACGCCCTAAGGCCCCTCCAAGAGGCATTCTACACCCCGGTGCTTCATATTCTCTACAAAATTAGAGTTAGGGTCCCTCTAGCTGATCTAGTTCTAGTTCATTTAGATCTAGTTCATCTAGATATAGCAATTAGGAGAGATTAGTTCTTCTAGATCTAGTCTTGTTTAGAGATTAGAGAGATTGAGTAGAGGATTAGATATTCGGAGGAGTTCCGGCATGTCGGCGCTTCTTCGTGGGTCAGTATTCTTACGGATTCGGCTCCTCGCCCTGAGCTGCGTTCGAGGTACTTTTGTATTTACCATTCTGATTTAAGTAAGCAACTTGTTTTTATTCGTTCTTTGGTTTACATCTCATATTGAGTGCTTTGATCTTGGTCATTACTTGGTTGAAGTAGTATTTCGTAGTGTAGGCGTGGTGCCTAGGCTAGGTTTACTTGTGAATGTCCCCCCCGATCGGTAGGATAGTGGTAGCTCGCGTAGGTGACTTTATAGCTACGTTGAATCCTCGTAGTCCACTTCCCGTTGATAGGACTGATAGGCTTATAGGTGTCTGGTAGGAAGATTACTCTGTTTCTTCTCCTATTCATGTCACTTGTCCGATAAGACGATATTATACAAAGTTTACCGGAGTCAGAACTAGAGTACATTAGCTATTTCTTTTTTCTTGATATGATCTAGCCGAATTGTAGGGTTAGGTTTATAGACGTGTCATCATCACAACTGTTCCCTGTGGATACGATATTTAAAACCTCAGGGTAAAATGTGACACCGGTATGATATACGTGCGCTTGCGGATAATCCTACTTAAAACTTATTTAATGGAGTGCGAGTTAAAAATACCAACAAGTATTTTTTGGCGCCGTTGTTAGGAAACGGTTTGCTGATTTTGACTTAGTCTAGCTTAATCTTGTATCATACTTTTATCTTTTCTTATTTTATCCCAGTCTCTCTTTATTATTTTTGTGTTCATCCTTATGGATGTTTTTAATTCTGTTCCTATTTATCTTTATGACATGCGCAAAAGTTTTGAGCCACCAAAATCTATAGAACCTATCATAACACCTGGCTATGAGCTACGCCCATGTCTAATTAATATGATTCGGGATAACTTATCACCCCGAACTAGATACAGAAGTCTTGGTAGCTAAAACATAATCATTTCATTCCTAAGATTTAGCTATTGATCCTAAACCTTTAAGATTCCACTTCATTGATTTAGACTTCCAATTAGCTAAGATGCTCCTAAATCAATACATATCAGATCTTATTAAAAGAGCATCTTAGAAAAAGTGTCGTCAACTTTCTTTCCCTTCTAAAAGACATTGGAAAGAGTACAAGGATGGTATGTTGAATGATGCCGTAGAAGAAGAGCCAAGCCACTTAGGAATAAATTCTATCTTCTCCCCTTCTATGCCCACAATAAATGTCTTTGAACCCATCTCTAAACCCATCCTTGACTCCAATGAATCTTTTATTGCTCTTTCTGCTAAATTTCATAATAATCCTAGAAATCTATCAAGACATCCTAAGAATAGGAGTCATGAAGATTATAGGAATACCCAATAAGAGCAACGACAATGGCAGGAATGCATAGAACATACTAGAAATACTTATGCCATTGTAAAAGAACGGATGGAAAAAGACGAAGCTTTAGCACTAGCATCTAAACTTGGTTTAAATTCAAATGGTGAGCTTGAATCAATTTCTTTAATAAACGTAACTCATCCAAGTTTAGAGAAAGCTTTAGACGAGACCAACCTTGGAGGTATCAATTCATGGGAAATCCTAGAAAATAAAACATCCAATAAATGTCATAGGCATGAAATAATAGAGGCAAACTTATTGCCTATAGACAACCATAAAGAGACACCCTTGGAGTTTGAAAAAGGAGATTACATCGATGAACATGGGAATTATCTCATTAACACTTTATCAAATCCATGCTCATATGAGAAACTTCCTGAATCTTTTGGTCTCTCTAATATTACCACATATGAGATCTTTAACCCCCCTTATTTTACCTGTTTATAAAATCATTAAGAGGGTGGTTGTAGATGCATATGTTTATCATAAATATTAAAGATCTCATTGTAAGCTTGATATAGGTGCACAAAGGATAATGTTCTAGAGGAAACCATCTCACCAACTCAAAGTACAATAATTAGAAGGTTTTCTAAGAACAACCTTGTGTCTCAAAATAACCACTCTTAAAAAAAATGATGAATTGAGCTTGCACCTTTTGTTATACCCTTGTGAATTGAGCAGAGTTATAATTATCAAAATATTCCTCCGGGTATTTTTGTCACTAACCATTCTAGGTTCGAAGTAAGAAAATAATTAATGGCAGCACCAGATATGTCAAAACAACCATTATGCAATTTTGAATTACATCCACTCAAGTTTACATTTACTTTGCAAAATTCAAGCTTTGGGGAATGGGCTTATTTAAAAAAATCTTAAACCATGTTGCTAATAATGGTTGTCTCTACCTTTTAATTCATGCTGAAAATATTGAATAATAATCATACTCTTTCATCTCTATCTTAATAAAATCTCTATAAGTGCTTTCATGTTTTCTTTTATCCGCTATAGTAAGTTTTCGTTTAGAAGTACTACATATGGGTAATTCTAAAGGTTTTCTAAATTAAGCGTGCTTAGGTTAAATAGCCTTCCTTAACCAAAATTAGACATGGAGTCTAGCTTGGTTATTGAACTAGAAATTGTTGTGGTAGACATTGGATATTTTGTGGACTAACCCTTGTTGGAAAATTTTTAAAATTAATTTGGACAAGTCATGAGATAAATTCAAATTAGAAATGAGAGATGGCACATCTTGAACTTTAATAACTTTGTAGAAGAAGACATAGCTTATTCATCATAAATGAAAGAACTATGAGCATTAATGATTCATTCACTTTATCTTCTACTACAAGTTACTTTGCATCAAGCTATGTCTGTATAAAACATGATCTATGCTAAAAACAATATCAATGTTATTTTTTTCATTAGCATAGATAGAATAAAATAAAATACTAGACAAGCAACCTATGTTTAAAATTGGTATACTCCTTCGGGCATGTTTTGTCTACTAATCTGCATTACGAGGCATAATAATGATTGGAGTGAAAAGAGTCAAAAGATTAAAGAAGCAAAAAGATGATAAAAGAATAAGTGCAACAGAAGGCAGACAAGATGTCCATGAACAACTCAAGATACAAGAGAAGGAAACGACCACCAATCATTTACCCTTCATCACTTAGTGCCGTCACGCTCTAATAATGAAGGTAATATCCTAAGGTAAGTGGTCACTGCTCTTCTCTTGATCTTGGTATGCAGGTAAATTAAAACATAAACATGTTAGAATTACAATTTAAATTGATTAACTTTGATTAACTCAATATGGTTTGTCTTTTAAGATTGTTCATGGCACCGTTCTTTTAATCTCGGCCTTAACCAAACAAGCTAAAACATTATATCCAACCTTGGAAAGATGATAGTCATATTCATGTGAAAATTTATATAGAGATAGACAATCCTTCCATTGGTTAAGCAATTCATTCTTTTTACGCCATGTGAACTTAAATGCAACATTAAATGCTTAATCTTTTGATCCTACCACTCATGCCATAAATAAACAATTCCTGTAACACTAACTTTATCTTGTTCAATTTGCCTAAGGATAGAGAAAAATAAATAAAGAAATAGATTTGGTTCTGTTGGTGTTTTTCCACCAGCAGAGCCCATGCACTTGATCTCTACCTTGGTTTTGCAAACAGGACAACACATCGAGCAAAATTTATTAATTCTATAAGTGAGAGTTACGTGAACATGCACATTGAGCAAGATCTTTGCCAGCTATAATTAAAAGCTCTACTTCAACCTTTTGGCCAAATCAAAGAACGAAGGTGACATCATCATCACTAGAGGTATACAACTATCAAGACCTCCATCTCTCAAGATGGAGAGATACACAAGAGTGGAAAAAGTTCTATCGGTAAACTTAAAATTTCGTACCCTTGCCATAAGGTAATATGGTAGCTATCTAATTAATTAGTATTCCTATCTATATTAATAATTTCATTTTAATATATTCATCTTCATAAATATTAAAAAGAAAAATAAAATATAATAAATATTTATTGCTTCATTTATTTGCGTCATAAAATATTAAAAGCCCCACATAAATAAACTTGTGGTAACCCTCAGTAGGAATATTTATTGTGGTGGCATAAAAAAAAAAAATAGCTCCTATATTCTTGCATTATGAAAAGCCTAAGCCCCATAAGAATAAATTCTCGTGGAGGCATAAAAAATACAACTATATCTATCATGTGCATATATATTTAATTTCTGCATAATTAAACTAGAAAATCCTAAAAAAGAGAATCCTGCTAGAATCTTTCATTTCAAATCAACTCAAAGAATAATCAATTACTTATTGGCTGATCACTAACCTCTTATTAAATTCAAGCCTTGAGTTTTGGTTTTCTTGTTGGAGTATAATTATGCAGAAACAACATTATGACAAGGAGAGAGTCTATTAGTGGCATCCACCGGGATCAAGCTCTTGGTTAGCTCACTCTGAAGATCATCAACACCAAGTATTGCAAACATCTAGCTTGGAGGAGGAGCATCCCCTAGTTATCGGGTAACTATACCTAGGCGATTATCGAGTCTACATTATATAGTCATAAAATACCAAAAATATGTGAGCACATGAAGGTTCACAATAGTATCATAGGAAAATTTAAAAATACTAAAAATATGTGAGCACATGAAGGCTCACCCTTAATTAAGAAAAACACAAAAAAATATTCGGGCACATGAAGGCTCGACGCGATCGAAGAGATTAGCTTGGGGGAGACGCACCCCCGTTATCATCGTG
Source organism: Chrysopogon serrulatus (assembly GCA_015844335.1). NCBI lineage: Eukaryota > Viridiplantae > Streptophyta > Magnoliopsida > Poales > Poaceae > Chrysopogon > Chrysopogon serrulatus. Next base: position 199,515 of record JADLZL010003448.1, read on the forward strand.
ATTAAGGTATGTCTTTACTATTAGTTTTATTTTAGTAAGCTATAGTGTGTGTTAGATTCAATAATTAAAGTATATTTGAAGAACTCTCTCTCTCTAATCTTTTAAAGTGGAAATGATGAATAGTTGCTCTACAGTAATTCCTTTCAAGTGCCTAGTTTTCAACCATAAATTCTCCTGAGTTTTGGACATAACTACTTTGATATAAGAATTTACTCTGAACCTGAAAATTGTGGAGGCATATGCTTGAGCTAAAGTCTAGGTAATTGATTGATATGATATATGAAGGTCTAAGCTGCTATTTATCTTATTCCTAGCATTACTAAGTTCTGAAGATTTATTTTGAAAACCTAAAATCTTACATGATAAGCTCTTGTATGATAAAGTTTAAATTCCTACCAAAGACATATATGATACATTTAGAGTTAGAAAACCCTTTGCACATTCATCTTTGCTTGCTTTACATTGAGTTTAGTCAACCTTTGTTGTATACCTTATGAGAGTCTTGTCATGCTTTTTTAAAATCAAGATCACCGACGCACTCCACCTACATATGCATTACTCCTACTCTAGGATGTAAGCGCAGCTTATTTTCACTTTCATCTAGATCCACCTTAAAAAATATTTTTCTCCTACATCGGGAGTAAACACCTAAAAAAAATATACCCTATAGGACAGACCCTCATTTAATTGCTCTAAATTCTTATCATTATCTCTCTAATTATTTATATTCAAAGGATGCATGTGGCTATGCAAAAGTATTGAAAAAAAGAAGAGAAGAGTAAAAAAAAAATAGGAGTAAAAGATGGACAAGTGTCCCAAGCATTAAAACAATGGGTACATAGATGCCCGCCTCCCAAATTAAAAAAAAAAAAAAAAAAGAGAGAATAAAGATAGCCCATGTTTTCCCCTTGAAAAAAAAGTTCCAAGGAGGGAGTTATTTTCAAAGAGCAAAAGTAGAATTAGGATTAGCCACTAAATACCATATATACACCTATCCACCATATTTCATACACATGCACATCTTGATTTGATTGAATGCATCGATTCTCTATGGATCTATTGTTTGACTTTACAATATATGAATTGCAAGTATGCTCATCCTTGTTATTGCCACTCCTATAAGCTCTACTATGATCCTTAGTTGTAGGAAGGCATGACATTATTAATGTCTCAAGTAAGATCCATAAATACCATATATAATAAGAGACTTGAGGGTGTCATACAATTAAGCTCGAGTTTTATTGCGAAAATTTACAAAACTCCGGAATATTGGTACTGTAAAAGAATTTGAGATATAGTGCTTGACTTGATTGTTCTCTCTTTCGAATGCTCAACACTTATGCAAAAGCTGTAAAGCTCCATAGTTAAAGGTAAAATGGGTAAGTTTGAAAGTTAGAGCAGTTTTGTCTAAATTGGAGGAAAATTTATGTTTAAAAGCAAGTGTGCTTAAAAGAAATAAAAATATTGCAGCAACTCGATCCAAGATTATTATTAATTAGATCTAGGTTGTTTGCCAAGGGGGACCGGCAAAAGGTAAGCTTGGGGGTTATTGTTGACGGTCGTTAACATCAACTTTTACTAGCACTTTAAACCCTGAAGGAGAACATGAAAACACACTAGTCTAGGGTTTTAACCGACAATTTCCACGAGTTTTGGTGATTTATGAAATTTCTAGGGAATTTTCGGAAAAGACAAAAAAACAGGGATTTAAGTGCAAATTTACCATGAAACTTAACGCGACGCAACTACACCGCCAACGGGATCAAGAAGGTTCGAGAAGACACCGGCGGGGCCCGCAATGGAGCCAGTGGGGCCGGCGGCCCCACCACAGGGCCGTCGGCGCCCTAATTCCACCGATGGCCGCCGCCTCTGAGTCTTCCTCCCACGGTTCCTTGGAAGCCAATCAAAGCATCCCTACGTCGATTTTAGGTCGGTTTGATCCGACGGTGCACATGAGATTAAGACGCGGATCGCCGACGTGGCGGTTCCTTGCCCCCTACTCCACCTCGGCCTATATAATGACGCCCTAAGGTCCCTCCAAGAGGCATTCTACACCCCGGTGCTTCATATTCTCTACAAAATTAGGGTTAGGGTCCCTCTAGCTGATCTAGTTCTAGTTCATTTAGATCTAGTTCATCTAGATGTAGCTATTAGGAGAGATTAGTTCTTCTAGATCTAGTCTTGTTTAGAGATTAGAGAGATTGAGTAGAGGATTAGAGATTCGGAGGAGTTAGGCATGTCGGCGCTTCTTCGTGGGTGTATTCTTACGGATTGACTCCTCGCCGGGAGGCTGCGTTCGAGGTACTTTTGTATTTACCATTCTATTTTAAGTAAGCAACTTGTTCTTATTCGTTCTTTGGTTCACATCTCATATTGAATGCTTTGATCTTGGTCATTACTTGGTTGAAGTAGTATTTCGTAGTGCAGGCGTGGTGCCTAGGCTAGGTTTACTTGTGAATGTCCCCTGATCAGCCGGATAGTGGTAGCTCGCGTAGGTGACTTTATAGCTACGTTGAATCCTCCGTAGTCCACTTCCGTTGATAGGGTGATAGGCTTATAGGTGTCGGTAGGAAGATTACTCTGTTTCTTCTCCTATTCAGGTCACTTGTCCGATAAGACGATATTATACAAAGTTTACCGGAGTCGAAGAACTAGAGTACATTAGCTATTTCCTTTTTCTTGATATGATCTAGCCTAATTGTAGGGTTAGGTTTATAGACGTTGTTATCATCACAACTGTTTCCTCGTGGATACGATATTTAAAACCTCGGGTAAAATGTGACACCGGTATGATATCGTGTGCTTTATGGATAATCCTACTTAAAACTTATTTAATGGAGTGCAGTTAAAAATACCAACAGCCGCCATTAACCCTAACCCTAGGGCTTCATTTGCCTTTCTTTCTCTCTCTCTGCCGGCTGCCTCGCCCAGTAGCTATGGCGGCCGGGCGGCTATGGCGCCCGGTGAGGGACGGCGCCGCCGCACCCCCGCATCCCTCTTTTCTCCCCCCTTCGTCCCCTTCCCATGCTTGCAACAAAGAACGACGGCGCGGTGGTCGGTGTCCCGGTCCTTTGGAGAAGAAGATGGCGCCGGCGCTGGCCCCTTTCACCGTCTTGGCGCGGCCGCCCCGAGCCGAGCGCCGCCGTCGAATTAGGCGGTGCCCAAGCCCCGTGCTCTGAGAAACTAAGCCACCCGGTGAGCCCAAGGCTCGGCCGTGGTGGTTCTCCCCGCCGGCGGCGGTCAGAACTCCGGTGAGTGATTTCTTTCTTAGGGTTGGGTTCTTCCCATGTCTGATTTGCACGGGATTGGGCTAGGGTTGGGGTTTTCGGATCGAGATCCCCTTCTTCTAATTTCTGAGTAGCCCGGGACGATGCTCGTAGACATGTCGCTCGGCGGCTAACCCTAGATTAGGGTTTCTGATTACTGAATTTGACCCGATCTAAGCCACTGTTTAGTTTGGCTCGACTGATACCATTGTAAGGACTGATCCAAGATCACTAACAGCAGATTAGATGGGTGAACTAACTTAGAGTGAAAGTAAATGACACATTCCTAGTACTAGATCTACCAGTGCACGAGTACGGCAGCAGTACAGAGAGGGAGAGGAGAATACTAGGGTTCCGACCATCGGTTTTAGGAGCGGCCGAGCTTGAGTCCGCCATTGCCTTCGGTCGGTGAAGATGGAGGAGATCCGGCGATGCAGTGGTGGCGGCGCTTCCCGTCACTTGTGCGGCTCCCCGATCGGATTAGGGTTGCTGGATTTGTCGGTGGGAGTAGTGGCGGCGACGAACCTTGGAGTGCGTGCCCCGGCCTCTCACCTATATTTATATACCGCACATGACAGGGGCCCTCCAACCATAGGTGGGTTGGGCTCCCCCGATCAAGGAGCGGATCAAGGTCCCTAGTGGGCCGTTGGGTCCAATAGGAGAAGAGATCAAATCTAACACAGGGCACTCCCATCTGTGACGCCCTTGTTTAGAAGGCGTAGCCATCGCTATTGAGCCCGGTTGCATAATCTCCATCGTTTGCCGGCCGCTTAGAATCGCTATGTGTTCTGCCGAACGTCTCAGATCACCTTCACGGACTGCATTTCGCTCATGCCACCAATTATTCATAATGAAAATAGTTTTTAGCCGAGTGTCACCCTTCAGTTGCAGGATGGATTTCACTGTCTCTTTGGCACTTTGGCATTGGCTTAGTATGTTTCTTATTTCGTCCAGACCTGCTGATCTCCACACGTTCTTTACCTGCTTGCAATTGAAGAACAAATGGTTTCCATCTTCCCCAACACGCCCACACATAAAGCATCGGTCCACGACTGCTACTCCTCGCCTGCTCAGATTGGTGCAGAGCGCAAGAGAGTTATGTGCTAACCTCCAAAGAAAATGTCTTAATCGGCCCAAACCTTCAAACTTCTAAATTGCAGCCCAGAACTTTTCCTCGGCGCCATCATCTGATGAGCTCCCACCTGCCCCACCATGTAACCTGTTCCTCTCGAGGTCGTCACAGAATACTCTATAAGCCGATTTAACTGAAAACAATCCTTTGGGGTCAAAATGCTAGGCCAGGACATCATCCATGTCCGGGTGAACAGGGATAGCAAGGATCTGAACAGCATCTTCACTACAAAACACACTATGGACCAACTCCCTATCCCACTGCCCGGTGTTTGGATTTATTAGGTCAGCTACTCTTGATAATAAATTTGCAGACCTTGGAGTGATTGGCCGCCTTGTCACCCCTCGTGGTATCCATGGATCCGACCAGGTTTTAATCCTCATACCATCACCCACACACCATATTAGCCCCTTCTTCAGCAGCTCCACACCTTTCAAAATACTCCGCCATGTATAAGAAATTCCCCCCCGGGTTTTGCGTTGAGTAAATTACCATCCCGAAAATATTTGGCTTTTAGGATCCTTGCACACAGGGAGTTAGGGTTTTGAATTAGTCTCCATCCTTGCTTTGCCAGCATGTCAATATTAAAAGCATGTACATCTCTGAAGCCTAGGCCACCTTGCTTCTTTGGTTTTTTTCAGTTTTTTCCCAACTTAGCCAATGCATCTTATTCTCTTTGTCATTTTGGCTCCACCAATACCTGCACACTTGTCTGCTGATTTGATCGCATAGCTCTTTAGTTATATCAAAACAGCCCATGGCATATGTAGGGATAGCCTGCGCCACAGCCTTATCTAATAATATACTAGTTATGTGTAGTATATAAATATTAATATTTTCTTATATAGTATATTTGATCAAAATTAAAAGTATTTAATTTCTAAGAATTCTAAGAAACCAAGAATAACACTTAATTTATGACAAGAGTGCATACACAAATTAAAAATATTATAAGATTTGACAAATCAAATTTATGGAGGGGTATGTATATGCATATGTCCTTTTGCCCTGTTGAAGTCTTTGTAGTCGTCTTGCTCACTTTTCCTCTCCTATCTTTCATCTTCTTCCCCTATTCTAGATCTTGCAACCGGTGTCCTCCCTTTTGCTCTAGTATCCTCCCTCCCCCTCCTTGTTGCCTCCCGTGCTCGCTTGCAGGTGTCATTCCCACCACACAGCTACCAGTAGTGCACTATGTTGAGTGCGTTGACATGCTCCAATAAGTGTGGCATCAAGGCGATAAAATGTAAGAGTAAAAAAGATGAGGTATTCTGCAAGTGTCCAAACAACTTTCCAATAGGTTAGTATCGTTTCACTGATTTCTTATGATTTTTTATGGTTGAGCAATGTTTTTGGGATTCTTTGTTCGATAAAATGACAGTACATGTGAGTACTATTAGTTTGAGGTTGCCTATGCTATGAGAAGTATATGTGCCCCAATCATCTTTTATTGGTGAACACGTGTCGGTGTTTTGAGTAAGCACCAACTAATAAATTTCTAGATGCACGTTTTATGTCTGGATGGTTCGCTAAAAGGACATAGGGGAGTATACTGGTTCGGGCGAGAGGCCCGTCCAATCAAAGTGGGTTGTGTTACTCAGCGATGGTTCGTAGTAGGGGTTACAAACGGTTCAAGAGAGGGAGGGGCTCCCAAGTCTTTGTGATTGAACGTGGTGCCAATATCGTGGTGTGTGAGTGATCGGTGGTTCATGTGCTGGCTGTGGATGGATCTTCGAAGGGTGGCTCGCCCTCCCTTTTATAGACGAAGGGAGGGTGCGGCCTTACACGGACTCCATAGGTGAGCAATGGGCGTGTCGTGCAAAGGAAGAAGAAGAAAAAGAAAAAGAACTATGGTGTAGTGGTTCGTCCGCTTCTCCAGGGGTCAGGGCGTCCTTCTTCTTCCTGTGGATCACGTCATCGTGAGCTAGTCGTCGGTGCTGTCGCGTCATCAGAATGCCTGCCCATACCCTCACAATGGACGGAAGGGATGAGCAGTTGATTAGGATCTGAGTCACACGTTCGCTGGCCCGGGGAGCGACTTCCCGACCTAGGTGGCCGGGGACGATTCCACAGGGAAGATAGGCTAGTTCAGGTCAGATTCCACTTGTTAGTTATGCATTAGCGTTAAATGACTGAGGCTAGCCGCTAACTGCCTCATAAAAATTAGATGCGTGGAGTTTCCCCGCAGGGAAGTTTGCCAGAGCATCTCCAACAACTTATTAAAATTGATTTGCCAAATCTTGAGTTTTAGCAAGTTGCTAATTTGTTTGATAAGTGAAAAAAAGACTTATTTCCAACAACTCCTTAAAACTCACTTGCCAAAACGAAAAAACCTGCTAACGAATGAAGAGCCCCGCTAAGCGAACGAAGAGCCCCGCTAAGAAACGAAGAGCCCCGCTAACTTCTCTCGATAGCAAGTCCTTTCCGCGCGCGGAGATATACGCGTGCGAGGCCCGTGAATAGCAACTTGGGATAAATAGCAAGTTGGTTTGAGGAGTTGTTGGAGAGGGATTTTTGTGTTTTTACCAAATTAATAAGAATAACAACTTCATTTGAGGAGTTGTTGAAGATGCTCTAGCCTGAATACCGAATTACCTAAATCTGTTCTCAGAGCCAGCGTGTGCGTTGAAATGAATATACACAATTATTGAAGTCGATGATAGTTTAAGATATTGTTTCAGAAGATATATATTGTCTTTAGGTTTTGAAGAATAACAAATTAAGTGAAATGTGCAGGAGAGAGGAGTAATCGTTAGCATTTCGGCTTTCTTTATCGTGCCATGCAAAAAATAGATAAAGTATAAAAGTATCTAGCCATGCCTGTTTATTTCATAATTGCAACTAGCGATGAAAACAGATAGCTCCCAAAACATCCATTTTTCCATATTTTTTTCCCTTTTTTTAGAAAAATCCAGAAGCGGTACGGAATCCGGAACAGAGGTTTCCAGAATCCGAACGAACTAGACAGCACCTCGCGCTTTGCCGCGGGCGGGCTATTAAGTCCTGAGCTGAACATCTAAACCTAAAGAAGTGGTACTGTAAAAGTGGAGAACATTTCTGAGTTTACTGTATTAAAAATTGATGTAACGATGGTACTGGGATTAATAGAATTGCATGAAGCAAAATGTCATCTGAACCGAAAATGGCCTTCAAGCAATTTATTATACCTGGGAGTGGATAGGAATAAAAAGATTGTAGCTGCGAGTGTGATAGGAAAGAGAAGGAAAAAAAAAAGCTGAAAAGGCTGTTATTATGAACTCTATTAGTCCATAAGACCGGTTCATCATGTCATGTAATGAAAACTTGTCTTAGGTAGCAAAGCATAGACATTTGTGGTAATTTAGATATATAGGATATTTTCAGAAGCACTGAAAAATCCATAAGTTAAATAATGTTCTAACTGGTCTGTTAATTTACAAAGGAAACACCCTTGATAGAAGTTTTGAAGCAGCACTCCTTAGTGGTATCTGCAGGCATACATAGGTCATACAGGTCTGAGATCAGTGCTTTAGTCATACTGGAGATAACAGTTAAAGTATTGTAGTCTTCACAAGGAAAAATGAACTGATGAACTTTTCCTGAGGTTGGACATGGGCTTAGAAGGCAACATGATCTGATTCATGGACTGTAATGGAAATACAAATTAGTGTGCACCAAGGCTGAACGAAAATGTCATTGGTTGAGTGATTTGATCCAGAACCTGTCCTCCATTGGGTCTTTTGCCTTGCGGACTTCAATGTCTAGTGTTGGACTTCCTGTCGATTCAATACTTCCCCCAGTTTCTCAAATCTTAGAAAATAAGGTACTGACCTCTGCATCATCTTGCCTGAAAAATTGAGAGGGAAAGGTGATTTGTCCAACTGCAGGGATCAGAAGCACGAAAAAAAAAAGAGTACGTAAAGTTGAGAACAGTAAAACATGTTCTTCATGTGATCTACAGTGCTGAAGGCAATTATGTTCTGAAAATATGGGAACATTGTTAACCAGCTATCCATTCTATATAAAATGCTGAATAGGCTGGAAAACCATATACGTTTGTAGCATGAATTACAATACAAAGACAGATAGGGATCTTTATTTGAGCACCTTAACAACATCTAATTAAAAGTTCAGGTGTAATATCGATGTTAGGTACTAAAACCGAACCTTCTTTTCAGTTTCTGAATATTCCTCCTTAAGGGAGTTTTGTGTTCCATGTTCTATTGAGTCCTCCCTGTAAGATTTGGTTCAGAACACAGATTGAAAAACAATTAGATCCTTTTTTACACAAAAAGGGAAAAGGAAAAGTACATGTAAGTTTACAAAGAACAATTGAATAACCTAGAATTTAATATTACCAAATTATCCATTTATGAGGCAGCGCAGGCTGCAACGCCGGCCAATCACCTGTGCAAAGAGCAAGATGGGGAGGGAGAGAGGATCTACGGGAGTAGCAGTGAGACAGAGAAGGAGGAGAGTGTGAGGCACCGGCAGATTGGGCCGGAGACCGGTGACGGTGAGCAACGGGATGTGGCGGCGGTGGGTGGACCAGGAGGAATAGGGAGGTGTCCATGTGGAAGGTTCCTGGAAGGACAGGCGGTGGGAGAAAGTAAAGAAACAAAGAAACCGACGGTTAGGATGGGAAAAGGGACGGTTGCGATGAGGTAGCGCAGGCTGCAACGCCGGCCAATCACTTGTGCAAAGAGCAAGATGGGGAGGGAGAGAGGATCTACGGGAGTAGCAGTGAGACAGAGAAGGAGAGGGTGAGGCACCGGCGATTGGGCCGGAGACCGGTGACGATAAGCAACGGGATGTGGCGGTGGTGGGTGGACCAGGAGAATAGGGAGGTGTCCGTGTGGAAAGTTCCTGGGAGGACAGACGGTGGGAGAAAGTAAAGAAACAAAGGAACCGACGGTTAGGATAGGAAAAGGGACGGTTGCGATGATTCACTGTAGATGAATAGTGCAACAGTGAAAATCCTGGCTCAGAAACTAAAGATCTTATATAATGATGGCGTTTTTCCGTCCGTATTGTCGGAATTCTGTATTTCATAAGAACTTTTCTCAGTTTGTTTCGGATTTTTACCAGATTTTAGGCTAGCCCACAAAAAAAATATTTTCCATTCCTGGCTCCAAATATATCAAATAATATATTCATTTCGATCGACTCGACGAGCTCTTCGCAATGGTGTACTCCAAATACTGTGAACTATTTTTGTATATGATTGTGATTTTGAGTATAAAGATGCGCGGTATCCCGGCTTAAGTTCCAGATTTATGACCGTTTCCATTGAATTTTTTATCGTATTGGTTTGTTTGTTTCCGCGCACCTGTATATTCCGATTCAAACCCACATTTTCTAAATGCGATCCTAGTTCTACCAAAAAATCCGATTCAAACCCACATTTTCTAAATGCGATCCCATTTCTACCAAAAAATATAGAAACGAAAGTAGAAATGGTTTTTTTCCATCCATTTTCATCGCTAATTGCAACCGGTTTGATTGGTCATTTTTAGGGGCAGAAGTAAAAAAAAAAAAAAAACCCACACCAACGCCTTCTTACGGTGCACGGTAAAAATTTTGCAACCCCGGACATGGAGACGCTTGACCGGTCCCACCTGGCAGGCACACTGACCGCCCGGACAGATGCAACACCAAGATAGAGCGAGGAGCCTCTCGATTCTCCCCCTCCCGCCGTGCTCCTCGTCTTCCCCAAATCCCTCGCCGCGATGGCGCGCCTCCTCCTCCCCCTCCCCTTCGCCGCCGCCGCCGCCGCCTCTGCCTCTACCTCATCGCTCCACCTCTCCGCCTCCCGCCTTCGTCTCGCCGCGGTCTCCGGTACGCAGCCCATCCTTATCCGAGCCTCTCGCCGGCTATCTATCGACCTTGGGTGGGGCATCCTCGTGTGACGTATTGCGGTTCCTATCGTTTCAGTCGCGCGGCGCGAGGGTCTCTTCGGGGGAAGGGTGGTAGGAGGAGTGGTGAGGGCGCCCGCGAGGCTTGCTAAGCGCGGGTTGTGCGCCGGCGCGGAGGCTGGCGGCTCGGCCGGCATGGTGGTCGGGCAGGAGGAGGCCATGGAGTGGGTCAAGAAGGACCGGAGGCGCCTGCTCCACGTCGTCTACCGCGTCGGGGACCTCGACAAGACGATCAAGTAGGACACGGTGCTTTCGACGGATTGCTTTGGGGGCTCACTGCTGTTTGCTCCAATTTGGATGAGACTGTCCTGTATCTGTAGGTTCTACACGGAGTGCCTGGGCATGAAGCTGCTGAGGAAGAGGGACATTCCCGAGGAGAGGTATACCAATGCCTTTCTGGGGTTCGGGCCTGAGGATTCGCATTTTGTTGTGGAGCTCACTTACAGTAAGCTTATTTGGTCAAAATTCCTTTAAAACATCCCTGGTTATTCTGTCAATTAGATAATGGCAATGCCTGTTATGATTAACTTATAAAACCCCTTGGGTACTTTTGCTGGCAGATTATGGTGTGGAGAGCTATGACATTGGGACTGCTTTTGGCCACTTTGGAATTGCTGTTGACGATGTAAGCAGTAAGCTTATATCTCTATGGACATTCTGCATTTTACTCGCTGACATTCAGTTCTCTGCTGATGAAGTGTAATGTTATTTTTCTGTTTTGTTGAGTCAGTGATGTTGCATAGAGAATTATGGAGAGTTTGTTTATTGCTTTGCTTTGCTAGGATTGGTCCCAAGTTAACTCATGCTTTAGCACCAAAGGCAACCTGTGTTTTTTACCTTTCAAGAAAATAATTAAGCCCTGATTAATTAAGGGTTACTCATTTGGGACTAACCCATCTAGAGTCTAGACATAATCAAAGACTTATCTGAATATTTATATTTATTACTTAACCTTTTTTTGTAACTCATACTTTGCAATGCATAACATTGGCTTCCTTCGAGGTGCCTGTACCCCCTCCCCCCTCCCATGTATGCCATTTCTTTAGACGAATAGATTTTGCATACTCAACCAGAATCTCAGTACCCTTTACTTTCTTCTGCACCATAGGATTTCATATAATATAAAGACATAAATGATGCAAGATACAATTCTCTCACAAGTTAAAAAAAGGCTATATTGGTTGTTGCCACTTGCTAGTATGTGCATAAATTAAAGTAAGAAACTCATTTTTATATGGGGAGTTAATTCTTTTTTTTTCTGTAACATTTGTTCTTATGGCACAAAGTCCACATGTATGCATGTAAAATATTATCTGTGAGTGATAAAGATGAAACTTCAGTACCCTAAGATAACACGCATGTCCTTTGCTGAAAGCTAGTCATGATGCACCATCCAAGTTATTGCAATTATTAGTTGGACATGCTATATTGCTATCCACTGGCAACATATTTGAATGCTATTCATACTTGAATACGAACTAGTTTGGCACCTTGAATTTCAATGCTTGAAAACTGCAGGTTGCAAAAACGGTGGAACTTATTAAAGCAAAAGGAGGAACAGTCACAAGGGAACCAGGTCCTGTCAAAGGTGGGAAATCAGTAATGGCCTTTATTGAAGATCCTGATGGTTACAAGTTTGAGCTTATAGAAAGAGGTCCTACTCCTGAGCCTTTGTGCCAGGTAATGCTTCGAGTGGGAGATCTTGATCGTGCTATAAATTTTTATGAGAAGGTAACTTTTCTGCGTGAACTAAAACTGATATTGAGTTTGAGTTTGCTCATTTATAATTTTGAAACAAGTCACTGATTCATTCTGCAATATTACAAAGGCATTTGGCATGGAACTTCTTCGCAAGAGAGACAATCCTGAGTACAAGGTTGGTACCTTTTGAAACCACCCATGAACAAACATGACCACTGTTTGTTTGCTAAGAACTTTACGTGGAGCTTGCTGATAAAATGCATGCGTTTTAATTTGAATCTACCAGAAATATCTTTTAGTTAAAGTTTAATATAACACATTTCCATTTCAACTACGAGATATTTCATATCTTTCTTTTTTGCACTAGAGTCAGGCTTGTGATATAAGCACACTTATGATAAATTTGGAGTAAAAAACTCAATTGTCTGACTATTGTACACAGAATGGTTGACAACGACTTAGCTATATACTTTGTAAGCTTTGTACTTGGGGACTGGTTTTTCTCTACTTCGTTCTTTTGGTATAAGCAGCCCTTTAGTTGTATACATCCCCTCTTTTCAAATATATGTTGCATGTTAATATATACATGTGATGTAGCTTGGTCTACCTGAAACTTTAAATGGTAGCCGCTACGAAGGTGTTGCCTCTTTTTTTTGGTGATATATTTTTATGTTCTTTAACAATCCAAGTTTTATAATGATTTCAGCCTGGATTGTAGAAAACTTTAATTTTCTTAGACTTTCTTTCATTTAACTGAATGTAGTTTAAGTTCACACTTATTTATTTGTATGCCCAGTATATATGCCTGTTTAACATGTGCTTCTATTCATTTAAGGAGAAGGTCATCAATTATTTACAATGTCGAGTCCAACAATTAGTGTCTCTGTGTGTAACATCTAATTATAGTGTAGCTGCTCAGTTTCATCCATTTCATAATTGAAATTCAGTGACAACAATTGTTAGGTTACAAAAGGCATCAATACCAGCCTGCACCAAGCTGTTTTCATGGGTATGGGTTTGTATGGGCTTGATTGGGTTACTGTCTAGCCCAGCTATTTTCTGATTTCCATTTCCTTGGTCCCTACCGATGTACCCCATGACTGCAACTGGGAAGGCAGTGAATTCATATGATTGTGATGCTTCTCTGACAAGTTGTGGCACTGTTCACTGTCTTATGGCAGCGGTGCGGCTGTCTTAATTCTTTGATGTACTCACTGCTCTGGTAGCAGCAGCACTGTTCTCAGTTCCCTTGCTTTGCTTCTGCAATTACTTGTATCACTTTCGTGGTTTCTTCCTTCAGTTGGACTCAAGCACAAGCAACACCTTCTCACTGGCTATGGAGTGGTGGGTTTCTTTGCATTCATGGACATAGCCTAGAACATTTAACTAATGAAGCCATCACAAAGCTGCAGAATGCCAGGGATGGGATTTGTAGTTTGGATGAATGATGATAGCTTGAGGTTCGATGGAGCCATTGCCTGGTTTATTAAGGTTTTCTTATTATTATTATTGAAGTTTTGAAAACCATAATCACTGCTATGTTTTCAAAGTTGTTGATGAGCCTTCTAGAAACCATCCAATCGCATGAAAACCAATTGGCTCAACATGATCTGCCTGCTAATTCTCTCCCCAGGCTATTGAAAACCAGCCTAGTCTACCCATTATGCTCCCCTTGTGGGTTTGACCAAAACAAGACAGATCTTTGTAAGCCTGGCTGTGTTCCATCCACATAGAGTATAACATAATTGCAATGAACTTATGATGCCACAATATTGGTTTTTTTAATAAAAAAAACTCACTACGAGGAATTAGGTGGCACTGTAAATAAGCAGACACTGAAATTCGAGTTTGAAAATGACGGAATTATACAAACATGGGTGGTGGGGTGTAGATCCACACCTACAAACTGAGCTAAGCTGCAGGCGTTGTTCATATGCTTTATGCTACATATTGTTTCGAGTGTAACAGTTTCCATGCATGTCCAATCATCATGGGATGAATCATGATGGTTATGTCTACAAGCTTCGATCTCCATTTCATTATATTATGTAACCAGATTTTGCACATCCTCATCCAGTTGATCACTTGTAATGTTATCTATATGAGATCATGATTGTTTCATGCTATAGATGCACTGTCTATTCATGTTACTGTACACAATAACTATTGATATTTTCCTTTAGTATACAATTGCGATGATGGGATATGGTCCAGAAGACAAAAATGCTGTATTGGAGTTGACCTACAACTATGGGGTAAAGGAATATGATAAGGGAAATGCTTATGCACAGGTATATATATATATATTTTTTTTTTCCTTAAATTATTCACGTTTGAACCTTGCTGTTCTGTTCAATAATATGAGCATTCTTCCATTGGTCTTTTTCCTCTTCCTACACTTATGGAGTTTGCTTATTTTCCTTCCAGATTGCTATTAGTACGGATGATGTCTACAAGACCGCTGAAGCAATTAGAGTAAATGGTGGACGTATTACTCGTGAACCTGGTCCATTACCTGGCATTAACACCAAGATAACTGCATGCATAGATCCAGATGGCTGGAAAACAGTATGTGCCTTTTCCTCTTGTTTTACTGTGAAAATTACATTTCTACTTTTCCCTTTTCCTTTGTGGATGGGCTGATGAGATTATTTAAAAAGAATATGAAAAACATTGTTTTTAGTGGTTAGAAAAGGATGTTTGTTCCTAGGTGGCATGCTTGCTTGAAAAACAGGATAAGCAAAACTTATAGATTATGTATTCTTCATTTCATTTGATGACATGGATATCATGTAATTGTCATGGGCATCCCATCAAGAGTAAACTCCTATGTATAGTTTGCCTCCTAGCATGGCCTTGGGCTGCTCCATTGCATGGGCCTTAGGATTAGATAATACCCGACAGCTATAGAAAATCCAATGGACAAGAGCGCGTTGATCGCAGCAGTCACTATCTCACACATCATGAGTCATTGAGCTAGAAGCCAAGGACGTGCTGGTTGCTGCTGCACTCGCAAGGCTCGAGGTTGGGCTCTTCGCTGCTCACGTTCGTGGTCAACAGCGAGGTGAGTGTTAGGTAGGCGACTTGAAGTCTTGCATGAGCTCAGAAGAGTTGGGATGACGACAACCACGCCTCTGCCGGAGAGGAGACCGGCAATGGCATTGCCAGACACTTTGTCGACCCATGTGCAGACGATGAAGGTGGTGGCGATGGCTGCCAAGATAGCATAGCCAACGAGCGCAACATGGGTGGGCATCTGGTTGCTCTGGAAGTTCTGGTGCGCTGCAGCGCTGGTCGTCGCAGCTTGAATTGATGATGACCGTTCATCGAAATCATGGCCTCGATGGTGGAAGTTCTGTGCTGCCATGACGCTGATGGTGGTGAGCTAGAACAGTCCGTCCCCAGCACCAAGGAGATGCCCTATGGGCACCTTGTATCCCTTCAGTCCTCAGACGGGACAGTGTCTGTACCATTTCCCTTGTTTTGCCTTGCACAATGGGGCTATAGGATCCCTGAGGAGAGGAAACAACGGTGCTGAAGAGCCGAGTAGTCACCATGTAGGCTGGGCTCTTCGGTGCTTGCATTTGTGGCTGGAACTGTCGGCAGGAAAGACTAGGGCGGTTGTGCATGGTGACGCGGTGCATTGGAGGCGGCTGTTGATGACGTATTTGAGCTGGTTGCGGTCCCTGCCTCAGCGCGTTGCTCTCCATAGGCTTGTCATTGCTCTCGAGTCTCGACAAGATATCGGGCAGCGGCTCAGTGCCTTCGCTGCTACACATGGCTTGCTAGGATAGAAAGCAGGTCCTCGAGGAGATATAAGGGACAAAGCAGAGCAATGGAGAAGATGATCACGTCTCCACACTCGGGAATGATGGACTGGGTAGCTAACCAACATATCGCTGCTAGGTGATAAGTGGTAATACCTGCTGTTATCCTACTCATATCCAGAAACAAATGGGTATCCCTGCACCATACACAATCAATGTGGGTATAGTTTTGGTACAGACAATGGTAGCCAATGATATTGTACAAGGTACTCCATCCGTTCCAAATTGTAAGTCGCTTTGACTTTTTTGGTTCATCCATTTTGCTATGTATCTAGACACATTATTTTATTATATCTAGATACATAGCAAAATGGATGTACCAAAAAAGTCAAAGCGACTTACAATTTGGAACGGAGGGAGTAGAAGAAAAGTTGGAGTTGCTAGTGGAATCTGCCAAGCTAACTTCTCTTGACTCAGCTAACTGAGCTCCAAAATCCGGTTGAATGACTTACTTTTCCCTGTGGCTTTAATGCGGAGCATTTAGTGTTTACAATATTGATTTTTCTTGACTGTTGATCTATCCTTATTATTTATAGTTTGTCCTATCACAAAGCAAATAACAAACCCATAAAGCATACCACTGTGAAATAGTGTGTTCTAAGTGGAATAGTAAGTTACTACATACAAAAATTGATATTAATGTTACTTTGTGACAAAGTATTGAAGTGTTTGAAGATTGTATATTTTTTATTGATTTGTCAATTGTGTAAGTTTTGATAGAATTCTTGTGTCTACACATATTGACTGAAATATTTTCTACCCCACTACTGTATTCCTAAAAAACAATATTGACTGAATTGAGTTTGATTTTAAGTTATGCAATTTTGTTGTGATATGGTGGGTTTTTTAAGTGCTGATTTCTGTGGCATCAGGTTAGTTTTTCAAATACTAGAAATATATAATTTTTTCTGTTATTCAAATTGACCATTGAAATAAAAAAATACATACTGAATATATATCATTTTCAGAATGAAAAGATAATTTATTAGGAATATATATTTTTTGTGACATTTTTTGTTGTGGATATTGTTGTTAATGATAGACATTCCTTTCAATATTACAGGTGTTTGTCGATAACATAGATTTTCTGAAGGAGTTGGAGGAATGAGCTTTCCTAGAGATCTCAACTTGGTACATCAGGGTGACAGGTTCCATAGAGGGCTGGGCTGCAGCCCCGTGAGTTCCAAGCATGACCCGCTCAATCTTTGTAAAAGCCACCACCTCAAACAGAGGTTTGTAGATAGGTCGTCCAATCTACGGCACCACAACCACAATGACAGTTGACAGAGCATTAGATTTGCATTGCAGATCTTTGTAGATGCGCAGTCCGTTTTTGTCAGTAAAATCATACGTACAACTTTCCAGTGCACACGAAATAGTCGTTAATTGTTCCTTCGTATCAGGGACGTGTGCCCATTTTTGTTCCTTGTTGGACTTCATGTTTTTATGTCCGGACCACATGGTCATGTATCGTAGATTTTCTCAATGCATAAGTTCAATGGAAATTGTTCATCGGAACGCAAATCCTCGGTTTTCAAGGTGGCCCTATAAATATTAGAATAGGAAGAAAGGTTATGATTTTAGCCAGCGGCCCAGCCAAATGCTCATTTGATCTTCGTGGGAGCAAGCCCAGCTGAACACCTGAACTGCGATGGTCTGTACTTTTCCTTATTTTTCCACGCCTCCTATTCTGTATCAGATCCATGGTGTTTGGCGTTCAGTAGCTCATTCCCACCCTTGAGCTGCAATATAGATGTCTAGAGCACATACTACTGTCTAGATCTTAAAATATCCTGAGAAATAAGGACAACTGTACCAATTCGAGGGACTTGAATCTAGGTCACCACAAGAACCTAACAAACTAAACAGTTTAGATTGATTGCCTAAAAAATAAAACTCAAAATAAAAAGTCATTTCAATATTAGTAAGTCTGTTGTATTTTTCTCGTCCTAAATGTTTTATTTGGCCATAAACATGTCCTTGTGTTCCTCGAAAAAATAATTGAGTGAGGACCCCGTGCAGCAGCAGTTGTGGACACCTTTCACGGATTCACAACAATGTGCATATGAAATCATCAAACACATGTAATTGCTGCATAAATTTAGTAGTAGTTGGAAAGGAACATTAAACCTCTTATGTGTTGGATGATTGTGCATATGAAAGCATCAAACACATGCTATTTATATGTATGACAAATTTTTTATACTAAATCTGTCAGATTTTATAGAACATCACTTGTATACCATATGAACATCATGGAATACATCATAGAGCATCACATGTATACCATATCTATTAGATTTTATAGAACATCACTTGTATACCATATGAATATCACAGAATACATCATAGAACATCACATGTATACCATATAAACATCACATGTACTATAAAATCTGACAAATTTGACCACGTAAAATCCGCTGACAAATAACTAGACACTCCTTGTATTTTATAGTGTAGTACCTAATGATACCAATCTGATGTCATCATTTTTTGCATTCTTTTTATATATTTGATCAAAATTTTAAAAAATAACTTACATAATTATAGAAATTAATTTATTTAGTGATAGTTATGCAAATGATTTAGTATAAATTCAACAAAAACAATTCACCATTGAAGATGACCTTATCAAGTTAGGGCCCATTTTGAAGGGTTCCGACTAGTTCTATATTTAAAAGGTTCTAAATGGCTAGAGGGTGAATAGCCTAATTAAAATCCTACAAAACAGTAGAATAAAGTGGTTAGTAATACAAATGGCAAAATAGTTTTTTACTCTAGCTCTAACTAAACAAATTCAAGCGACCTACCAAAAGCTAGTTGCTATGATCTCTAGCCACACAAAAGGCTAAGTTACTACACAAGCAACTAGAGAGCTAGAGAGAAAGCCAACTACTACTTGAAGCTACTTCTACTAACTAGGCACACTAACAAGCTGCCTCTAAACAGGAGTAACACAAATGTAAGTACAAGAAAGGTTTTAGTAAGGGTGCAAACCAAACGGGGGCAAGTGTTAATCACAAGAATATCAACAAGAGATCAAATTTGACACAAGATTTGTTCCTGAGGTTCGGTTGCTTGTCGATAACCCATGTTCTCGTTGTGGCGAGACACTCAGTTGATGGCTCATGCGCTAATAGGAATCACATGCCCTACACAAGGGCATTGTAAGAACACATAAGATGAGGATAAACAATATCACGAGTAATCCACTAGATTTGTCTTTCACGATCTCTTGCGGGGAAGGCACAAGAACTCACAACAATACCAATTATGGTTGGAGACAATCACCAACTGTTACCAACAATCCTTCGCTGCTCCAAGCCATCTAGGTGGTGAGAACCACCAAGAGTAAAAAGAAACCACAACAAGAATGATTCTCAAGAGCCATTAGATGCAGTAACTCAAGCAAATGCATTTGGATCAAGAAAATAACTAGGAGATGAGTGGAAGGTGTTTGGGTTAGCTCCATAGGATACAAAGTATGTCAAAGTGTCAAGAGTGCTCCCTAAGAGCCGCTTGGTGTTTCAACGAGGCTTTTTGTCTCATGGTCTCTGAGCATTGAGACAAGGATGAGGTCCTTTACGGACTTTGTTGTTTGTAATCTTAGTTGCAGACAATGTGGTTTTAGATATTGGTCGTATGTTTTCGGGCTTGATTTCTCTAAGAAACTAGGTCAACTCTCTTCTTTTAGAAACTCCGAAGCTTTCAAAAAAGAGACTATTCATTGATTTCTTTCTAAAAAAAAAACCATTTGGAAAAGTGCACCCTAGCACTCCAATCTCCAATGTTAGAAATCTAGACAATTCAATGCTATTGTAATGTAGAAAAGACTAAAAACAAGTTTGTGATCTCTGATACGTGCACTAGTATCTAAAAGTAGCCAACATGTAGGCGATACTAACCACCATAAATTTAATCGCTGAAAATAGAGGATGAGTTGTTGTAACCACCGTCAGAGCCGACTATGCTAGTCGACATAGCACCTGTTGCCGATCACTAGCGAGAGATCGCCCTCCTTCGATAGGATGTAGAGGATTGATCCCATGCCAATGCAGTGCAGAGATGTTATCGTGTCGATCACCAGAGAGAGAGAGAGAGAGAGAGAGAGAGAGAGAGAGAGAGAGAGATCACCCTCCTCCGCTAGGAAGGGTAAGTCGTGGATTGATCCCATGCTCGCAGAAAACTCCTCACAAAATTGGCTTGAGTGGAAAAACCAATTTACGTGTCGCACCGCCACGCCAAGTCTTGGCTTGGTGCACACACCGCTTCACTCTCATCCTTCCTCAATTTTGTTGATGTAGGCAAACATAATCCATACATATAAATCAATGTCAAGTGAATATCCTGTATGGACTAAATAATATTGCACATAATATTTAGTACGAGTCTTAAAATTTTATTCAATTTAATTAACAAAATATGGGCCAAACCCACGTTAAATCTAACCTCCAATATGTTATGAATAGTGCTACCATCCAAAAATCTCATAACATATGATAATGCTAGATATTTTGAGACCATTTTTGGTCAAAGTCTTAAGAGTTTTGAGTAAGTTTTTTTCCACATCAAAGCGTCAAATGGATTGATTTGCTAGGTATTTTATACCCCTGTTTGGTTATATTTACAAGCCGGTTGGTAGGAGACCGATTTCTTTGTGAGAGAAAAATACTATTTGAACAGCACCGGTACATGAACTTGGCTCAAATTGTCATTTCGGTCCCTGAACTTTAAAAATATTTGAAGGCCCTAAACTTGGCAAAGGGTGTTATTCAGGTCTCAAAACTTTCAAAGTGATCACTGCAGGTCCCTAAACTTGGCAAAAGATGTCATCTAGGTCACTAAACTTAACATAGGGTGCCATCTAGGTTCCAAGTACTGTAGCTAATTCAGTATAAGTTTTTTTAAAAAAAAGGAATATAATTTTGAGGGACTGTAGCTATAATCTATAAAATATTCTAAAAATTGTATCTTTTTCATACAATCTCAGATGAAAATGATTTTTATAAAAAAATCGTAGCTGTTGATGAGATCTACAACTTTATAGTTTTGAGTTTTTAATTTGAGGTATTCTAAAAAAAAGAGTTTTTAATTTGAGGTCACTTAGATGCTAAAAAAATTAAATAAATTTTTAGTAGTATATTAATCACATAAGCGCTTGTCATTTTGGAAAAATCATATCTTTCTTATATGATATTAAATTGAGATACTTTCTATATGAAAGTTGTAGCACTCGACGAGATCTATAATTTTTGAGTTTTGAGTTTTTTTAATTTGAGGTGTCTAAGATGCTCAAAAAACTAAAAATCTAAAACCACTATGCATGAACTGAAATCAGTGGTTTAATTTTTTGAGCATCTTAACGACCTCAAATTAAAAAAAAACTCAAAACTATAAAGTTATATATCTCGTCGAGTGCTACAACTTTCATATAGAAAGTATCTCAACTGTATAGCATATAAGAAAGATATGGTTTTTGCAAGGCGACAAGTGCATGTATGTGATTAATATACTGCTGAAAATTTATTTAATTTTTTTAGCATCTTAGTGACCTTAAATTAAATAACTTAAAACTAGAACGTTGTAGATCTCGTCAAGAGCTATAATTATTATATAAAAATCATCTTCACCCGAGATCGTATTAAAGAGATACAATTTTTAGAATATTTTATGGATTATAGCTACAGTACCCTAAAATTATATTTCTTTTTTAAAAAAAATTATACTGAATTAGCTACAGTACTTGAGACCTGGATAACACTTTCTGCCAAGTTTAGGGACCTAGATGACACCCTTTACCAAGTTTAGAAACCTGTAGTGATTGTCTTGAAAGTTTAGGGATCGGAATGATACTCTTTGTCAAGTTTAGAGACCTCTAAATATCACTTTGAAAGTTCAGAGACCTATATGACACCTTGAGCTAAGTTCATGTACCAGTGGTGTATTTTTCTCCAAATTCGGCTGAGAAGACAAGCGAACAGAGATAGTATAAAAAAACAAGCTTCAACTGAGGCTGCTAAAAATAGGAAGAATTTACTTAGTTCTGAAGAAGCCAATCTGCCTGTTCTCCCCAAAAACCGTCCAAATTATTTGTAAAACTTCCACGGGGTTACGATGGCATTAAAAGTTCCCACACGTTTCCAAGTGGAGCGACCTCATAAAACCCACCCATCCATGACCAGGCGCTTTTTTTTTTTTAAGAAGGAACATGTATTAATCTCAGCGCATTACACCGGCCCTTTTACAAACAGGACTGCAAAGAAAAGAAAAATTATAAAGAAGTTCAAAACTTCTGTTCATCTTCCTCGAAGCCTTCAGAGATCCATTCGTCACCGCCATCGAAACCGCTTCCCAAACGTCGTCGGGCACTAGAGCCAAACTCCACAAGGTAGAGACCGCAGAGGAGGACTTACTTCTAGGCGAATCAGCCGACACTGCCTT
Source organism: Chrysopogon serrulatus (assembly GCA_015844335.1). Taxonomy (NCBI): domain Eukaryota; kingdom Viridiplantae; phylum Streptophyta; class Magnoliopsida; order Poales; family Poaceae; genus Chrysopogon; species Chrysopogon serrulatus. The sequence continues at coordinate 221,776 of JADLZL010003448.1, forward strand.
CTAGGCACATCGGCCAACTCCCGCACCCACGACGCATCCTTCGATTCCATCGCCGGCAACCCCAGCAAAGCCCAGATTTTCACCAAAGAACATCTTCTTCGAGATTAACAGGGTCAACACCATCATCACCTGAAGAAGACAACGATGCGCCGACCCTCGACTCCTGGACATGTCTCTCCGGCCTCTCCGTTGGCGTCGGAGTAGATCGCCATCGGAGAACGGAAGATCTTTGGAAGAAATTATTCATTGCGGCCGCCGCCGCTTCCGCATCACCGGCGTCACCAGGAAAAACAAGCCGCAAAGGAGCCGCACTCCTCCGGCAAAACCTAACTCCGCCGCCGAACATCGACGACGAGCAAACCCTAGAACTAGATGGACTCGACTTAGACTCTACGAAACAGTAGATCGACTAAAAACGATTGGACCCCCGTTCCTACTCTCCACCGGTAGGAGGCCGGAGGTGAGACGAACGGGGGTTAGGCGGCGGCGGCTGCGGGAGCGGAAGAGCTTGGACCCTGCCCGACTCCTAAATGGAATGTGCGACAATGCACTGTACGCCTTGTTTAGATTGCAACTTTCTGCAATCTGAACAACTGTAGCACTTTCGTTTGTATTTGACAAATATTGTCCAATCGTGGCCCAACTATACTTAAAAGATTCATCTCGTGATTTACAACTAAACTATATAATTAGCTATTTTTTTTACTTATATTTAATGCTCTATACGTATGGGTAAAAATTGATGTGATAGAGAGAATAAAAAAACTTACGAAGATAGGTGAATTAAAAGGCCGTAATTACAATGATGAGCAGGCGCTGCTGATGCGTTGCAGGCGTGCAGACTGGGACAGCGTCCGGAGCCCAGTGACAGTGAGAGCTCCATTTCCGGGGGGAGTTCCCCGGTTGCCATCACCCGTACTGCCGCGGCCGCTGCTCCCCGACCGCGTCGCCATCCGCACAGCCAGGAATGCCGGGCGCTCGCCCCGCTCGCTTTTCCCAAGCGGCTGAGCGGCCAGCATGTGTCGCATCGCTGACTGGTGGCCCCGCGTCAGTCCGGTCCCACTGGTCATTGAGACCAAGACAGTGGGTGCGGGAGGACGCGGGTGGCACCGGGCCCGCGCGGCGCATTATTTCTCGGCGGTGGGCCCCGCGGAGTTAGGGACGGAGTGGGGGGTGTCTCCCCACCCGCAGCCACACTCCACTTCACCGCGGGCCCCACTCCCGCGCGCACGGCGGGGTCACTCACCCGGTCTCACCCCGCTTCGATCGCCTCCGACGGCAGCTGGGTGGACGCGTGTACACACACTGACACGCGGGCCACTCCTCTCGCTATGGCCCACACCCAGTGGATCAGTGTAAACCAGACCAGTAGCAGCGACACCTCGTTCCGGGTCTGCTTCGCGTGGGGACCATGCATGTGGTGGTGGGCCCGCTGGATTGCCGGGGTGCGCTGCATCCATGCTCTCCATCATTATGTCCTAAGCCCACCGTTGGCCCCACGCTCATAATTTCATTTCTACCCCCACCCCTTCTTTTTTCCCTTCATTATTTCTTTTTGACTGCAAAAGACAAAAAATGATGAGGTTTTGCACAACAAATTTCTGTCGAGTCTGAACACTGTGGATGCTGTCTAGTAGTAAGCATGAATGTGGATCTGAATCCAATTCAATTCCCAAGCAAGTGGGGCCGAACTGCTACTTGCTGTTCCTGATTTGTTTTAATTTTTTGTACAAAAATGGATTTTGTATCATTTGGTGCTTTCTTTCTACTCGTAGTCTGTTGGAGAAATTTGGGACTTGTTTGGTGATCTACTCCCTCCGTCCCATGGAATTTGTCGTTAAAAATCCGTGCCCCTCTTACAAACACGCGTTTTTCTAGTGATAAACTCCATGGGACGGAGAGAGTACACTGCAATGGCCAATGGTGACTTTATTTATTTCTATGTGCTAAAACATGTTTTTGCAGGCTACTATATCTTGGAAGGTCCAAATCTACACTAAACAGTTCTGAATTCCCATCCATTTTGCATAAGATATAAACCGCATAAATTTCACGTGGGAATGGAAATAAAGTTATTTATTTCTTCTCCATGGTGGCCAACAGATGATTCACCACTCGTACAAGAGACAGATCGATGCTGGCCATTTGCAGCTGTCATCCCCATTCCCAGTCGGGGGTCAAAGCTTGTGCAGCAATGCTCATTTTTTCTCCCTCCAGACCTGACATTCTCAAAAAGTGTCATAACACTAGCTCAAAACTAAAATATGGCACTTTGTGCAATTGTGCCTAGAAAAAAAATCCTGTTTCCTGTCAGACTCAAACCACCGAATTTTACAGAATTGTTCCCAACAGTGTTTCGAAAAATCTACAGGATCTCAACCGAATGGCCGAATGGAATTCATCAAGAGCAGAATCTTGATTCCATTCGTTTGCAGTAGCACGCAACAGAAATGATGCAGAACAGCAATTGACATTTGCCGAGGTTCATACCAACCATCATGGCTCCCTAGCATAATAAAGAAGGTTAGGAGTAATCGTGGTAATTAGGCGATAAAATAAGCACGGCCATGTCTCCAGAAAGGTGAAAGTGAAAGCAGTGAAGTAGTCTAAAAAGCTTTCACCATTGCAGGGCAGTAGTAATCTGGAGACAAGGAAACATGTGGAATGGGCAGACCGCCGCATACAGGAGCATAAAAGGCATTAAACTAGCCCCTAATGCGTGGCTTTATCAGTTAAGAAAGGGATCAAGCAAAGGTTTACAATAACCATACCGAGATGGTGGCATTGCAGGACCACTAGGAAGGGAACAAAGGACTCCAGAGCCTACAAGGTCCCAGGATCTGCTGTATAAACTACATAGGCAAGTTCAGGATTAGAAAACAACAGGATATCACAAGTGTTGGGACAACCATACCATCCAATCCAGGATTGCTACATACACTGCCAATCTGCGAGAATTATAAACCCTATCCGTCGCTCTCAGCCGATGCGCGCCGCAGCGCTGTTGTCGAATAAATTCGTAAATTGGGATGCGACAACCTGCAAGCTATAGAGATAAACAAGTGCAGATGAAGGCTCATTTGGGTTAGTGAAAGATGCCTTTTCAGCTGAAACATGAACAGAATCAGAATTTTAAGTGTGTTCCTTGGAACAAATAGGCAGTGCTCCACATGCACACCAACTAACAGACACCAGTAAGGAGAAAAAGGCACCACAAAAGGAGAAGAGTGGAGCATAACTTCTAATGGGGCAGGCAAATAAAGCCTGATTCCAAGGGATCAGGCATTGCCATCTCTCTTGAAATCATGATATTATATGCAACCTGAATGATGGTTCAGATGGAAGCTTTTTTTTTAAAATGACACTTTGGAGTTAGATCATAGACAACCATCATGACCTTCAGCAGATAAATAATGAATACACTGCATGCCCCAACCAGCAATTTGGCATCAAAGCTGGTAAAAAAAAAGGAACCAAAGTTTCTACAAAGAAACTATTGCAGAGGATCACTGTTTTAAAACAAGTTGCTTCATCAGATTTCAACATAATCAAGACGAATGAACCAGAACATGAACGCAGATGGACCATACATTTGCACGCTTCATTGAACATTTATATAGAGGAACAACAAACAGTCCATGGACACTATTTTGCAAACTAGGTAGGAGTGCTCAATCATAGTAGAAGCACACAATGTGCCAAACCATTTACACAGACACGAATAACACTCGTACAAAGGCTTAACAACAATCAAATAGCGTTTTATCCGTAGACGATGTTGCAAAACTAACATGACAGACATGGAGTTCTTTACTTCCATAACAACAAACCATGTAGTACAGACCATAAGGCAGAATTCTTCTTAAAACTGTTAGACTTTTTCGATTTTCATAAAGATCCCTACAGTCATTGGATCTCCCTCTTGCTTTGGACTGTAGGAAGCAACCATTCTAGTTGCGGTTCTTGGACTTATCAGCTGCCCTTGGAGCTGCAAAAGAGAAAAAAGAGACACGAATTATTCTGGGCAGTCAAAGTAAAGCATGGAGCCAAATCTATTAAATTAACTGAGTTTAACTAGAAAACCTTGTTAGCAAGTGACAACTATGATTCAAATTTTCCAATTTCAACATTTAATTATTAATTTGACACCTATATAGTATATACTTGATACATGATTGTGCACTCCAAACTGACAATGCCACACTTGGTTGAAGTGTTAATAACAGTACTAATCGGGAAGATAGGCATCCCTCATCATGGAGGGAGCATATGATTAATTTTTCTTTAAGAATCTAATTTTTATATTTTAATTATTTGCAGTAGTTATTTACAAGCATTTGAAAGAGAACTTTAGTTAAATGCTCTTGCTAAATGCAATTGGTATTTTTTTTTTGGAAGTGCAAAATGCAACTGATAATGTCTAGTTCATCCCATGCTTTTGATTTTGATCCTACATATGACTGCTATGTATAAGAACATGGCAAATAGATTCCCCAAGAGAACTATCACCACAGATGCAGGGACCACAAATTATGTCTCCTTTGTAAGGAACTCCTAACAAAAAATTGTATCATGTACAACCAACAACACAACCTACTTGGATCATCATATCATGTACCATCCCACCATATCCACCAACCAACTAGGACAATATGATTAGTACAACAATACACTAAACAGAATAGGAATACAAACTTACCTAGTCCAATTGCATCTGATCCTTTCATGATCCGGAGCCTGCGGCAAGAGTCAGCAAACATCCTACAATTGGAGTGAAAGAAAATGTGATGGCGAAATATGTATTTAGTCAAGAAAACGAGCCACAAAATCAAAATGGTGATTAATTTAGTTCCAATTCCATTATTTTAAGTAACATCAGTGTACTTACTCCCATGGTACATCGCCAACAAGCATCCAATCTCCATCCTTGTCCTCATAAGTCAGAACATATTCACCATCCTTGCGGTACTCAGATAAGCCGTCCTTGCCTGATATGGCATTACATCCACACTAACCTGTAAGACCAATAAAAAGAAAACAGAAGAGAACCTCTTCTTGTACTAAAATTTCTATCGAAGAGACTTGGACCTTTATTTTCATCTCCGTGATTCTACTTTACTAATGAGATATTAGATATATATAAATACAGGACTAGACCTCCAAATTTCGGAAATATATAGGGGACATCACTCTCATAGCTTTCTGGGATAATAATCAGGACTCGAAGATATGAGCCAAAATTTATTTTGCCTTGCACGAAATAATATCTTTCTATGAAAGACTTGATACGGATGCAATAACTGAACAATAGGCAGGGTATTTGTTTAGCAAGGATAAGAACACCAAAAAAAAAAAAAAACAGGGGGTGCCAGATTGTTTGTAACCTTATATTTACTCAAAAAATAACGGTAAGTTGAGGCTGTTGCTTGTCCTAGGAATCAAGTATGATGCTTTTTAAAGGCTTCTTGAAGTACTTCTAACACCATCCACAACAAAATGAAACACAATTCCATACTGACGTGCCATCCGAAAGAGGGAGAGTAACCCAAGACATCTCACCAGTACTGAAGCCACTGAACATCTTCTCAAGTGCAGTGGACAAGTCCTTGTAGTTCTTGTAAGTCTTGAGGTCAATCTTCCTAAGGTACGGCGCACCATCCATGCTGACCTTGACGTACAGGAACCCCTGGCCCTGCTTGGCCTCAGCATCCTCCTTGTTTCCCTTCAGCTGGGTGGTAGCCATCGTGTTCTTGCGGTAGCTGCGGATTGGTGGCCATCCCACCACCTGAGCTCTGCACAACACACCTGAGCTCAATAATTTTTACAACCACGGAACGAAGAGTAGATCACGAGATGCTCTACCGGTGCCAAAATAAGGAAACGAATTTTGGCGAATTTTGGGATAAAAGTTACAGAATTTGAGCAAGGTAGTGCCAAATCAAGACGTTATGAACAAAACGCAACAAAAACAAAGCAGGGAGAGCAGAGAAAAAATGAGAAGAGCTTGAGCAAGCAAGGAAAGTGGGGGAAAGACCCCATGGAAGCTGAACATAAATTGAAAAAAGCGCATTTTGGAAAGTAGAGAGTTTGGAGGAAAAAGTGGGAATTTAAAAGAACATCACAAAGCTACAACTTTAGTTTCCCTCCTCTAGGCACCAAGACAAACCGAAATTCGCGCCCAAAGAAGAGTAAAAACACATCGAAAATACGAAGCCAAGAGAGATCCCTCCCCCGGACATACAATTCAGTCCCTTTTCAGTTCCTCCTACCCTTTTGCTTCCCTGAAAAGCACAGAATTTCCAAAGATATTTTTCTGTCACAGAACCTGCAAATGTCATAAATTCCCCAAAGCACAAACCCAGCAAGATTTCCCAAACAACAGAAATTTGCTCTCGAAGACCCAAACAAAGGGGCAACAACCACAATTTGCAAACCACTAGTGGCCGCAGTCCCAAGAACCATGGAGAAACACCAGATGAACGCGCTGGCAAAGCCCCAAGCTTTTCCCTTTTTCGTTTGAGGCAGCAAAACCCCAAGATCCACTTCCCCACTCCACCTACTTGGCGGCCGGCTGCGGGGTCGCTGCAACCTTCTTCTCGTCATCGTCCTCTTCCGCCACCTTCTTTCCCTTCCCGGCAGCGGCAGCGGGCGACGGCGGGGGCGCCTCGTCAGAAAACCCGCGCTTGGCGCCCTTGGCCGGGAGCAGGTCCAGGGTGGTCGCGGTGGCAGCCGCGACACGGCGGTCCGGCGACCCGGACCCCGGCAGACCGAGGCGGAGCTCGGTACCCCTTCAGGTCGTCGTCGGCATCGGCAGCGGCGGCGGCGGCCGGCGGCGAGAGGCCTATGTAGTCGAGCTCGAGTGGGGGCGACATGGGGAGCAGCAGGACATGAACCGGAGGGTGGGGAGGGTGGGGGAGGTGAGGAGTGGCTGTTTGTGTGTGGGGGTAGCCGGTAGGGGGAGGACAGTGGGAGAGCTGGGAGTGGAAGGGGAGAGACTAGAGAGTGGGAGTGGGAGCCGGAGCCAAGTGTGGTTTGTTTGAGGGGTGATCAGGTGAAGCTTTCCCCGGGTCGAGGTCGAGCTGGCTTGGTTTGCGACACTTGGCTTACTGTAATCCATGGATGTGTAGAGTAGTACAGTACTAGTACTAGATACGTGTGAGTTTTTATACTCCTAGTTAATAGCAATAATTGTAAACTAATAATTTATATGGCATGAAAGATTAGATACATGAGGAGCATGCGGAAGAAATGACAGACTATGTGATGCACAAACCCAACAAGGTGAAAATGGAGATGATGAACAAATGTTCTCCATATGTTTTATTTTTTTGTTTATCGGCTATGAGGTGTTTAGTAAAGTAAAGTGCTAGGATTGAAAGTTTAGATAGTTATACAATTAAGTGGGTCGAATAAAGTTATCTAATGTCACTTGTGAGATCAATTTTTGTATTTTTATGGACTAGATAAGTGCTTGTGCGTTGCAACAGGGAAAAATAATATCGATAATAAATATATTATACTATTATCTAAAAAATAAAATAATACTTATTTCACAATATCATTATTACATGAGTCTTTATAAAGGATGAACAATTATAATACAATTCAATTTTTCTATGAAATCAAAATAATCTAGTTCATTACATCAAAACTGTGTTCAGAACTGGTCCATAAAAGATATGACTGTTGCGGAGTACAACAACTAAGGGACTCTTTATCACACTTTAGCCTTGACACAGATAGTTGCCGATGTTGCCTGAAAGACAAGGGTATTACGAAGTAAAACTATCCCTCACCAACTGGTAAGAAACACATAAGAAAAATCTAAACAATAATAGATGGAGTACTGAAAGAAAGGTTGCTACTACTTCCTATGCACTACGGTTTCCTATTCATTCAATTGATATACATACATATATCCTAGTTCTTATACAGTATACATGGAAAGATTTCAAAACATGTATATTATTAAATTAAAATAAAGCCAATAATTCAAACACACCAATGAGAACACTTCATTAGTAAAACATTATTTAAAAGATGCCAGCCTTAATTGAAGAGTATGGACATATACCTTTCCATACGTAGTTACCACAGTTGAATGTCTGCTGTCAATGCTGTCAATCTATGTTCCATTCAGAAAAAGTGAAATATTAGTTTCTGGATGCTCAACGTTTCATTTGGTTGGCCATAAATAGTATAACCTGAGAACCTAAAAAAACTCATGTAAATGTTGAAATAACACTTAGCTCTTTGAGAAATTGAATAATCGTCTACAATGTGCACGTGACTATAAAAAGGAACATCCAAATCCTAGCGTCCCTAACAAATTTGAATGAATTTTTATTTAGGTAGCTAATCTCTTATACAATAAAATTGATTATGTAATGCAATAGCTATGTTGATGGCTCGAGCTATGATAAGTAGAGGAACAAAAAATCGACGCCGGAATGCAAGGGAACTAAAGGGATCACAATTAAGCATCCTATTATGAGTCCGATAGCTTGTCAATATAAGATTAACATGAAAGGCAAATATGAGGGTTCTAGCATGTCAACACGAGATTCCTAGCATTTTTTTGTATCTACTCTGAGACTGGTCTAGAATGTCTATTTGGATGCACCCAACTAAAGTTTAGCTAGCTAAAATTTTAAAATAAAACTTCAGCTAGCTAAAATTTTAAAATAAAACTTTAGCTAGCTAAAAGTTTTTCAGCTAAATTTTAGCTAACTTTTGTAATAGAACTGACCAAATTATAAGAGCAGAAGCGTAAAAAACAATTGCATATACGAAAATTTCTCGCTCTTGAGCCCATATAACCCTGGTAGTCCACTGAAATCTCAAAGTATTTCAAACTAACAATATATATATAAGCCAAGATCGAATGCAAATCAATACAAACATACCATCTAGTGTACATTATGAGTTAACAACCGGTTCACAAATAGATAACTATTACATTAGAGTGCTTTTAGAAGTAGCGGAAACAAAGTAGTTCAAATTCCACACACTTAGTTCAAATACAGTACCAACATCATAGTCAAGTTCCACAAAAGCATAAGGCGAGATAATAAGACGATCATCCACGGTGATCTACTCCTCATCACTTGCAGGGTGGAGGCAAGTAGGAAAGAAGCCACTATATAGCATGTTATCTGCAACAGGAGGGAATAAACCCCAAGTACAGTACGAGAATATACTCAGCTAGACTTACCCATCATAAACTAGAAATAAATGACACTAGAGAGTATGCAATGCTAACTTTAGTGGATCTAGCTAGACACATTTTTACATAAAAAGAATAAGTGCTATGATAGCAAAATTTTATTATATTAGCAGCAAATTATTATAAATAACCTTTCATCTAGATTAGCACCTACTCTAAACAATCACTAGAATATAGCAAACATTAGTAGTCATATTAAGTATAACATATCCTTTATCATAACCATCACCATTACAACAATCCACTTTATTTAGTGAGATCTATGATGCCGTAACTTGGCCAAGTTCTCACTATCCGAGAGAGATGGCGATTCGAATCGATTTCAACTCAGCTGAGGAGGTATTTCCCAACACACACCTAGATATACCGCGCGAAGAAACCTTAGGTCACCATTAGTACAGCTTAGGGCAAGGTCCGGTTTCACACCGACAAGACTAGAAAGTCGATAGCCAGAATGTTCAAACCATGTTAACTGAAGGTCACCATCATGACAGTTATGCATGCTTGCCCTTGGTCTAGTATGCCGCTTCCTGTGAATTGCCCGATCGCCCCCACGTCATATTTGCTTGAGTTGAGCTACTCGGCTTCGCGGTCGGATGGTCGCACCCGGCTATCTATGTGAGGGGCTGCATTCAACATGACCAAGGAAGAACAATGCGTCCAGTTCTTAATCAACACAGATAGAGTCCATTGTCGTGTCCGGTCTTCCTTTAGATTAGCACATGGTTCATTTTTCATGATAGTAATAGCCACCCATATCTCATAGGTGACAGAAAATCACCCGACTTCTAACAGTCTAAGCATTGCTAAGCATATACTTTGATTCTAACCTAATTATAGGACAAGATGTATATTCTGGACAAGGACATGATATAGATACACAACAAATATTTTCAATCAACTCCTATAACCTAATGCAATAAATAAGGTAAAATATTCAATTGCACTTTTTATAAAATGGTAGGAGGCTTAGAATGCTCTGAGGCTCGCCTTTCATAAAGGTTGAAGGATGGTGGTCAAGGTACTCAGTTAGTTCCTCTTCACGGACTTCTCCTCTAGGAATTTGCTCCTCCTGCTCCTCCACTTGTGGATGTTCTTGGAGCATGTCTCCAAACTCTAGAAACATCACAACCCCCGGTACACCTATTGCATGCACATGCTTAAGTGAATATCATGTATGCATAATGTTGATATGATGCAAGTGATGTATGGATCAGTATAGGTGAAAGCCCTAGTTTGGTTTTGGTCAATTGATGAAACCTAGGACTAATCCTATTGCTAAGTGTGTAGCATTAGAGAAAAGAGGAGGTTCAAGCCAAGTGGTGGAGTGGAGATCAAGTTTATGGAAGTAGCCACAAGTGTTCAAGTGCCACCCTTGGAGATAAAGGAAGAAGAGGAGCGAAGTGGAAAGTTAGAGGCAAAGGTATATGCTAGGGCATTTCTGTTTGGCCGGCCGTAGGTTAATAGAGAAGATGATGACCAGGTTTAGGATTGATAACCGTACTATTAAGAGGGGCGATGTCGCGCAATATCGGTTATCGAAGTGCCACTAGGTGAGCAATGACTTTGCATATATATTAGAGACCTAGGGAGCTATCTAACTCTTGCAAAATTCATTTGAAAATGCTAACAGATGAGCACAAGTGGAGAGACACATTGGTGTTGGCACATGAGAGCAAGGGTAGATGGGGTTTTGGGTATAAACCCCTCCCGCCGAGCTTGCGAGGAGGGACTCGGCAATTTTTGGAGTGAAAGGAGCACTTACAAGGGTATCAGACGCTGGGTCCTGAGGCGTTAGACGCGTCCGATGACCCTGTGGAGTTGGGCATTGCACAGAGTGTGCATCGGAGCGTTCGGCGTCAATACGCTTGCTCGTCCGAAGCAAAGCAAAAGAATGTCAGAGCGCGTGCTGCATAGTCATCGGACGCTCATGCGTCCGATGCCACCCTGTCGGACACGTCCGATTGGTGTATGCCAAGTTTAGAACCTCTCTACATAGCGTCCGGTGGCTCGGCCAGCGTCCGATGAATGGCGTCTGATGTGTGGTGATTGTGAGCACGGTTGAGTGCATCAGACGCATCCGATGCTTGGCATCTGAGTGTCCGATGCTTCTTCAAAAACGCGGCAACGGTTGAATTCAAACTTAGACATGTGGCAACTTCGCGGAGCTCGGGGAATGGGCATCAGACGCGTCCGATGCAGGGGCGTCTAAGCGTCCGATGACCCCCGTCTCAGCATCACTTAGAAGGTAACAGTTGGATGGTTTGAGTGGCGGCTATATAAGCTAGTTGGCTGGCTTAGGGAGTCTCTCTCGCATATTTTGATCATTCTTGAGCACCCTAGAGCCAAGCCAACCACCTCCCTCTCATCTTGCTTGATTGTTTGCATCCAAAGAGTGATTGGGAGTGTTTCTAGTGCATTTGCCTTGTGATTGAGCATCTAGTGGCACTAGTGAGCGATCTTGCTGCGATTGAGCTTGTTACTCTTGGTGATTGCTATCACCTAGACAGTTGGAGCAGCGGGAGGGTGTTGAGCAAGTTATGAAGATTGTTCTTGTCACACCCGGTGGTTGTCGGGGTCTTGATCCTACCGCGGGAGTCGCAAAAAGAATCCTTAGTGGAATCTCGTATCATTGAGCTACCCTCACTTTGTGTGAGTTCTTATGGCGCCTGGTGTGGGCTTGGCATTGACGCCAATTAGCCACCGAACTACCAAGTGTGTAGTCGACACAACGGGGAGTAGCGTGCCGGCAAGCATGTGAACCTTGGGATAAAAATCGTGTCTCCCTTGGTATTCTTGTGTGGCTTGATCCTTTAAGATCAACTTGTTATTTCTCTGTTGGATCATCTCTTCGGGTTTCATTGAATTGACAAGACGGTGATTGGTCATCCACCCGAAGGCACGGTTTGCACCTTCTCGATCTCTTCCTCACGTTTTACATTTGTGCTCTAGTATTTTGTATAGCATATTAGGTTTCTTGTGTGTGGCTTAGCATACTAGGTTGCTAGAATTGGTTAAGCTGGCTTGCAACCCCCTAGTAGGCTAGCGCAACACTTGCTTCGCCATTTATTTTACTAACCGATTTGTTTAGTGCATTGTAGAAATTTTATTAGGCTATTCACCCCCTCTAGCCATTTAGGACCTTTCAATAGGTTACTCATGAAACAAATACAAACACTCATACAGCCCGAGGTGGTGATGATGAACTCTATTCAAATCACTTTACAGAGTAGATGCATATCTCCTCTCAGGAGAAAGGTAATTACTCACCACGAGCAAGCAATCTAAGGTACAACTTCTCATCCTCAGTTAGGGATATGGCACCTGAAACTAAAGGTTGTATCACCATTAGACTAACTACCTAAAGCATCACACTCAAGCTTGATGTATGCAAGCAAGTTACTAGCAGATTTCAGCAACACAGCAAACTAGAAAATCGACCATAACTGGAGCTACACAACTCCTAATGATATCAGACAAGACATTCTGGAAATCTTATAAAATTGACTTCAAATAATATTTAGACACCTCAGCCTAATTCACAAGTTAAATAGGTCAAACAAGTGTATTTTACAAAACTTTCTAGAAATTCCAGAGAACAATAATTTTTGAAGCCCAACTTCCAACAGTCACCATTTCAAAACCACTCAACCAAATGCTATGAACATTTAACACAAGCTAGATCAAACAGTTATCTACAACTTTGTTATAGACCACTTCTCTAGAAAACATCATTTTGCTTATGCAAAACATAAAGTTCTTCCAGCTATCTAGAAAAAGGCTGAATTCCAAGAAATAATTATTTACTCATGTAGAGAACATGCATTTAGGTGCAACCAAAACTACCAACAGCTAAAGCAGAGCAATTAAACACTGTGAAACATAATGAGCCATCCCAAATGCATTCTTTTCATGCCTTTTCCAATTATCAAAGTAATTAAGTGCATCATTGTCAAAAAAAGTAATTAAGTGCATAAATAAACACCTTCCATAGTTCAGAATAAATTCTACAAAAATCACAGTAGATCAGACATGGATTCAATAGACCACAGTTCAAATTTTCACACAAAAATACTTAATCTATCATTCTAAACAATTTAAGGAAGACACACATGCTTTTTAGAATGAAATTCAGAAATCAATTTGAAAAGTGTTAAACAACATATTTCATATTTTTCTTATCTTCTTCATTACACATGAATACTGTGTACCAAAATTTACCCCAAAATCTCACATATCATTTGCATGAAAAATGAAGATACACATCATTAGCAAACTACTATGCTAAACATATTCACTAGTCAAGCAATATTTTTCCTAAACAGATCATGTCAAGACAAAGCTATCCCAACAAGAATCACAATTTTTGCACTTATTAAACTTCAGTTATACATTTTCTAATTTTCCAAGGCATTAATCAAGAAAAAACATAATACAAAATTTACTGCAGAACATAGCATGTTTCATATTTTTAATAAAAACTAGACACTCAGACGAACCCAACAAAATTTGGTTCACCTAGTTTGGACATTCCTATATTTTTCAAATTTAAAGCATTTTTTAAAAAAAGAATAACAAAAACCCTAATCTTAAACCGGCTGATACGTGGGCCCCAGGGTCAACCGGTCCCACCCGTAAGGCCTAGAGACAAGGCGGCACTAATGATTTTGACTGGTGAGAGCTCGCTGACGGTGAGGTCTCCTGCGAAACCAACACCACCACTGGACTCCTTCCATCCCCACGCATTGATAGAGGTAGGTTTCGGGTGCTCGCATTGGCAAGAGCAAGCTCGACGACGGCGATGGTGGCATCACGACACTGCGCGGCTACGCACTGGTCGCGACCGGTGATGGCACGCTCGGTTGAGCACGGCACAGGCGGTAGGGTGTCCTAATGGGTTAGGGTTTGAGATTTGGCCAGTGGGGAAGCTTTGGCGAGCTTGACCACTTGCATGGCATGGCGGTGGTGAGAGCGCGGCGACAGGGTCATTTGTTCTAGTGCCGAAGGGCTTGCATTGGCCAAAACAGTGGTAGCTCTAGCTAATAGGTTTAGGGAGAGTGTTGCACAAGCAAAGAGGGGGAGAGAAAGGGCTCCGGTGATAGCCGGTCGCAGAGCGTAGAAGCTCTGGTGAGCTCTAGCCATGGTGGCCGCCGCAGGAACAGTGAATACGTCCTCACCTTGGCTTGTTAGCCGTGGCTAGTGGGTCGACGGCATAGAGCAGGGCGAGGCAGAGTGGTGGGCAGTGTTTGGCCGGCGGCGGTGCGGCGGTGGCGATGCTAGATGGCGGCGGAGCTGCTGGCGGCCATGGTGGTGCCCTTCTCCACTTCTCCCCTTCTTGAGCGAGAGAGAGAGAGAGGGAGAGCACGTGAGAGCGTGAGATAGCCAGAGCAGGTGCACGGGCGTGTGAGGGTGACGGTGGCCTAGCCAGTGGGCCCGATGCCAACGTATGACCTAGATGGTGCACGCGGACTGGTGCGATCGGCCACTGCCGACCGATTCAAAATGGCAAGGGTGCCATTCAGTCTGACTCAAACCACCCCTTGACATGTCATTATCTCCTAATCTATATATCATTAGCCAAAACTCTATTACTAAAAGTTATAGATCTACATGAGTACAACTTTTCTTTAAGAATCATGCACTAGTTCAAAGTACATTAACATGAAACTGAAAGTCAATTGGACTTAAGCCAAATTTCAGAGTGCTTCTCTGCACTATTTTCTGACTTGTGGGCTATTTTTGAGCACCTTGGGCATATTTTCATGAGTTGGCTCTTAAACAAAGTTTGTTTCTTATAAAATTCTATACAACTTTGATCCCTAGGTGTACTGACATGCAAAGTAGCTTACACTTTTAAAATAGCCAAACAAAATAACTTCAGGAGGCAATCAAAGTCAAACTAGCACTTAGGAGCTTAATTAGATAATATGATCAATATCAACATTGATCTCTGGGTACCCTAAGCATAGTCAAGCTATTGTAAATCTCAAACTACAATCACACATGTCATGTCATTATATTAACAAGCATAGACAAGCACACAAGTGACATATAGAATGTATTTGCATAAGAAAAACATGGTGTTTTGTATATTCATGTTCATGAAATGATAAAATGATGCTTATGACATGTGATGCAAGTGCATTAATGTGGGACCAACACCTGGGGTATTACAACTTTAGCTAGGTTGAAGTAGCTAAACCCAGCTAAACTTTAGCTTGTCTTTTAGCTGGGGTGTTTAGATGTCTATCCGCTAAATTTAGCTTGCTAAAGTCATAACCGGATTTGCCTTTTTTGCAGAGTGCCCCAAACACTCGGCAAAGCCCATATTACACTTGACAAAGGCTTTGCCGAGTGTTGCACTCGGCAAAGGTCACTTGACAAAAAAACTATCGGCAAAGAGCTCTTTGTCGAGTGTTTTTTTCGAACACTCAGCAAAATCTTTGCCGAGTGCTCGATACTCAGCAAAGATCAAAACAAAAACCCAAAAATAATAGTAAAAAAGTTTTAATTGGGGAAGGCCCCACTGGCCTACTCCCGTTCGTCCCTCTTCGTCCTATTCGGCGGGATTTTTCGCAGTACTTTTTTGAGGTTGCGCACGTCTGACGGGATTTGAACTCACAACCTCTCCTTCGCGCGGAGCCTCCTCTACCACTGCACTACGTACTCACATGTGTCCATATTCCGTTTGGGTTGTCTAAATATTATACTAAACTAAGTAAAAATTGTTTGTTCAAGATCCTAAATGAATTCAAATAAAAACTTATCAACTACAAAGTTTCATAGCTTCTCAATATCTACAATATTCATTTAAGGAGTTTCTCCATCCGAGATCATTTACAAAATTTAAATTTAAAATTTGAGCGGATTCAGATGCGTTTTGCATGACAAGATGAATTCAAATGAAAACGTTGCCAACTATAAATTCATAACTTTTCAAGATCTACAACTTTTATTTTGGGTGTTTCCCCATCTAGATATTTTTAAAAATTTAAATTTCAAATTTTTGCATATTTGAACGTAGTTTCGGTTGACAAAATGATTTCAAATAAAGAAGTTGTCAACTATAAAGTTTCATAATTTTTTAGATCTACCATTCTTATTTTAATTGACAAAATGATTTCAAATAAAAAAGTTGTCAACTATAAAGTTTCATAACTTTTTCAGATCTACCATTCTTATTTGAACTGTTTTTCCATCTAAGATTGTTTGAAAAATTTAAATTTTAAATTTAAGAAATTTGACTGTATTTTTTATTAGAAAAATTAATTTAAATTAAAAAGTATTCAGCTACAAAGTTGTATAATTTCTCAAGGCCTAAATCTTTTATTTTGGTCATTTAGTCATCCGACATAGTGGTCAAAATATTGTTCACAAATCTTATATATTTTCTCTTATAGTTTAAGTAAACTATGAGAGAGATATGTAAGATATGTAAATAAATTTAATTTTAATTTGTCAAATAAAGAAATGGCTAAAGTAAAGGTTGTAGATCTTAAAAGTTATACAACTTTAAGTTGAGAAGTTTTTCATTTGAATTAATTCTTTGCTCTAAAATATATTATAGTTGATTTTTTTGAATTAATTTCTTTGCTTTAAATTATACTCTGAAAATTGTCTTTGCCGAGTGCAAAAAAGCACTCGGCAAAGACCTTCTTTGCCGAGTGTCAAGATAAAACACTCAGCAAAGAACTTTCTTTTGCCAAAAAACACCGACAAAGACCCTTCTTTGCAAAAAAAAAAGCGCCTTTTGCCGAAAGTGTTTTTTTTTTTTTTGTTGAGCTCCTCCTTTGCCAAATGTCCGAAAAAACACTCGGCAAAGAGCCGGATTCCGGTAGTGAGTTTAGCTAGTACATCCAAATAGGCCCTGAGGCACATGGTAACAACTTGCTCCTCTGAACAACTATCTATACATCACTAAAAATATATACGGTCTCAGGGATCAAAGAAAATTAGTTATAGAAGTAGCATATATTTTCAAGTGTGCTATAGAAGAATTAGAGGTATCAGTAGCATCTGTTTTCAGTTTTCCTTAAGAAGAAGAGCGTTTGGTTTCAGTTTTTGCTATTGTCGGATTGCTACAGTCTTATAGTTTTTCAATAGTTTAATAGTTTTAGCATTCAATAAGTGCAGGTTTTAGAGTTTCCGGTTCTGTTTTGAGATTAGTAGTAGGTTCTGTACTTGCACTACCATTTGTCTTCAGAAATTGCAGGTTTTGTGGTAGTGTCGAGACATTACTTATCGGTTTTGAATATTATTTTCCTATTTCACATATTGCAGGTTCTGCGATAGCGTTAGTGACTACAGACTAAATACCAGTTTGTTTCAGGGCTAGCCTAATGATCAAGGTAGTTTGTTTCAGTAGCGTTAGCATGATGATCGAGGTAGTTTGCTTCAGCAAGACGTTGCCATCTTGCCCCTTGGGCCTGGGATTGTTGTCTAACTGGTCATTCCTCCATCACTGAATACAATAAAAGATGAATAAACACCAGACACAAATCGATTTGGAACCATAAATGTGAACACACCTTAAGACACTCAAGTCACAAGATTAGCAAAAAATGGTCGAGAAATCTATTTGCACTTGATGAACGTTTATGATAAGCTTATCAAAATCAACTATTTTACCTTGCCTTATGATTTTAATATGAATTAGGAGACTCGGAGGAGTGTTAGATAACTTTGGAACATGGCACAATCAGATAGCACAAGTAGTTATGGTGGACGAAACGAATAATTTGAGAAAATTAAATATTACCCGATAACCATGGAAGGCAGCTTGTGCTTTCACGGCCATTTGCACTTCCCTCAACCTCTCATCTCAGCATCAGATCCCCAGTGCCCTGCATCTACAAGTCTTGAATGACATCACACACAGAGGCACACTTCTTGCACGCTGGAATTCTCATTCTTTCCCCACCCCGCACATGGTCTCATTGTTGTGTGCGCTAACAAAGATAGACTCTGACATCACTGGAGGGCTCTCAGAGAACACGGGCTCCTTCTCAGCAGCAACATAGCCTTTGTTACCCACATCATCCTGCACTTGGAACATATCCATATCCGTACTCTGTAGTACTTAGTACTTAGAGCAACACTAATAATATAGGAGGGCATGATGTTGAATGTCTTACACTTCTTTTAGAGGAGTCTTCACACATATGTTGACTATATGTTATTATGAAATAAAGAGACTGAGAAAATAAATTCTGGCTTTGTTTAGTTGACACCTGGGCTCTAGAGCTGCCTGGTTTAGGGTAGTGTCCTCAGGCATTTGATTTTGGACGTCTAGGGTTGAGACCGATGCCTGGCAGGGGCTCAACCAAACACATGCCCGTGATGGTTCGTTTAATTTCCTAAAAACCCAAGAATGGTGTTGCTATTCGATTGTTTTGAATGTTAGCATATGTTAGTTAGGTACAGTACACTAGTACATACACCGAACAAGACTGCACAAACATTCGGGAGAAGAAGCAAAGCACGGGTGGTGGCAAGTTTCAAGCACAAGGGCGTGCACTTTTCAGAACTTTGTTGCTTCTCCCCTTCTCATGCATGTTTCCTCGTCTCCCCACGCGTGCGTGTGGCTGCCCTCCTATCCTACTTAAAAAATGCAAAGCGAAGATTCTGTGCCCCTTTGTAGCAATGAACTGCACGCGATGCTGAAATAACGTGCGCGACGAAGTTGCACTTGCATGCGATGTTGGTCGTAGGTTGCTCCATCCTGCGCAAAGGCAATGTTACCCAAAAAAACAAACATCTAGTACATACGTAGGTGATATACAAGTATGTACTAGATGTCATGAGTCGTCGCTTTGGCGTAGGCGGCCGGGCCTTTTTCAAGGGGTAATGATAGAGAAATTTTTTTATATAGCCGGCAACGTACGTGTTCCATTTATCATCATTGCTTTGCATTGATATATATGCTCTAATTATTAGTTATGCTTAAAATTACGCCAAAACCTAAAACTGACCCAGACAGCGTGTGAATGCTTTAGGCCTTACTATTCGGTTAGTCTGAAAACGGGTCCTTGAATCAATCAAACTGATCAAGGTTATACAAAATTAGTGAATCATTTCAGAGTATAGTTCCTGGATATATAACCCATCCAGGCCTTGTGCGTCTGGCATGACCATGATGAAAATAATGTGAGACGCCGGTGATACATCGTCTCGATCTCAGGGAGACGGTGGTTGCGCACGGCAAGAAGAAGCATCTGTCGGGCGAGAACGTAACGCCAGAGCCAGATGGATATGTGTAGCCTAGCAGGAAGACGTACGAGAGGCATGCAGTTGGATGATGTTGCACGCACCATGCACACCCTGCTTGCATGCATAGCATAGCATTAGCATAGAATGGAATGGAATGGAAAGATTCCGTGTGTGCACGCACAGAAGAAAAAAGATGCCCAGTGTCCTCCCAGCCTTGAGCTTGAACTGCAGTCGTGCGTGCCAAAAAGGACCAGGAAAAAAAAAGAGAAAAGCCTAGCTATACTATATAGTAGTACTACTCCTATAGAACTGGCCGGAGAATATTCGTGTGCGTGCATGCATGCATGCATCGCCCTTTCACAAGAGCAGCAGTAGATGCAGGTTCTTGTACCTGCAGCATGCACGCTGCTATAAAATTCTTCGTCGTCGTTCACCCGGCAGCTGCGTGGCCTGTGTGTGC
The DNA here is from genome assembly GCA_015844335.1 of Chrysopogon serrulatus. NCBI lineage: Eukaryota > Viridiplantae > Streptophyta > Magnoliopsida > Poales > Poaceae > Chrysopogon > Chrysopogon serrulatus. The sequence continues at coordinate 241,671 of JADLZL010003448.1, forward strand.
TCGATCTCCGCAATCGTGTCGGCTCACAAGGGTACATGATGTATGCTAGTATATAGTATAGGTATATGGTCCTCGGCAGTGTACATACGCGCAGCAGGCACGTACTCCTACTCGTGTCATGACTCATGACTCATGAATCGAAGACGTACTGTAGGATGGAGTGCGTGTAAGTACGTACACGCACTTGGACACATGCACACACACCACACCCTGGCAGTGGCACGTAGTACGCACGACGAGCAATACACGTACGCCTCGTGATCAGGGTTTTTCTTACCGATCGGTAACCGGCCGGTAAGGCCGGTTACCGACCTTACCGGTCCGCACCGGTTCGGTTTTGGACCGGTACAAACCGTTAGGGTTTTTCAAATATAAAATTTGAATTTGAAAAATGAAAAATTCTAAAAAAATTTATAAAAATAGTTCATGATTTATAGAATTCAATGGTGTCAAAATTTTTCAAATTTGAGTTCATTTAGTATTTATTTTGACCTTTGTAAGTTTGAAAAAAAAAGAAAAAAGAAAAAGGCCGCGGCCCATTAAGGCCCATCAAATCATGAAGGTTGAAAAATATACTAAACGCACTCAAATTTGAAAAATTTTAACATCATTGGATTCTATAAATCATAAAGTATTTTTAAGAATTTTTCTAGCATTTTTTTTAAAACATTTTTTATTTTTCATTTGAAAAATTTTTGACATCATTGGTTACCGACCGGTAACCGGTTCTTACCGGCCGGTAAACCGGTCTAACCGACCGGTAAACCGGTTCTTACCGTTTGAACTACTCCGGCTTCGAAATTCAAATTTGAAATTTGAATTCATCCGGTATAAATCGGTAACCGGTTCTTACCGGCCGGTAAGCCGTTACCGGTGGCCGGCGGTTTGGTTGTCCGGAACGGTAAGTAAAAGCCTGCTCGTGATCGAAGAATGGAAGTCGCTTGTTGCCAGCCGATCCCAGCACTGAGCACGCGTAGTGCCGGGCGGCGACCCGGCCGGCGTACGTGGTGGATGTGACGCGTACTACAGCCTACTCGTATCGTACGTGCCATTGCAAGCATTGTATTCACCATCTACCGGCCGGCGGTCGTCGTCTCGTATCGCACCCAAACCCAACGCAAGGGAGAAGAAGAGGAGACAAGCAGGTTGGAGAGGATTAAAGAGGCGGACAAGGACGCGCGGGCGTGGGGTGTCGGGCGGCCCGGCGACATGGCCCCGACCGCGTGATCCGCCGGATGGCGACACGCCCCCACGCGTACGTTCGGGGGCACCGGCAGTGGCACGGCCGGTTTGCTACGGCCGCATGCATGCCGCTTCCTCCTCGCACCTCGCTCCTCCTACCTCCTCCTCCTCCTCCTCCCACGGACGCCTGCTGCCTGCTGCACGGCTACCGTACTGTACGTGCCTCTGCTGCTAGTCTGCTACGAACTCCACTGCCACTGCTCCACTCCAAAAGCAACACAGCAGCAGCTGGAACTGGAAGGAGATGTTCTTCTAGCACTCCAATACCGGCGTGCGTACGGAACGACGGTCGACGCCTGCGGATCGTCACTGCTCTCCTCGTCACAAAAAAGAGTGATTTCAAGAAATCATATCAGTTAAATTTTTTTTAAGTTAAACTAATTTAATAAAAAAATAATAATATCTATAACATAAAATAAATATATTATATGACAAATCTAATGATACTAATTTGATATATATATTTTAATATCTTTTACTAGAAATTTGGTCAGAACTTAAAAACTAGAAATTACTTCTTTCATAGATGGGGATGGGGAGTATTCCTTAGGTATATGCTACTACAAGTAGTTCACTAACACCACTGCTTTCTAGACGTACAAGTAGTTCACTAACACGACTGTCCGCATCGACGTTTTGGCCCAGCCCAAGTCATTTGACGCTCCATATGCACACCAAAAGTAGCTCATTTGTCAGCTGTTTTACGTAACCCGCTATCAGATCCCCTAAGTCGCATATATATAGAAATATATTTTGAGGCGGCTGAGGGGGGCAGTGGGGTGGGGGGCTTCTGAAAATTGCAAACTTAAGGAGGACCTTTGCTCTTGATTTCCTTAAAGGAGATTCTGCAAGATAAGTTCATGTCATTCATAATATCTTTATGAAGGTTTTAGTACTAGATTACTTGATTAATTAAGTTCTTCTATCTCTGCTTGTTTGAGGCAATTATAGTCAATTTTTTTTTGAACGCTCTATGTTGAATTTAGTAGGGGAACAAGGTCCTAACCTTATTCAGTGGTCATGTGTTGATTTTTATGGTCTATCACTTAGTTTTTTTAAATAAGGATTAAGTTTGGTCAATGACTATATCTAGATCTAGAATTATTTTGTTAGTCAATTATTAATTTTTGAAAGGACATTAAGTTTGCATGAACAATGGGTTGAGGGTTATTTTTTGTCAATTATTTGTTTCAGTGTCTTATTACAACTACGAAGTGATTCTCTCATGATCTCTAGCATCGGAATATGTTGGTTGCTTGTGAAACAAGTTTCTTATTAGGATAAGAGCACCTAATCTACTTATAGAGGAGCCACGGTCGATTGAGGGGTCCATCTAACCATGGAATGTGGTGATTTCAATAGGTTGCTTTAGCCTCTAGCTGATCTGACCACTTTACATCCATAATCTATTTAATGGTTTTGGTGTAGTGCCACATGAAAAAAAACCAATCTACCTTATTTTTACCCTCTACTCTACATTTATGATATGTTTCTGTTGTTCTTTCTTTGTTGTAGCGGATGCTGATGGTTGTTGGTTTAACAACAACGAAGATCTAAGTGGTCAGTTCATGACTACGGGTTGCTCTAGCCTCTAGCTGATCTGACCAGTTTAGATCCATAATATATTTAATGGTTTTGGTGTAGTGCCACATGAAAAAAAAAACAATCTATCTTATTTTTACCCTCTACTCTACATTTACGATATGTTCCTGTTGTTCTTTCTTTGTTGCATCGGATGCTTGATGGTTGTTGGTTTAACAAGAATGAAGATCTAAAGTGGTCAGATTAACTAGAGGCTAGAGCAACCCATAGTCATAGCAAGTCTGAGTAGGCACGTGGGTTTTAAGAGTCCTTGCTGATGTGTCTTGTATATTGCACGTCCTTTGAGGTTGCTTCCGCGATATATCTTGCACATCATAGTGTGAACACATTATTAGATGATGGCTGACTTGAAAGTTGGCAAGACTAACTTTTTTTTTAAGGAAATAGGAGGGTTTCCCCCTACTAGAATTTTATTAAAAAAGAGGCATAGTACAAATGTTCGGACCATGAGGTCAAAAAAAAAGGACATAAAAAATTAAAGCAATTACACATAGCTGCCTAGCCATTGATCAAACTGGGGTTGATAATGTATTTTGGCTCATCATCCCTACGTTATATAGCTTCTTATTGTGTGCAACCAATCTAAACGTTAACACACCTGTAAAATTTTCTATATCAATCACCCATATGCAGTATACATATTTTCTGATACAGTTCACTTGCATATGCAGCATCCATGAGAGAATGAACACGCGCACAAAGGCCGAAACTAGGATGGAAGCACAGTCTGCCCAGGTTAATCCAGAGTTTATAGCGTAAATTAACATCGACAGCTTCAGTGACCCAATCGCATATTCCTATTTAATTATATACTTCAGTCTTCGGATCCAATGCAAGGTTCACCTCCTGCATCAATGATCATAGTTACACGACCATTTTCAATTCAGAGGTTGACGAAAGAAATAGCTCGATGCCATTTATGTGAGGATGCTGATAAATGGAATAGGACGTGATTGCTGATGCTACAACATATAAATATGAAATAACATGACATGTGATCGATCATGATCTTTTAGAGAGAAATTTACAATTTTACGGAAAACCTGATTAAAAAAAATGTTTTCAACCACAACAATATATATATAGGAATCGATAGTAGCTTGCTCTGTAGGAAAGGAAAACACCTGCCTTTTCAGCATTTCTGATCCACTTCCATGAGCAGCAAAATGTCGGTGATGAGGGCATCTATTAATAGGAAAAATCAACTTTAGCTTAGCTCGACCTCTACTCCTCTAGCTTAGAGACGGTAAAAAGCTGAGGTTCCTTCAAAAGATTAAAGCTCATTTGATCAAGTCTCCGGTTACATTATTTGCCGTGGAATCATGAATAAACTTTTAGATAAACTCGGCCTATATCTACCTCAATGCAACCAGAAGTGTGCAACGAGCATAGATATTCCAGCTACAAATGCTGGGAGAAAATTATTGTGATGGGACTGGAATATTTGTAGACCATCAACTCATCTAGGAGATGAGCTAGCTAGTGTGTTACATGTAGTGGAGCAGTTTTTGCTGAAACCAGAAAAGCACCGAACAAAATGGAAAACCTGAGAGCTATGTAAACGAAAAAAAAAAAAAACAGAGAGGGAGAGAAAGATCTGATTTGCACATGTACTTTGATTGACAAGCAAGAACATTTGCACCACAATGCAGTGTGCCCCCACCCTAAGCTATGACCTAGGTTCCAAAAGGCCCGGGTTAAATATGGACAAGTGGTGAAGCATCTGCTATGTAGACTAATCTAGAGCGGAATTATTTGATGGGATGTGAGTGAAAAATGTAGATATGAGGTTTGCCTTCAAAATAATTAACGCACAGGCAATGGAAAAGTCAAATCTTAATTTATGTTGTTGTAACTAATGTTTTGGCATTCATCCAATGGAACTTCCCAAAAGATGATCGGTAATATGTGCAAGATTATATATAATATAGTTCAAAATTATGTTAGATTTATGACGAATGTAACTTTATAATACAAGATTATATATAATAATTCAAAATGATGTTAGATTTATGACGAATGTAACTTTATAATACAAATATCTTTTTTTTTTGTAAAACAGTGCTTAAAGGTTAGAGATCCACACGTCTCAAAGTTTAGAAATCCACTACATCCTAGACATTTCACCCATTTTATGCTAGTTCTTCGTGGTAGTATCCTTGTCAAAATATCCATAGCATATAATCAGAAGAAAGATTAACTAGGGATGGAAATGGATGTCCCACTAGAAAAAATCTGGGCTTATATGATGACTTTCAGATGACATTGCACCTATCCATCTCAAATAGAGGTTGTTTATGATGACCGTTCACAGGATGATAACGGTTTATAACCAACCATTGTCTATCATAAACTTCATTTAGCCTCTTCCTACATGTGGCTACTCTCTTGGTACACGTTAGCTCCTAGCATTAAACTGAAAAAAATGTGTTTGCTCTCTTAGGAGTCCAGTTATCCATTTTGTTCAAACTTGTATCCGATAAAATTTGAATATGGGTATTCATATTTGCATTTGTTTATGATATGGAAGCTAAAATAGATGATCCAAATCCACTTACTGTAACTTTTCTCTATCTGATTTGATATAAAAAATATGGAATATCCAATACCCCACGTTTATGGAGTTCTATGAAAAAATATGGATGCTAAAATATGGAATATCCACTTATTGTAACTTTTCTGTAAACGATGGAGCTGACCTCGCACTAGATCCATGTTTTCGGCTACAAGCTTGATTAAACCTATTTAATTTCTCGAGCAAGGTACTTGCAAATTACGTGGTCAATAGAGTTCCTTATTCCCTTGATGCAAAAACTTCATAAATAAATAACTGAAAAGATGGGTGAAAGAGGCGACGTTTTAGCCAGTGTGCATCTAATTCCAGGAGCCGGGTGTCAAGACAACTGACTTTCGAAGGGCTTAGACACGAAGAAGGGAAAAACGTCATCTGTCTTGTGCAGTGCCCTTGGTGACGTGCGCTGGCCACACACAGCCCACAACAGCACTCCTTGTCCCAGTCACGCAACAAGCGCATGTACTCGAACAATGGACCATGGGGGGCGCTGCTGGGGCGCTCAACAGCTGAGAAGATCCTCCGCCTCCTACCCATTCTACCAGACGGCAGTGACCACCGACACAAGCGGACAGCGAGGCCATGGACCCTCCGGCGAAAACCTGTTCCCGGAGAAAAACCTGGCCATCATAACCCGACGCGAGCTGGCTGGCCACCACACCGATCGCCGTCGCCGTCGCCGTCGCCGTCACCACCTCCATCCCATACCAGTGCCCGGGCACAGCACGATTTCGGAGCGGCTCACTCCGGCCTGGCACGTTCAGGGAAGCCGCCGCCCTGGACTCACCAGAGTCGTCGTCCACCACCGGCCAACCTCGTGCGCCGTGTCACATTCCCATCCCAGCTCACACAGGGAAGGGAAGGGAGATGCGTCGCGTCTAGTGGCTCTCCGTCGTCACGGTCGGTTTAGCTGCTACTGCTAGGCCCGGCGGTTGACACATTTCGGGCTCAGGCAACCCCGCGTTCGCCACAGCACAGTGCTGGTCCATAGCCCCGTTCCATCGGCTCAAAAGGAGGCCTCGTCACATCATACACCATCACCACTTGGCTTGGCTAGTGCGTGCACTCAGAAGCACCTGGGGTACTCGCAGCTGCGAAAGGGAACCCCCGGTAAAGCGGCACCACATCTAGCTCAGTGCTAGGTGATGCACAACAGCGGTTCAGGCCCTAAGGTCTAGCTGCAAAAGATGCCGAGGATTTGACAGATTTACCGGTGCAAAGCGCACTAGTGGGTCAAATCGGCGGCAAAAAACCGTTGATCCTGGGGGTCGATTACTTGACTACTGCCAGCAATAACCTGATGAAAGCGATGCTGGGTAAGCATTGCTCAGAGGTTTAGAATGGGAGGAGCAAAAGAACCAAGCACCGGATGGAAAAAAGGCACAGAAAAGCAAAGGCCCCGATGGATGGACATGACCACTCCTACTGCCTTAGCTGAGAACTCGACCTCCATCATCTACTCGCAATTGCTTCGGCCAGCAAGAAAAGCCACCGCCCTGATCTCTTCCGATCGTGGCAGACATCTCACATCTCATCCCTGCCGCCATGTGCCAGGGCTGGGCTACTCCGGTGAGAGCGCTCCATCGTTGAGAGCATATACCATATTACCATGATTGAAGCTCACGACCCCTACCAGTTTACCACCACAGAAAAGATGACCCATATACCTGGGATTTTTGCAGGGGCAAAACCTCAAAGCCCACTTCCATCTTAGATTTGCAGCAAAAGGGCAATGGGGCATGACGTGAAAGAACCTGAGACAAGCTAGACGGGCTTGCATGTCACACTGACAGACTCAGGAAGTACTATCTATATCAACACTTTATTGAAGTTTAAAGTTCTGAGCGTGGCAACCAATAATATGCAATGATGTAGCATCCAGATTTCAAAACAACGATAACCTTGTTAACAGAATACTGCAAATCTTTAAACGGTACTTGACGCAGTGTTATCATTAACATACACACAACAACAGTGTGATCAGGAAGTAGCAATATGCATCATTGGTTCAATGATGAGGTTGCTACATCACCCTCAGAACAACCACAGCAAAGAGCATCTTGTAGCGCAGCCTAGGCTAACAACAGAATTAATGACAGCACAGAGGAAGAGAAATACAATTTCAGTCAACAAAGGTATAATAATGATTGAAACAAGACGAGCTCATTAAGTTACAAGAGAAGCGGAAACCTCTCTATCAACAACAATAGCTACAATCTGCTAGAGTTTGGTTGCAGTGGTACAGCTTACAAATTATAAACAATCCATTCACGCCATCTGTGCTCTGCTAATCCTTTAATGTCATTTCCAGAACTTTTAATTGCATAAGTGGCTTTCTATAACGCTTTGGCAGTGTGTCAATTCACAGCAGATAGGCTTTGTTGTCAAATGGTTACATAAATAAAGGCCTAGTCAAAAGTGAAACGAACTCTAGCACTAAAATGAAAAGTGGGGAGGACAAGGAAGCTGACTAGGGCCCAAAATTTCATCTGCAACAGAACATAGCACACTCACCTCCACTTGTCTCTCAACTCCTTTTTCTCAGACCAAATCCAAGTAACAATAATGGCAGCAACCAGGACTGCAATTGTGATTAGAAGCAGCGCATAGCTGAATTCATCTGTGAGGGAATCATAGGTTCTTGACGGAGCAAGCTGGGTGTAGAATAGATCAACACCGTATGTGAAAACAAGAGTAGTGGACTCCAACTTTGAAGGAATAGAAACAATTCCTCGAAGGGCCTCCACTTGATGAGAGTGCGTCACAAAAGACTGAAGGGAAACAATGAGAAAAGTGTGAATCACCCATTTGCAGAAGCTAAATTAAACAGACAAAAATAAAATGAATGTCGTCTCATGAATATTACTGGTATCAGCAAACCACCACACAAATCAAACTATAAGTTGTTTATTATTCCATTTTATACCATTCATAGATGTCTGACTAGCAGTGAATTTGATACAGCAAAGGTTCATTGCTTAGTTCCCTTAGGTGTGTTTGAGGTATTTGTAGTTCAGAAATAATTTCATTGATGATGGTCTTATCTTATTATTATTCCATTTTATACCTTTAATTGACGTATACCAATTAGTTGAATTTGACATAGAAAGGGTTCATTACTTAGTTCCCTTAGGTGTATTTGATGTATTTGTAGTTCAGAAATTACTTCATTTATAATGGTCTGAATCATCCCTATTGAAAGGACAAACAATTACTATATCTAAAAATATCTCATCCCAACCTTTTCTTGCTCTCCCCTCCCAATGCCCAAATCTTCAAGTTGTGCTTCTACTTTTATGGATAACCATTGTAAGTTAAGTTTCACCCAGAAAAAATGTGCTGCACTTTTTTAATATAATAAGCATTTCTCGCACCATCCACTACTAATGCTAGATATCTGGGTAGTAGTTAGAAAAAGTGCAAGAAGTTATGGAACTTTCCAGAAACAAATGTTTCTAATTTAACTAAAGCCAGATTCATCACCAAAGAATGTGCAAACAACTTGAATGTTCTGTTGAAGCTAGTCATGGTATCCCAGTTAAGTTAAAGAATGAAAACACTGCAGTATACATGTTAAGCATTCCTGTACTTAAAGCAATATGAGGTTGAATGTATTGAGAAATTATTCCTCTATAATTGAGTGTTAAAAACATATGCAGGCATTTTAATCATATCAACAACAATGAACAGAATTCAAATGTAACACCTATTACGATTTCGCCTTTTCGCAACACAAGAGCATGGCAGAAATGTCCACAATTAAAAATTGTACAAGGGAGATGTATGGATCATCAAGACCAAAACAAATACCTGGGGTATTATAGGCAAAGAATCTGTTAATGGTATAATGCCCTCTTCTTTTTCTTGTTGTGTCGGGTTCACTGAACGGCGTGGATCAAGATAGCGCTTATCAAGTGCCAAAACCTGCCATATGTTTGAGAAGAATGTCAATCTAGCATTATTTACCATACAATTAACCCTCCACATTAATTAATTTATTTAATTAATTAATTAATCTAAAAACGGCGCAACCCATTTATATCCAATATAATGTTGACCAGACAAATAGTCCCCACTAATTTAAATGGCTTGACATATGATGCAGTCTCCTTACAATTTAAACCTATGGTCAACTGATACTAAGCTAAGTGGAGCTATGTTGGAGCCAATCCTGATTCCATGTCAGTGCTCCTCCACGTTGTACGAATGGTACTTTAGTACATAATCACCAAGCAAGGAATTAACAGCAAAATATTCATTTCACTAATGCATCTGCATTAGCATTCAGATAGGTTGATCTAATCCAGCTAAGCAGCAGCAGTATGGCCCCCCACCTTCAGAACTGGGAAGAATAAATTCTAAGTAATCTAACAAAACATAAGTTTTGTAGACTTAGATATTAATAAAACAATTTTCAAACAAAATGGAACCTGCTTGCATTGGTAACTCGAATGCCCATAGTTTACCTTACACATTTTATTTAAAAAAGAAAGGCAACACAGAATAGTGACTAATAAGCAAATAAGAATAGAAATAGGAGCACACATTAGACCATCCGCACTCGTCGTACTCTACATTCATCCCCTAAAAGGAATATTCTCGTCTGGTCATCAATCTTTTCTCCTCTATACTGTTTTTTCCCGCACTCATCCATACTCTATCTCATTCTCTATCTGGTGTGGGACCCACTTATCAAGATTTTTTATTAAAAACCCCCACCCCTCTCTCCCCTCCCTCCTCCCTCCCCCATTCTCTCTCCTCTGTCTTTTCCTTTCCTCCTCGTCAACGCCGGCTCCTCCTCTCCCTCCCCATTCTCTCTCTGCCGCGTGCTACTTCGACGGCGTCCTGCGCCCGGCTCGTGTGACGGAACAGCGGAAGCGCGCGCGCGGCCTCCCCGCGTGCGGCTCGCAACGGCGGCGTGGCGGGCGGTCGGGCACGCGGCCTCCCAGCGGCCGCGACGGCGGGCGGCGGGCGGCGGGGCCGGCTGCGGCGGAGCGCGCGGCGGGCGGCGGCCAAGGGCCGGCGAAGCGGCGGAAGCGAGCGGGCGGGCTGGGCGCGTCTTGCGCCCGCCAGCGCGTCCTGAGTGGTGGTAGGCGCGGCCTCCTGGGGGCGGCGGCGGCCGGCGAACCCGCGACGGCCTCGGGTGAGCGTGGCAGGAGCTGCCGCGGCGCTGCCGCGCGGCGCCGGGCGCGGCGGGCGAAGCGGGCAGGCGAGGCGCGCGGGCGGGGGGAGCCGCTGGCGCTGGGGCGCACGCCGCAGCGCCCGGCCATGGCGGAGGTTATGGACGGGCTGGCGGCCATGGCGAGGCGGGCGCGCCGGCTGAGCCAGCGCCCGCCCATGGCGAGTGGCGGCCGCGACGGCCTGGCCATGGCGGGCGCGCCCGGGCGGAGTTTCGTCATCGGCTATCGGCTTCCTCGGCGCGCAGCCCCGCCATGGCGACGGGCGGCCTTGCCTTCTGAGCAAGCGGCAAATGCGCGAAGCGGGCCGACAAGGAGCGAGCGGCGGGCCCGGGCCCCACACGGATACCGCACGCTCGCTACCACGCCAGGTTTGGCGTCGGTCGCGTGCGATACCGGCTGACCTGGCTCTTTGCCGTTCGCCGCTGCAGCCATTTCGCACGCTAAAAACGGCTTCCGGATGGCTTTACCGTCTCGAGTGCAGATGGCCTTATACTGCTCTATTGTACACAGAAAAGTAAGAAAGATACAGCAGACCTGGTCACCAATAGTACCAATCAGAAGTTGCTTGGAGGTGATCCCCTTAGCAGTTTGTGTAACTGCCATTGCTTTTACTGAATGGGTGAAAAAGTATGACTGGGATTTTACTGCCACCTCAGGGCGGGCATAAGATGTAATTGGTGCTGAAAGATTATGCTTCCCAAGTATGAGCTTCATGACATCTTTATTGTCCTGCATAAAATACTTAGTGCACTTAATATTACTACCACCATCATAACAAAAATAAGTGTACATAATTAAGACAGCATAAGTCATACCGCCCTAGATTGATCATATATCTCAATCACCGCCATTTCAAATCTGTGAGCTCGCAGATTAAAATAATGGTAGACAACCCAGTTCTCACTCAACACCTAGAAGAAGCATTAATCATGTTAAGCACAGAATCTTTTGTACAATCAGACAGAAATGACGAAATGCGCAAAACTACTCTGCATTCATAGCTTTGTTGAGATAAATTTATTCTGAACCAACATATTAACAGCATATGATTGTGTGTTTCGAAACTCCAGTATGCCTTGCAAGCATATATTAAGGGCCAATGGGCCATTCCAGGAAAAAGGGACTGGAAGTGCAGGTGGCAAAAGACTAGAAGACACAGATATACTTACTGCATGTACAGGGCCTTGTGCACCATGATGAGTCACACGATGGAGTATGCGTCCGGTGACTGCATCAATAAGATATGCAACAAGTGAAGCTTCTTCAGGTAGTGCAGATCCAATATCACCAGCAGCTTTAGGAGACAAAGTAGCAACAAAAACTAAATTCTTTGACAAGTACTTGTACATCACATCATGATCACCAATTATCTTAGCTTGGGTATGAACAACCTTCAAATAAGAAAAGGAGACAGAATATATTATTTTGTAATTAGTTTTAAGATATTCCATGAATAAAGCAGTAGATAATGAACAGACCTCATTCATCTTTCGCGTTTCAGAGATAGCAATCCTTTCAGAATCAGAAGGAAAGATGATGGACCATAATTCCTTCGTACTGAAGCAGTACTCATCACCCAAATTGAGATCACATGACTTCTGTAATGAATACCCTTTAATAACATTTGCCTGAATATCTACAGAGTAGAAATACAGGTTTGACATTTCATGAAGAAATACATTGAGGGCGTCTGGAGATTTTGGATATAAATGAGCATTAGAATTGGAATCAACAATCAAATGAAGCCGCTGCTCTGATGAATCCTTCAGTGTCAAGGGGATAATTTGTACAACAGAATGGTCAAGTTTCATTGAGCTCAGTTCTTCTCCAGAATATGAATCAAGAATAGAGAATACACCAGGAGTTGAAGATTCTGCTCCAGATTTGCCAACAACAAGTACAGATGGGTTTTCACGCATCACACTATGATGCGGGACCTGCCATTGGTATATCCTTAATGCAGAATGCATTCCACCAAATCTGGAGGCACGAAGAGATGGCAGCAAGTTCGACCAGATAACACGCCCATCTCCAGTGTGCAGAGCCATCACTTTGCCAGCCTTTGTCAATACAACAAGGAGTTTGCGAAATCCATTATGGTCTCTTGTCATCTTATTTTTCTCGGAGCTTTTTAGTCTCAATGCTTGGATTGCAGCAACTTCATCAGCATTAGCAAGCATTAGAGTTCCTTTGAGTTTCAGCATGTGCCCCTATGTAAGAACCACAAGTATCATAAGCTAATTCTAAGAACAATCCAATAAAATGGCGGGCCACATGCAAGAAAACATTAATGAATAGAATACCATTGTATCACCTCATGAAAACAATAAAAATCTTAATTCGATATTGACCAATTTCTCAGAAGATTCTAACACATTAGCTACAATTAACTTGTGCACCAAACATACAAGCAAACCATTAAATTGTAGAGAATTTGAGAAAGAGTCTTAAATTCACCATAATGTTGGAGCCTTCAAATTCTCTAATAGATTTTCCAAAATAACATTTATCTGAAGCATTTCCGAATAATGAGTACCTAAATAAATAGCAGTTTCTGTGGATTACCTTAAGCCACTCAAAGAGATTGTGTTCTACAGCGGCAACTGATACACCATCCTTCTCAACAGGCAATTCTGATGTTGTTACATCAACAATTGAAGCCAGCCCATCCTCTCTGCTCCAAACAACCTCGCCTTGTTGAATTAACAAGAGTGAATGATCCTCCATTACAACCAAAGCTCGAAAACCATGAGATTTGTCAGTTCGAATATAACTACTCAAGAAGACCCTCTCAACATTGCCCCTGTTTTGGTCTATATTAACCTTTTCTCTAATAATTTCACTGTTGAGATCACTTGTAAATTTTACGATAAACTCAATTTCAGAACCCAAATGTTGCACGACGGCAAAAGCTTCATCTTTTTCTGTGATTGTGAGGGAATCACTCACTGCAGCTGGCTGGTCAAATCTCTGAAGTACTTCCAATCCATCAGTACCTTTGAGCTTTAGGAGAGAAATAGAAGAAGATGTTTGCAAAGATATGATGCCATTGGACAAAGATTGAAGCTTGAATGGTCCTGATAAGTCTTGAACAAGATCTGAAACATGCACCTTGTTGTAGCTAATTCTCTCACCCTTGAATTCAATAAGTAACAGGCTTGATCTGGCCTTATCTAATGCGACCAACACATTATCAGAACCAAGTACTGTTTCACCACATAATCCACCAGGGAGTGACTCTTGGATATTTTTTAGTACCTCTCCAGTTTTAGCACTCAAGTGATACAAAGCTAGCTTCGAGGAACCAGCTAGTCCTAAAGCATATACAACATCACTTTCAGGTGATTGGAGAATCCGCTTGATTTCCAAACTGCAAGGTTGTTTGAGTTAGATTCTTATCATATTCCTAATTCCCTGGATGAGGCAACAGAGCAGAATAGTACATACCCATCAAGAGAAAACTCCTTTTCCCATGAAATTGCCCCATCAATGCTTGATACAGCATAAATCCATCGTCCAGCTGAAACTAAAACTGAATTGTCCTTGGCCACTTTATTGTTTGACTGCAAAGAACAAAGGCCCATCACTCAAGAAAAGTGCAGGAAACATCAATTGCATTGTCAACAATATGTTTTCTCAGAAAATAGAAAATGCACTGTGTGCACAGACCATAACATGCATCTGTGGATTTGATGCTGTGGAAGTTCGAAGGTTAGTTTCCCAGATCATCTGTCCATCTGGAAGATTCCATGCCCTTAATATAGTTCCTCCCGAAGAAAGAGTTAGAACATCTGATGGAAGACATGCAAAAAAATTAGATTGTCATAAACATATGCAGAAAATCAAAAGGAAAAATCAACAAAAAGGTGCCACTATCTTGCCTAAGAAAAATATTAAAAATCATAACTCTGTTTATAATCAGCGGTGTTAGTTAGTTACAGAATCACATGAATATGTTGATGATATGATGGTTGTTCACACCGACAGTTAAGTAATCAGCCAGAAACCAATACGTTGGATGAATTATCTACCATAAGCAAATCTTAAAAATCATAACCCCTTTCATAATCTGTGTTGTTAGTAACAGAATCACATGAATATTTTGATGACATATTGGTTGTTCATACCAACAATTAAGTAATCAGCCAGTACCCAATAGTGGATGAATAGAGTTTTAGTTCTCATTACTCCATATCAATCATGTTTATATAGTATATATGTACCATAAATAAATGTTATTCTCACATACCACCAAAAAAAGGAATAGAACAACTTTGAACCACTAAGAGCATCTCCAACAACTTGGTACTCCCACTTGCTATTCTTATTTTCTTGGTAAAATCACAAAAAACCCTCTCCAACAACTCCTCAAATCAACTCCTCATTTATCCCAAGTTACTATTCTTTCCTCCCGCACGCGGATATATCCGCACGCGGACGCGACTTGCCATCGAGCTTTTAGAAGAGGTGGAAGGGTGAAAAAACAATTTTGTTTCTGCTTCAGGGTTCCTGGTGTAAGTTTTCAAGAGGTGGAAGGATATAAACATAATTTTGTTTCTGTCTCGGGATTCCTGATGTAAGTTTGATCTATGTTTGACAAGTGAATTATACCAAACTATTGGAGATGGACTCTTTTTTCACTTGCCATATATTTTAGAGAGTTGCCAAATCATAAGATTTGCCAAGTAAATTTTGGCAAACTCTTGGAGATGCTCTAAGATCTAAACTGTAGCTATTGCTTCGCAAGTTACTAATAAACATGGATAGTAGAGTGATATCCTGTACAGATCAAACTTGCAAGTATCTATCACATATCTCGTTTGGGTAATTGATACCAAGACCACAAATTTGCCACTTCATCTTTCCTACCACTACGCAACTAATATTGTTGCATACTTATTCTAGAAGGTTTAAAATTAATTAATTTCAGGAGAAACTGGCAGTAATCAGTCAGCCCTATAAGATCTTAACCCAGGATCAAATGATGAAATGTTTACCAAAGTCTAATCATTAAGAAATACATTTTTTCTATAGTTGCACAACAAGCATTTTTTTTTAGATTTGAGTTTTGAAAGCACATCTGTTAAGTTAATTATAAAATGTTGAAATGCTTAGCAGTTTGGTAGTATCAGTCCTAACAGATGTGAGGCGAGTCCCAACAAGTTGAAGGAACAATGAGAACACGTGTATTCAAACTTGCTAATGCACAAAGACAAACTGTGTACATACCCCTAATCTATTCAAATAAAGATTCATTTCCAAAGTACAGACAACTTCTCATGAGCTAGAGGGTTAGACCATTCAAATCAGGGGTTGATGACCAACCCCCCCCCCCCCCCCCCGACCCTTCACCAGTCCACACTCAAAGGGTGGCACAAACTTTGTAAGAACAAAATCAGGTTGGGGGCAGGGAGGCTCTCCCCCCTCATCAGGTTTTTATTTCAAAAGAAGAGAACCTGGTTCTCAAATCATTGGCCTTAATTCCAGGTAAGAAATGGGTACAAAAAAAATATACAGTTTCAAATGCTGAAAACAAGTTATTTGGAGAATAGCGTTAGCAAGACTGGATGCCAAGCAAACAAGGAATCCTATCAGGAGTGGAAGAATCATAATAGAATAAAACAAACAGACAGCAGTAATAGAGCAATTTTCTCAAGGGCAAATCTCCAATGGGAAACAAAGATTAGACTCACATTTTCCATGTGATAGACTAAGCTGATCCAAGGGGTCGTTTTTGTCAATGACATGTCGCCAGACTGCACCACATAAAATCCACAGAAATTAAGGACAAAAAAGTGTGAGCAAAATATAAGAAACTGCACATTTGAATTTCTAATCTGTGAACATGAAGGCTCACATATATCTCCAGAACGTAGATCAAGAGATGAGATCACATTTTCCTCAGTCAAGACCACAACACGCCTCCTTCCACTCTTCTGGCTGTGGTAAACTGCTTGCTTTACTTTGCCAATGTACTTCTGATGCCTGCGAAGAACATCAACATATTAAAATGGTGCTGTTGGATTACTCCAAAAGACTACATGTAAGGTAGCTACAAATCAAATGATGTTAAGAGGTGCAGCAGCTAGCAATAACTGATTGTCTGATTACATATCAAAATAGTTACAGCAGTTTACCAAAGAATGATTTTCTGTTATATAGAACTAACACAACACCACAGGACATATCATGAAACAAACACAGGCTTCTCGATGGGTTTGCATAGCCTGATAGCAATTGATGAGAAGTAGATGTCAAGGTCAATGGCAGAGCTTTATGAGGGCCATAGTGGCCATGGCCCCTCCTAAACTAGAACATTTCTTAATGGATGTCTTAGTTTCACCAATTCAAATGCTAATAATGAAATACTAATCTGCTCCCTTCCCTTACATTTTATATTTTATATTATATTGGCTTCTCTTTTATTGGCCAAGGTCTGCCGTTGGTCAAGGCCTCCATAAACATGATGAAGAGAGAGGAGGAATCATGGACACTGAAGCAATTCAACAAATCTGATAATGACATCTTGCAATGTGTGCTCGGACATCAGGTGGATAATAACAGTACAACTACTGTATGACAAGGGACAGGATGGCACAGGCTAAATACTAGAGGCTTTTAGGAGTTCAAGGACTGGGGGAAGGATGAGGGAGACCACGAATTGAGAGGAAGAGCATTTAGGGATAAAGAAAAGTGCAGTCTTCCATCAATAACAGGATAACTACTATATGATGAGGGTCAGGATGGCACAGGCTAAATACTAGAGGCTTTAAGGAAGGATGAGGGAGACCATGAACTGAGAGGAAGAGCATTTAGGGATAAAGACAAATTCATTCTTCCATTGTGATAATTATTTAGAAACTTATCTCTAAGGACTTGTTTGGTTACACCCCAAACCGAGGGGATTGAGGGGGATTTAATCCTGTACAAGTCAAAATCCCCTTCAATCCCCCTTCAATCCCTTCCAACCGAACAAGCCCTAATAAAGTAAACAATTTAAATCTGATACACTAAATATATTCAGAAGAAAATATACAAAAGTAATACAGTAAGTAAAGGTTAAGCTTAAGTCCTAATTTAATCTTAATTATAATTATCTTATACAATGCAGTAACCAAGAATTTACTGCCTGCACTGAATGCATATATAGGTGAACCATGTTGCAATACTCAGAATGGACCAATTAGAAGCTAGATTTGCCAAAAGGGACTTCACAATGAATACATGGAATGCAGTTCACTAATATCCAGTTCCAAGTGTACCATGCAAAGCATGCACCAGGGGAGGCAGGGAACATCAAGCACCCAAAAAAACGCAGACCTCATCCACAAAACGCAAACCAACTCAGACTAACGCAGACTGTGATTTATTCAAATGATGAAGCCCAAGCCATCGATGAATCTAGCCCAAGACCAAATTCTCTGTGTACTCGCTAAATAGCTAAAAACAGAGAATTTCGAACTAGGATGCAATCAGTGTATATATTTGCTTAGCCCGACAGGACTAATCCGCAACAACCCACCGCTACTACTACAGAGCTCAGTTGGAAGCTCGTAAAACCACACCCTGATTCGCCGAGACCTAGCAAATCTGTACTGACACCGCGCACAGCTCCTCACAACACAATCCTAGTCGTGATCTGAACTAGGAGCTCGAAGTTCCGTTCCGTTACGTCGCGCCGGCCTAAGCTACGGGCGGATCGGATCTAGGCGAGCTAGTTGACGTACCAGTCCGCGAGCCCGACTTGGTCCTCGTAGATGGCTGTGGCGAGGGTGGCGAGGGAGGCGAAGAGTAGGAGCCCGGCGAGGAGGACGAGGAGGGAGCGGCGCGGTGGCGCCGCCATCGCGGCGGAGAAGCGGGGCTCGGAGTCGAGCTCCGATCTGACGGCGGCGGAGGGGTGGTGTTGTTTACTGTTCGGGGTTGGGGCGAGTCACCGAGGAGTTTGGGATTTGGGACTTGGAAGTTAAGCTGCGGCAGTGCCAGAGCGGGCCCACGTGATGGCTCGACCAACTCGTGCCGTGGATCCCCCGCGTGCCGTCGTGACTCGTGAGGATGCCGGAGATCTCAACGAGTACCTTTGGTTTCGGATCAATCGTGCGTCAGAAGGTGTCTTGGCAACAATCAAAATGAGATTATTTTTAACTCAACTTTATTATCAGAAAATAATTTTAACACGGTTAGAGCAACTTCAACGGTTTTGCAAATGGGCTTTACAATCTTGTTTTTGCCAAAAAATTTAAAAATCTGCTATCCAACGGTTTGGTGGGATTGGTAATTTTGTTAACTTGGCAAAAACCTAGAAATAACTCCCATATATACAAGTCTGTTCGGGGTTGGCAAAGACGAGTGGCGGGCTATTTCTTCCCCTGCGCGTCGCTCCCGCCGCCGGTTTTTCCCTGCGCGTCCCCTTCCGCCGCTGCTTGTTCCCATACGCTCGACTCGTCTGTTCCACAGGGCGTCGTCGTCTTCATCGACGCCGGTGTGGGTTGAGGTAATCATGTATCCAATGTCCCAATTATTTATGCACGCTCAGAAGATACGAGCTACAGGCAGGCTTCCTTTTCCACGACGAAGAAATTGGCGGCGCGCTACGACGAGCGACGAGCGACCACGCGAGACGCGCGAGCACAGGAAAAAAGGGCCGCCAAATAATGTGAGGGCCCAAATATTTTATATTTGCCAAGTTTATAATGGGAAACTGTTGGAGATTGACTCTTAAAACTTTTGCCATATTTATTTGAGACTTGGCAAATTTCTAATTTTGCCAAACAAAATATACAAAACCGTTGAAGATACTCTTATCCAAATTAAAAATGATAATAGAGTTGAAGTTATTTGGTTAAACTAAAAAAATACTTAAAACAGAGCAAGAACGAACTAAGGATCTGGTTGGTTAGCTACCAATTTTTACCAAACCAAAATCATGGCAAACCAAAATTAAGACTTGTCAAAATCAAGACTACAAAAGTTACGGCAAAAAACTTACGTGTGTATTTGGTTGACTACCAATACTAGTGCTTGCCAGTTTTTCTCTTTTATACAATTTAATAACTTTCTAGAAACTTGCTAAAACTTTGGCTATAAAAAGTGGTATACCAATTCTTTAGCAATGATCCAATTAATGACTATAAACATGCCATAATTTTGATTGGGCAAAAATTGATATCGAACCAATCAAACTCTAATAACTCCTATGTTAAACTATTCTAACTTTGAACCGTACTTAATTCGTTCCAAATTATAAGATATTTGACTTTTTTCAACTTTAAATTTAACCACACTTGTCTTGTTCAACAATTTGTGTCAAATATCACTTTTTTTTTGTTGTGGCCTATTTTATTGATAAAAGTTCTTAAAAATAACTTAAATTTGACTATTTGAGTAATTTTTATAAGATAACTGATCAAACATATGAGGTCAAAAAAGTCAAATATCTTATAATTTAGAATGGAGGGAGTATATATTAACATCTATTGTCACAAATTCCCACCACGTGATCATTGGCCACCCGTGCAAGCAAGACAAAAATAATCAAAATTGGAAAGCCGGACCAAAAGAATCAAAACCAAAAGAATTGGAACTAAAAAATTCAATTCCTAATTCGGTTCCTGATATTGAGAAACATCGAAGAACAATCAGTTCCTACTCTCGATTAATAGAATTAACTGAAAGAACTGAATACATGAATTATACTTCACTTACTTGCATTTTGTACAGACCATGCCAACATCCGAGATCATTTGTTAATTTCAAAATTTAAAATTGGCACACTTACAACAATATTTTGGGACCCTAAATATTTTCAATTTAAAAAATTCAACTAAATGTTATAGATCTTGTCAAGAGCTATAATTCTGATATAAAGGTTGTGTTTATGCAAATTCATATGAAAAAGTTATGAATTATTTTTTGTTAGTCATTATTGAGGCAGACATCTTAAGATGCATCTTAAGTTTTTCACCTCGTTTAATGGCTTAACGAAGGCAGTTATTTTTTGATGATCTCTATAAATTGATTTTGAGAGGCGGTTCATTATGTTCGCCTTAGTAAATAAAAACGATCGCCTCCGTTGATCACCTAAATTAACAAAGGTTGGTGGATTTTGCAAATCATTTTAACGCGGGCGTGCCATCTATTTGGCCTATAATTGAAAAAAAACAAGTAAGTAATTTAAGGTGGAGCGGGTCGGTTGTTCCATTATTGACTACAAAGCCAATGAGGTTAAGGCCATCGGCTACAAAGCCGATATCCAATAAATTATTATATAAACGAAGTCATCAGCTAAATAAAGATGTGATTAATATCAAGCAATGCACCCATAAATAAGAAATAAAAGGCATAGCTTGTAGACAATAGTCTATCTTCTTACAAAAGATCTATAAGTATCTAGATCTAATCTATTATCACTACCAAATAGGTTAAAAATGATGCAGCATTGGCAAAGATAATACAATAAAACCATCATACAATAGGTCTAATGATAATAAGATAAACTCTTGAGAACATACTACAGATTATGAAAGCATAAAGCATCGGCTATTCAGCCTATGAGGCATAATGGCTAGATAGTCCGGGTATTCCGTCTTAAGAAGATCTTCTCACATCCGACCTAGTTTGGAACAATTTGGACCATGTGGCCCATGAGCATGTTATGAGATATTTGTGGGGAGTTTAGTCCCACCTTAGTTGTTTAGGGTAGACCATACCAACATATAAGGCTTCTAGAGTTCATTCTACCATCTCCGGACCAATCCTATTATGCGAAGCGAGAACAAAAGTATTAGAGCGCACCTTCGCGGGCACAGGCACGTGCGGGCCAGGGCGCGGACATGGAGGTTCATTGCGCATGTGTTGGTATAAATTAACTGCACTCCATTAAATAAGATCTAAGTAAGATTATCCCGAATCATATTAATTAAACATGAGCGCAGCTCATAGCCAGGTGTTATGATAGGTTCTATAGATTTTGGTGGCCTGAAGCTTTTGCGCATGCCATAAAGATAAATAGGAATAGAATTAAAACATCCATAAGGATGAACACAAAAATAATAAAGAGAATAGAATAAAACAAGAAAAGATAAAAGTATAATGCAAGATTAAGCTAGGCTAAGTCAAAATTAGCAAACTGTTCCCCGGCAACGGCGCCAAAAATGCTTGTTGGTATAAATTAACTGCACTCCATTAAATAAGATCTAAGTAAGATTATCCGCAAGTGCACAGATATCATACCGATGTCACACTTCACCCGGAGGTTTTAAATATCGTATCCACAGGGAACAATTGTGATGATGACAAAGTCTATAAACTTAACCCAACAATTAGGCTAGATAATATCAAGAAAGAGGAAATAGCTAATTACTTCTAGTTCCGACAATCGGTAAGCTTTGAATAATACCGTTCTAACTGGACAAGTAACCTGAATAAGAGCAGAAATCAGAGTTCTTTCCTACCAAGAACCTTTGAGCCTATCGATCCTATCAACGGTAAGTGGACTACAGAGGATTCAATGAAGCTATAAAGTCACCTTCGTGAGCTACCACTATCCGGCCAATCAGGGGACATTCACAAGTAAACCTAGCCTAGGCACCACGCATACACTACGAAATACAACTTCAATCTACAGGGTCCTATAGATCAAAGTACTCAATATGAGTTGCAAACTTAAGAACAAATAAGAACAACTGTTTACTTGAATTAGAATGTTGAATACAAAAGTACCTCAGAACGCAGCTCCGGGCGAGGGAGCTGAATCCAGAAGAATACAACCACGAAGAAGCACCAACAGGCCGGAACTCCTCCAGAATCTCTACTCCTCTACTCTATCTCTCTACCCTCTAAACAAGACTAGATCTAGATGAACTAGTCTCTCCTAATCGCTACATCTAGATGAACTAGAACTAGATGAACTAGAACAAGATCAACTAGAGGGACCCTAACCCTAATTTATGTAGAGAATATGAAGCACCGGGGTGTAGAATGCCTCCAGGAGGAGCCTTGGGGCGTCATTATATAGGCCGAGGTGGAGTAGGGGGCAAGGAACTGCCATGTCATCGATCCGCGTCTTCATGTTATGTGCACCGTCGGATCAAACCGACCTTAGATTGATGTAGAGATGCTTTACTTAGGTGCCAAGAAAGCATGGGAGGAAGACTCCAGAAGGTGGTGGCCAGGTGCCCTAGGGGGGCGCCGACCGGCGCCAGGGTGGGGCCGGCCGGCCCCACCTAGAGGCCCCTGCGGGTCCCGTTGCTTCGGGTGTCTTCTAGATGTTTTCTGATCCTGATGACGATGTTTGCCGACGCGGATAAGTTTAATGATAATTATGCATTCTAATCCCTCTTTTATGCTTTTCTGGAATAATCCCTAAAAAATACAGAATATGTAAAACTTGTGGAAATTGTCAGTTAAAACCCTAGATTAGTGTGTATTCATATATCCTTTCATGTCTAAAGTTCTAATAAAAGTTGACGTTATCCACCGTCAACAACTCCCCTAATCTTACCTTTTGCCAATCTCTTTGGCAAACAACCTAAGCCTAATTATTAATATATTCAGATCAGGAGTTGCTACAATGCTTTTATTCCTTTTAAGTACACTTATTTTTAAACAGAAATTTTTCTCCGGTTTAGACAACAACTGCTCTAACCTTCAAACTTACCTATTTTACCTTTACTATAGGGCTTTACAACTCTTGCATAAGTCTTGAGTAATTGAAAGACAGAACAATCAAGTCAAGCACCATGTCTCAAATTCTTCACAGTACCAATTTTCTAGAGTTTTGTAAGTTTTCGAAATAAAACTCAGAGCTTAATTGTATGATACCTTCAAGTCTCTTAATATATGTAGTATTTATGGATCCCACTGAGGCATTAATGATGTCATGCCTTCCTACAACTAAGGATCATAGTGGAGCTTATAGGAGTGGCAATAACAAGGATGAATATACTTACAATTTATATATTGTAAAGTCAAACAATGAATCCACAGAGAATCGAGGCATACAATCAAATCAAGATGTGCATGTATATGGAATATGTTGGATAGATGTATATATAGTGGCAAATCATAATTCTAGTTTTGCTCTTTAAAAATAATCCCCTCCTTTAAAACTTAGAACTTTTCGTGGAAAAACATAGGCTATCTTTACTCTTTCTCTTTTTTTTTCTTATAATCTAGGAGGCGGGCATCTATATACCCATTGTTTTAATTGCTGGGACACTTATCCATCTTTTACTCTCCTTTTTCTTTCTCGTCTTCTTTTTTAATACTTTTGTATAGCCACATGCATCCTTTGAATATATAAATAATTAGAGAGATAATGATATTAACTTAGAGCAATTAAATAGGGGCTATCCTATAGGGTATATTTTTGAGTGTTTTACTCTCAGTGTAGGAGAAAAACATTTTTAAGGTGGATCTAGATGAAAGTGAAAATGACTGCGCTTACATCCCAGAATATGAGTAATGCATATGTGGGTGGAGTGCGTAAGTGATCTTGATTTTAAAAACATGACAAGGCTCTCATAAGGTATACACCAAAGGTTGACTAAACTTAATGTAAAGCAAGCAGCATAAATGCGCAACTGTTTTCCTAACTCTAAATTTATCATATATGGCTTTGGTAGAAATTCAAACTTTATCATACAAGAGCTCATCATGTAAGATTTTGGGTTTTCAAAATAAATCTCCAGAACTTAGTAATGCTAGGAATAAGATAAATAGCAGCTTAGATCTTTATGTATCATATCAATCAATTACCTAGACTTAGCTCAAGCATATGCCTCCATAAATTTTAGGTTCAGAGTAAATTCTTATATCAAAGTAGTTATGTCCAAAACTCAGAAGAATTCTTGGTTGAAAACTAGGCACTTAAAAGGAATTATGGTAGAGCAACTATTCATCATCTCCAAGACAAAATTTTAATGTTCTCTAGTTTTTATTTGACTCTTACTAACTAGACACATTCTATGATCACACCTTAATATATAGATAAGTATTTTGTTTTTGATTTTAATTTGTTATTCATCTTTTTATTTTTATTGGACTCACAAGACTCTAAAGACATGGACTTTCATGTGCCCATATATTTTTGGTATTTTTATATTTTTATATGATACTATAACCTTCATGTGCTCACATATTTTTAGTATTTTATGACTATATATAAAATAGACTCGATAATCGCCTAGGTATAGTTACCTGATAACTAGGGGATGCTTCTCCCCCAAGCTAGATGTTTGTAATACTTGGTGTTGATGATCTTTAGAGCGGGTTAATCAGCAGCGGTCCTGGTGGGTGCCACTAATAAACTCTCTCCTTGTCATAATGTTGTTCCTGCATAATTATATTCCCACAAGAAAACCAAAAACTCGAGGCTCGAATTTAATAATAGGTTAGCGATCAGCCAATAAATAATTGATTATCCTTATGAGTTGATTTAAATTGACAAGTTTTAGCAGGATTCTCTTTTTTAGGATTTTCTAGTTTATGTAGAAATTAAATATGAGTGCATGATATATAGTTGTATTTATTTTATGCCACCACAGATAATTCTTATGGGGCTTTAGGCTTTTTATAATGCAAGAAAGTAAATACAAGAGCTATTATTATTATTATTTTTTTATGTCACCACAGTAAATATTCCTACAGGGTTACCACAAGTTTATTCATGCAAGGCGTTTAATATTTTATGATGTAGTAAATAAAGCAATAAAGATTTTTATTTCCTTTTTAATATTTATAAAGATGAATATATTAAAGTGAAATTATCGATGTAGATAGAAATACTAATTAATTAGATAACTACCATATTACCTTATGGCAATGGTATAAAATTTAAAGTTTACCGATAGGACTTTTTCTTTCACTCTTATGTATCTCTATATCTTAAAGATGGAGGTCTTGATCGTTGTATACCTCTAGTGATGGTGAGGTCAATTTTGTTCTTTGGGTTGGCCAGCAGGTTGAGGTAGAGCTTTAATAGTAGCTGGTAGCTTCTTGCTTAGTGTGCATGTTCACAGAACTTTTACTTATAGAATTAGTAAACTTTACTCGACGTGTTGTCCTGTTTGCAAAACCAAGGTAGAGATCAAGTGCATAGGCTCTGCTGGTGGAAAAACACCAACAGAACCAAATCTATCCCTTTATTTAGTTTTCTCTATTCTTAGGCACATTTAAACAAGACAAAATTGGTGTTACATGATTTATGATATGAGTGGTAAGATCAAAAGATTAAACATTGAATGTTGCATTTAAATTCATATGGCAGAAAAGAATAGAATTGCTTAACCAATAGAAGGATTATCTATCTCTATATAAATTTTCACATGAGTATAACTATCACTTTCCAAAGATAGAATACAATGTTTTAGCTTGTTTGGTTAAGACTGAGATTATGAGGACGGTGGCATGAATAATTTTAAAAGGCAAATCATGTTGAGTTAATCAGGTTAATCAATTTAAGTTGTAACTCTAACATGTTTGTGTCTGCATTTATGTGTGCACCAAGATCAAGAGAAGAGTAATGACCATTTATCTTAAAATATTACCTTCATTATTAGAGCGTTATGGCACTAAGTGATGAAGGGTAGATGACTGGTGGTCCTTTCTTTCTCTTGCATCTTGAGTTGTTTATGAACATCTTGTCTTCTCTACTGTAATCATTATTTTACCATCTTTTGCTTATTGGATCTTTTGACTCCAGTCATTATTATGCCTATAACAGATTAGTGGACAACACATACCCGAAGGAGTATACAACTTTTAAACACAGGTTGCTTGTCCAATATTTTATTTTGTTGTGTCTATGTTAATAAAAAGATAGTATTAATATTGCTTTAGCATAGATCATATTTTATACAGACATGGCTTGAGGCAAAGTAACTTGCAATAGAAGATAAAGTGAATGCACTATTGATGCTCACAATTTTTCCATCAATGATAAATGAGTTGTGTCTTCTTCATGCAAAGTTATTAAAGCCCGTCATGCACCCTACTTCGTCTCTGATTTGAATTCATCTCATGACTTACCCAAATTAAATTGAAAGTTTTCTGTAGAGGTTAGTCCATAAAATATCCAATATCTACTACAGTATATTATCAGTTCAAAAATCAACCTAGACACCACGTCTAATTTGATTTAGGAAGGCATTCTAACCTAAGCACCACGCTTAATTCAAAAAGCCTTTGAAAGTTAAATCAACACACCTCTGAGTTCAGAAATCAAACTAAACACCTTGTCTAATTATGACTCAAAAAAATAGTTTAAACTAAGCACCATGCCTATTTTAAAAGGTGTATGAAAATACTTTCAATGTTAAGCATACTATAGTAAACAAAGGTAACATAAAAGTTTATAGAGTGTTATTCAAACGGAGATGAAAGAGCATGATTAACAAATTGAATAAAGGTAGAGACAACCAATATTAGCAATATAGGATTTTCTAAATAAGGTCATTCCCGCAAGCTGGAATTTTGCAAAGTAAAGTTTAGATGGATTAATATTGCATTATGATAGGTTGGCCATACATGGCACTGCCATTAGTCACTTTCTCACTTTAAACCTAAAATGGTTAGTGACAAAAATATTCCCTTGGGTATTTTAAACAATTATATTTCTATGCTCAATTCATAAGGGCATTATAGCAAAAGGTACAAGCTATGTTATTTTTTCAAGAGTGGTTATTTTAGGATACAAGGTTGTTCTTGGAAAATTTTTGTACTTCGAGTTGGTGAGGAGGTTTCCTCTAGAACACTAGTCTTTGTGCACCTATATCAATATTACAATGAGATTTACAAAATTTATGATAAACATATACATCTACAATCACCCTTTCAATGATTTTATGAATAGATAGAATGATGGGGTTAAAGATCTCGTGTGTGGTAATATTAGAGAGACTAATTGATCCAGGATATTTTTTATATTAGTATGGATTCGATGAAGTGTTAATGAGATAATTTCCATGCTCATCGATGTGATCTCCCTTTTCAAACTCAAGGGTGTTTCTTCATGGATGTCTATAGGCAACAAGTTTGTCTCTATTATTTTATGCCTATGACATTTATTGGATGTTTTATTTCTTAAGATTTTTCATGGATTGCATCCTTTAGGATTGGTCTCATCTAAAGATTCCTTTAAACTTGGGTGAGTTCTATTTAAAGAAATTGATTTAAGCTCACTAATTGGATTTAAACCAAGTTTAGATGCTAGTACTACGGATTCATCTTCTTCCATCTATTCTTTGACAATAGCATATGTATTTCTAGTATGTTCTATGTATTCCTGCCATTATCGTTGCTCTTCTTGGTCAATCCTATAGCCTCCATGACTCCTATTCTTTAGATGTCTTAACGGGTCTCTAGGGTCATTATCAGACTTAGGGGAGAGAGCATAGAAGGATCATTGGGGTCAAGGATGGGTTTAGAGATGGGTTTAGATGAAACGTTTACTTTGGGCATAGAAGGGGAGAAAATAGAATTAATTCCTGAGTGGCTTGACTCTCCTTCTATGGCACCACTAGACATGCCATCCTTACACTCTTTCCAATGTCTTTCAAGAGGAAAAGGAAGTTGACGATACTTTTTACAAGGTGCTCTTCTAAGAAGGTCTAATGTGCATTGATTTACAAGCATCTTAGCTAATTGGAAGTCTAAATCATCAAACTGGGGTTTTAATGGTTTAGGATTGACAGCTAAATCTTGAGAATGGAGTGATTGTGTTTTAACTACCAAAACTTCTATTTCTAGTTCAGGTGATAAGTCCTTCTCTTTCCTCGAGGAGCTCGGAATTAGCTAGAGCAACTTTTTCGAGCATAGTCCTTGCTCTACTTATAGGCAAATAAGGAAAGGCTCCTCCAGAGGATAAATCAAGGGATTCCCTAGAATTCTTGGTAAGACCCACGTAACAATATTGAATGAGCAGGGGGTCTGGAAAACCAAGATCAGGGCCAGATGTGATAAGTTTATTAAAACGATCCTATAATGTACTAAGAGATTCTTGTTCTCGTTGCCTAAAAGTTAGAACCTTTTTACGAAGGTTAACTACTCTATGGATGGGAAAGAGATATAAACAAAATTTAGAGCATAATGTTTCCCAATCACCTCGCATATTCCCTACGGCTCGATTATACCAACGTTTAGCTCTTCCAGTCAAGGAGAAAGGAAAAAACTTTCATCTGATAGTCTTATTGGACATGCCAGCAATACGCAAGCATGCACAGGCCTGCTCGAATTCTCATAGATGTAAGTATGGGTTTTCGTTACCTTCTTCCGAGAAGGGTTTATCCCGAATCATATTAATTAAACATGGGCGCAACTCATAGCCAGGTGTTATGATAGGTTCTATAGATTTTGGTGGCCTGAAGCTTTTGCGCATGCCATAAAGATAAATAGAAATAGAATTAAAAGCATCCATAAGGATGAACACAAAAATAATGAAGAGAATGGGATAAAACAAGAAAAGATAAAAGTATAATACAAGATTAAGCTAGGCTAAGTCAAAATTAGCAAACTGTTCCCTGGCAACGGCGCCAAAAATGCTTGTTGGTATAAATTAACTGTACTCCATTAAATAAGATCTAAGTAAGATTATTCGCAAGCGCACAGATATTATACCGATGTCACATTTCACCCGGAGGTTTTAAATATCGTATCCACAGGGAATAGTTGTAATGATGACAAAGTCTATAAATTTAACCCAACAATTAGGCTAGATAATATCAAGAAAGAGGAAATAGCTAATGACTTCTAGTTCCGACAACCGGTAAGCTTTGAATAATACCGTTCTAACTGGGCAAGTAACCTGAATAAGAGCAGAAATCAGAGTTCTCTCCTACCAAGAACCTTTGAGCCTATCGATCCTATCAACGGAAAGTGGACTACAGAGGATTCAATGAAGCTATAAAGTCAACTTCGTGAGCTACTGTTGACGGTGGATAGTGTCAACGTTTAATAGATCAATAGACACAAGAAACACATGAATATCTAGAAGTCTAGGGTTTTATCTGACAATTTCCACGAGTTTTGGTGATTTATCAATTTTAAGGGACTATTCCAGAAAACGGCGGATAAGGACTTAATTATCAAAATATATCTTGGAATTATCCGTAACTCAAGAATACGCTACACAACTCTAGAAGGATCCAGAATATACCGGAGCGAAGGGGAGCACGAGGGGCTTCCAGGTGGGGCCGGCCGGCCCCACCTGTCATGTCGGCCGGCCCCCTATGGGGGGAAGCTTCTCCCCCCTTCTAGAGTCTTCCTCCACCGCCATTAAGGGTTCATCTCAGCCGTCCCTTAAGTCGGTTTGATCCAACGGCCATCGTGCATCCCACCGGGCTATAAATACAGGGCCAGACCCCCCTCCTGGAGCAATCAAGTCATTTGGAGATCAAGCATCCAGAGCCAGAAACCCTAGTTCCTCAGAGTTCCTTTATTCTATAGTAGTAGCCTAGTTAGATTAGATCTAGAGGAAGTCAAGCTGAGTTAACCTAGCTTGGGTTCCCGATCGGTGTTGTCAGGAGCATGGAGATTGGTACTGTTCTTGTACTCTTTTCTCTAGTATTGTATTATTCGTCATTGTGTTTACTACATCGTTCTTAGCAATATTAGTATTCATTTATATTCTTGATTGCAATGTTCATCGTCTACTTTAATTACATGTCTAGTATAATTAGTCCACTGCTATTGAATTCTTATATATGCTCGTATAGCGCTCACCCAGAGGTACACTGGGTGAGTGGTAGGCATTATGTAGGCATAGAGCCTAGATATTACGCTTATCTGCGAGTGCCCCCTGATGTGCCGTGTCGCGTGGTAGCTCATGGAGGTGACTTATAGCTTCATTGAATCCTCTATAATCCACCCTTCGCATATAGGTTTGTAGAGCGCGGTCGCGATGGAAGGTGACGATTGTCTTAATTTCCTTCTTTAGTTGATGCTCCTTATGTTTGATATCATAGCAGCCTAACAATGATTGCTAGATGTGTTTGCACTAATTGAAGTGTTCGTTGATGTGTAGTTATAGAATGACACTAGAAACTATTTCTCTAATATTCGGATCTAATGCATTATTATGGTAGTTAGAGTGCTTTGAGTGAATCTATTATCTTATTATGATGCTTGATCAATGCTTACAATATATATATTTATCCTATGACTTATCCCTGTTGTGAGTAGATTTGAGGTTATGGTTTACTGTTGCATTAATGGTATAAGTTATCAATATATTCTGCCTGACCTTTCCAGTGGTATAAATATAAATCGATAACCTGGTAATATTCTAGATAAAATGCTACAATGGTATAATTATCTGTGCACTTACGGATTCTTTTCATGCATATATCTTTATATTCTTTCTAGTCACATAAAATGATATAGATCTATTTAGTGTTGTTCTTCTAATAATGCTAGAAAGTACCAACAAACATTCTTTGGCACCATAGCTAGGGATGACAACCTAGTACACTGCTAGAGCTGTAGGTAATTGATAGGTGACTACCAAAACAAGTGATGAGTTAATTAATACTAACAGCTACCACTATCCGGCCAATCAAGGGACATTCACAAGTAAACCTAGCCTAGGCACCACGCCTACACTACGAAATACAACTTCAATCTACAGGGTCCTATAGATCAAAGTACTCAATATGAGTTGTAAACTTAAGAACAAATAAGAACAACTGCTTACTTGAATTAGAATGTTGAATACAAAAGTACCTTAGAACGCAGCTCCGGGCGAGGGAGCTGAATCCAGAAGAATACAGCCACGAAGAAGCACCAACAGGCCAAAACTCCTCCAGAATCTCTACTCATCTACTCTATCTCTCTACCCTCTAAACAAGACTAAATCTAGATGAACTAGTCTCTCCTAATCGCTACATCTAGATGAACTAGAACTAGATGAACTAGAACTAGATCAACTAGAGGGACCCTAACCCTAATTTATGTAGAGAATATGAAGCACCGGGGTGTAGAATGCCTCCAGAAGGAGCCTTGCGGCGTCATTATATAGGCCGAGGTGGAGTAGGGGGCAAGGAACCGCCACGTCATCGATCCACGTCTTCATGTTATGTGCACCGTCGGATCAAACCGACCTTAGATCGACGTAGAGATGCTTTACTTAGGTGCCAAGGAAGCGTGGGAGGAAGACTCCAGAAGGCGGTGGCCAGGTGCCCTAGGGGGGCGCCGACCAGCGCCAGGGTGGGGGGGGCCGACCGGCCCCACCTAGAGGCCCCCCGCGGGTCCCATTTGCCCGGGTGTCTTCTAGATGTTTCCCCGAGCCTAATGACGATGTTTGTCGACGTGGATAAGTTTCGTGATAATTATGCATTCTAATCCCTCTTTTATGCTTTTCTGGAATAATCCCTGGAAAAAACAGAATATACAAAACTTATGGAAATTGTCAGTTAAAGCCCTAGGCTATTGTGTATTCATATATCCTTTCATGTCTAAAGTTCTAATAAAAGTTGACGTTATCCACCGTCAACAGCATGTATTCTCTGCGGGGCGGCACAGCATGGCACATGTGCCACTGGGCGCATGGTCATGTGTGCTAAGAGGGAATATTCCTGGTGATCATTTGTCTGGTTGTAGGTGTGTTGGGACGATGAGAACGTCGAGCCTTTTGGTGGGTATGTGACACTCAGCCCAGTTTGGAATTTGGCCCATGAGCATGTTATGAGATATTTGTAGAGTGAGGGTTTAGTCACATCCTGGTTATTTAGTGTTGGCTGTAGCAACATATAAGACTTATAGAGTTCATTCACTAACCCCAGGTTAATTCTTTTACACGAAGCGAGAATGCAAAGTGTAAGTGAGATGGTGGTAGGTGTAGTTCACTCATCATACAGAGTGGATCTAAGCCGTTTGGACTCTAGGACGGGGGATTTAGGTATATGGCCTTGAGAAAACACCTCTTAGGTATATGGCCTTTTTCTTTGAATTTGTCCGTATGGCCTCTCGCCAAGCAAGTAGCTGTGGGCCACCGCCGTGGGCCGGGGTGCCGGGCCGACGCTGGACGGGCAGCGGCGTGCTCGCACACGGCAAAGGGGCGGCCGCTTTGGCACCCACGGACGATGGAAGGGGCAGCGACGGGGGCCCGCCCGCCGGCCTGCCCACGGGAGGGGCTCCTCGGAGCGATGCCGGCCTCGCCGCTAGAGCCGGCCGCCGAGCCGAGATGGCTGCACTGGACCTGCTCCGGCCCCGCGTGCTCCACGAGCAGAGCAGTGCGCCTCTCCTTCCACGGCCAACGATGGGATTGGGGTGAGGAGGAAGTAGATCAGGTGGATCCGGAGGGAGATCAACGAGTGGCGGCCCCTGGCCGGCGGCGGCGCCCTTGCCGGCATCGGAAGTGGTGGCGCCTATCGCCATGCCCCTCCGCTCGGTCGGGTACGGGAACAGAAGAGCGGTGAAAACCCGGGCTGAAGCCGTGCGTACGGGAAAATAAGCTGAAGGGCACTTTCAACTTTTCGTGTACCAAACAGTGGGGGAGCTAATAGAATAGGCATCTAACAGGAGGCCAAATAGCTAAGGAAATCTTACTTTGAGGCCAATCAGCCAAATTCGGAAGAAAAAAGGCCTAATACCAAAGGCACCATATTTCTGAGGCCATCTACCTAATTCTCTCTACAAATATTGACTCCTATTTATGTTCACTGGAAGAAAAATTTTTTTACAATAAAACCGAAATCAAGTTGACTCCAGCATGGCTCTGGATCAGAAACAGATAACTAAAACTTCATAATGAAGCTGAAAACAATATCGACTTTGCAATAGTGAGTTAGTTGTATTACTTACAGATTAACAATTGGCTAATAAGCATGGCTCTAGATGATAAACCGACAACTTTGCTATAACATGGAGTCCATAGTTTTATTATGTCTTGAGGAGGCATAAGAGAAGTTGAAAATAATCATTATAAAAGATAATACAAATTTAGCAATAGCTAAATATTGAAAATACAAAATCGAGACGAAACATTGTAATTGATTAAAGCATATGTAACAATAACTGTGCAGCCTCTTGGTACACTTATGTGTATGTTCAGCAAATAGCCACTCAGCTTTTAGTATCTTGTATTGTGTATGCTTAGCAAAATTTACAAATTTTGAGGATGTCTGGTGAGCAACGACTTGTTCCCTGCATTGTGCGAGCACCAAGGCCTTCTCTCGCCGCACGCCCAACCGGCGCCTGCCGGCATGGATGTCATGCACTACCGTGCTATGACCGGCAGCCTCGCAGTTGTGCCTCACTGGCCACCGTCGCGTCC
This sequence comes from Chrysopogon serrulatus, assembly GCA_015844335.1. NCBI lineage: Eukaryota > Viridiplantae > Streptophyta > Magnoliopsida > Poales > Poaceae > Chrysopogon > Chrysopogon serrulatus. The sequence continues at coordinate 275,533 of JADLZL010003448.1, forward strand.
TTTCTCGTGCCACTGCCATGAGTCATGAGTTCACTCGTCGGCACAGCCACAGCCCCACGAGCTCATCTGATGAGGACACGACCGGCTCAGATATGATCAAGTTAATCACTTCTAAACCAAAGGTGAAGTTAATTCATGTTAGGTTTATATTCTATATATTTTATGAATTGTTACTGCACCAGAAAGTGTCTTTGTTTTTATTTTTAGAAGTGTTTACATGGATCAAGAGAAGAGTGGATCGCATAAGGGAAGCATGGATGGTTCATGAAGTTGATTAGGGACCAGGTCCAAGTATCCATAACGTCCTCTACCAAGCCACCACGTCACTTTTGGCACAGGGAAAGAAAGAGTCCAAATCCAACACGGTTTGGAATTGGATTCGGACTGCAGAACAACTCCAGCTTGCACAGGCCACCACGACTTCATACGGACTCCGATTAGGATGTTCTAGGACTTTCTAGAAAGCTTATAAAGTCCACTTGCATTTGGATTCAAAATCATGTCCATATCTACTCCGAGGCGGCCGGAATCATCAATTTAATACAGAGACATTTCTTGTCCGGGGTGCTGTGTCACCTGATTGTTGCCCGATGGACCGTGTATCAAGTGGGGCCCAATAGGGGTGCGTCCTAGGGTTGTGGGATGATCTATACCAGGTCAAGGTCGTCCCCTACCCTCTCTTATACCCCCATAGCCGCCACAAACAGATTGGGTTTTGTTTTATCGAGTTAGCGATTTGTCGGGTACCAAAATAAGGGCACCCCGAAACAGGCCACGTAACCAGCCCAAAAACGCAAAACCAGTCACAACCACCGCGTCGGCCCAACAAAAGCATAGCCTGTTGAGGCCCGACGCGCTGCGCTCCGATTCTTCCGAGGCCTCCCCGCCGGAGCCTCGAACAAGAGCTAGCTCTCCGCCCCGTCCGAGGCCCCCAATGTAGGGCCTCGGACGAGCTCTCCACTCTCCGTCCTGCCCGAGCCCCGCGCCGAGACCTCGGACGGGACGCACTGCACTCCCGGGTCAAACCAGAGAGTCTTCGGACATGATGCATACCTGCCCCCGCTCCTCTGCAGTCCTAGCCGCACCTTGGCAGGGGATGGGGACTGTCACGTCGTGACTCTCTCCCATACGGGGCACTTCGTCATCCTCTACAGTTGGGGCCATGCCCTCCACTTTAGGGCACTGTTTTGCCTAACCTCCATGTCATATCGAATCACCGGAGTCCGGGGCATCGACTGCCACGACAGAGGCCATTATCCGGCGTCACTCTCCGTATAGAAGCTAGGATGGGTGGGACGATGGTCAAACAAACAGTCCAGCTGGGCTTTCTGAGCCCGGGATGGGCAGTGACTGCCTCGGCGACCACTCCCATCCTGTGCCAACGACTAGATCTGGGGGCCTCGGAGCCTCGGATTCGGGACGGGTCAAAGCTACAGCAACCAACAGGGCTCGGACATGCCTCCCACGGCCTCTCTGACAATCTCTACAGGGTCGACCATCCTCTCCATCGCCAGGACTGAGGAAACGACTCCACAAAGCCGCGCCCATGACGCACAGGGCCGGGCCATGCTCTACAGCCTCGACGTCTACTCCAAGCCATAGAGCGTGACGGTAGAAGACTATGAGGCCTCGGACCGGAGAAGGAAAACGTCTACCGCCACCTCACGTGCACTAGCATTCTCTGTAAGTCCTATCCCCTCCTTGCGGCTATAAAAGGGGAGATGGGAGCCTTAGACGGACAGGAACACACAAGCACGATATTGGCACTTGCCTCATGGGACTAGCTCCCTCTCTCCACCCGCTTGTACACCCTGCCTACAAGCACCCCGGTGCAAGATAGTACAAGATCTCCTCCCCCCACTGGACGTAGGGCCCTCTATTGTCCGAACCAGTATAAACCCTTGTGTCCATCTTGCACACCTTCCGGAGTTGGGAACACGCACCATAAATTTACTCGTTGGTGCTAGGACCGCTAGTTCTAGCACCGACACGATTATTGCCGCTTTTCAGCGCACGTGTTGGATCAATCATCCATCTGATTGTATTTGGAACCCCATCCTCTTGTAACTTTAGATTTAAACCTTTATATTTATTTGACAATTCAGTGCTTATTCATCTTGTTTTTGCTAGTTCTTCGATTGCTTGCAGGAATAACCCTAGTGGTTTGGTTGATCGTGCTCCACAAGATTGCAAACAACTACTAGAGTTGGTATATCGATCGCTAAGGCGCAGCATCCTTGGATGGTTGTAGTTGGGTTGTGAACATCTCTCTAGTCAAAATCGAAGTTATTTATCTCCACCGAAAGATCAGGACACGCTTACCCTCACTACTACAGAGCTGGGATTTAGTCCCGGTGCGGAAAGCCCTTTAGTCCCGGCTGCGGAGCCGGGACTAAGGTTTCGGGACTAAATGTCCGCCTTTAGTCCCGGTTCCGCGGCCCGGGACTAAAGGTGGATTTTAGTCCCGGTTGGTAACACCAACCTTAGGGACTAAAGGGTCAGCCAGGTGGGCCACTGGCCGCCCCTTTTAGTCCCGGTTGGTGTTACCAACCAGGACTAAAGAGTTTTTACTTTTTTCTTTTCTTTTTCCTTTTCTTTTTCCTTTTCTTTTTCCTTTTCTTTTTTTCCTTTTAGTCCCGGTTGGTATTATTATTTTCGAATGCGTATTGTCCATTTGCTTGTTTATGTAGACGCGCACCTATAATTTATAATTAGATCATTACATATAAATAAACTACATAAAACTATTTATATATTATACATATCTATTGGTCTACGATACAAAATTTACATGTCTCCGATCACGGATAAAGTATTTACAACTTAATTGTTCTCCGCCACTCAAGCATCATACAAATGATCATCTTGGTTTGGTTTGAGTGGCTCGTCGGGGTTGAAGAAGTACTCGCCGGCGGGATTTAGGACTTGGTCATTTAGAAATCCGGCGATTGTCTCTGAATGCCTTTTAGGCGGACTTCAGTCAACACCTTCTCCCTCAACCACGTCTCCTATAGTAATCATTAAAAAAAAGTTATAGGTATGTATAAGATTTATTAAATAGCAACTAATAATTGAAATGAACTTATTATATACACATGTTGCATACTTTTGCGTGCTCAAGATTAGATCTTTTTTCATAGGCATTAAGAAATTCGCAGACATAGTATCCGCATAAATTTTTGTCCGGTGGCTGCCGTAGAATCCATCGATGTAGGATAGGCTTCGAAAGTGGCGCTTTTAAACTGGACGGTGAATCGAACGAACCAAGCCCAAACCCTAGAAATAAAATGATCATTATTAATTATCTATTACATAGTTAAAAGCTGAGAGAGTAATATTTAGAGATCGAAGTTACCCTTGGATAATATCTATCATTTCTTGGTAATCTTCCAGTGGTTTTCTCATCGAGTCATAGATTTGCACATGAGATTGCCAGAGATCAATTACAATTAATATCCAATGAAAGCTGCATTTATGTGTAGGCAAAATAATTATTTAACTTCACACGGATGTGATCAATTGAGTTAATAGAATATACGTATTAATACGATAATGATACTTACTTAAAGTTATAGGGAAAGAGTATATATCTTTTATCCTTTTGATTGATCAGGAACCTCCGTAGATTTTTCTCCGTTTGAGGTTTCCATATGGCATACGGAGTCTTGGGATCTTTAAATACAATATAAGGATCTATAAATCCAACCTCCTTATCATTTCTAGCTCGAGATCCCTCATCATGTTTACGCATATGTGTACCCAGTTTCTATAATTAGTTATACATATACATATACATATATAAAATAATTTACATTGATACTATTAAAAAGAAAGAATCACTTACGACGAAGCGACTTATTAGGGATTTGTCCAGGCGTCCATGTGGCATAGCTGGTGTAGCTCATTAAATTGAACAACAATAAGATCATCACCACGGAAGTAATCATGGTTCCTAATTCGGACGCAAATATAGTCATCGCTCTTCGCCGCACGCGTCTAGGTACCACTTGTTTAGCAGATACATCTGCGTGCCAAGTTCGGCCGAGGGCCGCAGGGGTTGAGCAGACTCTTGCCGTATTCATATGTCTTCCGCCAATGATCAACTTCTTTTTGCACTTTGAATTGCTGCCCCAGCTATCATTTGGGATAAGGTAAGACCGGTGTCCATAAAAAAATCTTCAAGGTCCTCATAGTTTAAACACGAAGGTAAGCTGCTGGTCTAGCACGTCGATGTTTGAACCATATTGATCGGGTACAACTAGCGGGGGGCAGTGGTTGCTTTGATTGTTCCCCGAGCTGTGGTACACCCTTGCGTGCTCCTTTCCCTTTCTTCATCCTCGCTTCTAGGGATTTGGTTAGAGTGCGCTCATAATCGGATAAAGATGATGATTCTTTTACGAGCTGCACGCCTCTTTTTTTGTTCAGCCTCAACCCTTTGCCGTAGATCTTCGGCTTTAGCAAGAGGTAGGGCTTCTCAGGTTTCCGCTTGGCTTGACTTTCATCCTTTAGGTTCTTGAAGAAAGCGTCCACATTTTCTTTTACCGAAGCTTCTAATTCTGCAGCAGTCTTCTCATAGGATAGCTTCTTAGGAATGACGGGTTGTTTCTTCACGAGGGGCTTTCTTTTTTTGGGCGGCGGGCGGCCGACACATTTGTCGTGTGGCCGGCCTCTTCTTGATGGTGGGTCCACCGGTTTTTTGGCCCGGAGCCACGTGTTGAGGCGATGGCGCGGCCGGTGGCGGGGTTGGAGCCCGACGTGGAGGCGAGGGGGCAGCCGGTGTCGGTGTTGGAGCCGAGGAGGCGGCGTTGCAGCCCGAGGTTGCGGTGTTGGAGCACGTGGTGGCGGTGTTGCAGCCCGAGGAGGCGGCGTTGCGGCACAGGCGATCGGCCGTGTCTTACCTTTGCCTCGTCATCACCGCTGGCGCTATGACACGTTGGTGACCACTGTGCAACCAAAGAGGTATACGATTAAACCGCTAACTTACTAAGGAAATACAAAATAAAGTTAGTGAATAAATGTATCGTAAAGTTTAATCACCACCTAGGGTTCGGTTCCCGACGAGGAGGTGGTGGTAGACTACTAGGTGAAGCCCGGGAATAATGATGTAGCGCTTGCGCCAACAAATGAAAGCCTTCTACGCTTGCCCTAGCGTCTTCTCCCCATCGCCTCCTTCTATCTCGAGCTGCACATTTTCATAGCCTTTTATAACTCTATCCACCGAGACATTAGCATATCCATTTGGTACTGGCTCCATGGATTCTTGGTGTCTTCGTAGGGTCAATAGGAGTTACAACACCGGCGGCAACCATATTTGTGGTAGCCCCCTCGTGGAATGTGCAGCTCACATGTTGTCCTAGCTTCATTAACGTCATCCACCGGAAGCGCGCCCCCGTCGTCTTGAGCAGTTGGCACCTCCGTGGAAGCACAAGCGCTTTTCAACCGACAGGGGGGCTAATGTTGACTGCCGGCTCGATGTCGTTTGCCTTTGCATAGAACTTACGACTTCTGCACTTGCCTTTTGATTTCCTCGTTCATTCTCGCTTCAGTTCTTTCTCTCGTTGTATCGCTTCACGAGCCGCCGTGTGACTGCAGGACCCGGTGCCTCCAACCTACGCAATCGCTCTGCGTCCTCTTCCTTCTTTCTTTGGCGGCTTCTATAAGTGGGTCTATCTTGAGGGAAGCCATGCTCCCACGATATCTCCCCATAGCCTCTTGTTCGCCCACCGTGTTCGGCTAGTCTCCAGGCGTATGTCGGCTCATCCTTCTCTCTATTTGGCCGCCAAGCCCCACTTTCGGCCTAATTATGCGGCATGGGCCGGTCTCCAGCCCCCTCTCTGCAGCTTCTCGCCATACACCACCTTTCCGGTCTCTAGGTCCGGGGTTCCCCCATGACCGAAGAACCAATACTTGGCGCCTCGGGGCCGGTTGAGTGATTCTGGTTCTATCCCTTATCAACAATCTCTGTTCAAGCTTACGCCCACTTGGGAATAGCGGACACTGTAGCCACACGAACCCAAGTGATGGTGGTATTGCTTGTGTCTAGCATTTTCTGATTACGCTTCATCAAGCGACCCCTCATCGAGTTCTTGAAGCGTACGAACTCATCCCAAAAAGGCCTCAACTTGACATAGGTCTTGTTGGTGAAATCCGGTGTCTCGCTTTTTTTTCAACAAAAGTCTTACGGAGTTTCTTCTTCCAAGCCTGAAATTGTTTGGCCATCTTACGCATAGCCCATGTTTTAACCTTCTCCTTCAAAGCTTCATCCTGTGTATCTAGCGTGAAATCTTTGAAGGATATCTCCCCATAGCAACTCCTTGTCACGATCCGAGACATAACTAATAGCAGGGGTTATCTTTCCGTTTCTTCCATTCTCGAGCGATCGGGAGCCCTGTCCCTCACTAGATATCCACAGTGAGCAACAAATTTCTTGCCATGTTCTCCAAGTACTTGGCCTGTACCCTCGTCAAATTCTGACAAAATATACCGACCCTCTAACGGCTTCTTCGGGCCTCGCACTTTTCTACCACTCCCGGTAGTTGTCAGTGATCCGGAGGGCTACACAAACAAGTATAAATATATTAATGCACAAGTCAATCATTCTTTTTAATTTCATGAATATACATATAGACAAGATGAACTAGCGAGACCTCATCAGGATTGTCTCCCATAAGTTCTTCGTAATCAGCGAAATCTTGACTCCCATCATCTATTTGTTCATTCTCATCACCTTCCACTTGGGGATTTCGATTGCCGCCCATTTGTTGATAAGGTCCATCATTGCCTCATCCATGTTCTCAATCGGATCGGCCATTTCTGCAAAAAGTTGTTACAATTCAATTGGTCATGTAGCGCCATAGTTAATAAAGTTAAATAAAAGTATCATTAATAAGGTTACTTCACATAAAGGTACACAATAAAGTATTATGACATGACAAAGTTAATAAAGTTAAATAAAAGTATCATCAATAAGGTTACTTCACATATAGGTACACAAAAAAGTCATATGACATGTCAAAGTTATTAAAGTTAAATAAAAATACCATCAATAAAGTTACTTCACATAAAGTTACTTCACATAAAGTTAAATAAAAGTATCATCATATTACAAGTTACATAACATGAAGTTACATAATAAAGTCACATGACATGAGAAAGTTAATAAAGTTCAATAAAAATACCATTAGTAAAGTTACATGACATGAAGTTACTTGCCATTCTATTAAAATTACATCATCTAGTGAGTTTGGCCATCCTAAGTATAATTCCTAGCTTTGCCACTTGATGACAGGAGCTATATCTTGTTAACAAATTGATAGCAAATGCAATATCAAGTCATGTATGAGTTGATAGATACATGAGTTCTATAGCACATAGATATGACACCTCATGCCAAGACTTTCACTATCACATTCTGAAGGTTGAAAAGTTCTTTGATTACATCAAATGATCTAACAACTACTAGCATACTCAATGGATTTGCTTTATCCATGTAAAATTATATAATGAAATTATATAATAAAGTTACTCTCGACCCCACTTTACATGAAATTACATAATGAAATTATATAATAAAGTTACTTGACATAAAATTAAAGTCACTTAGCAAGGTATTTAATTATATACATGATAAAGTTAATTATATTTAGTAAGGTGTTTAACTATATTCGCTAGGTCGTGCTTTCGTTTAAGTCGGTCATCGTTGGGTCGCTAGGTCATGCTTTCGTTCATTCGGTCGTCGATGGGTTGTCGCTAGGTCGTGCCTTCTTTTCGTTCGGTCGTCATTAGGGTTTAGTGAGTTTCGCTAGGTCGCAACGTCGTCATTAGGGTTTCAAATAAAATTTTAGTCGTTCGCTCTCCTTCTAGCGCCAAGTTACGCACGCAGAGGCTCTCGGCTCGATGGCCGGCCACAACACACAACCAGACATCCGCGGCTCGACGGCCGTCCACAAACACACATCCGCGGCTCGACGGCCGTCCACAAACACACATCCGCGGCTCGACGGCCGACACAACACACATGGAAAGAGGTCGGCCGAGGCTCTGCTCTCACCGACGCAGAGGCTCTGGTCGTCGGCCGGAGAAGACGGTGAAGAGGTCGCCGAGGCTCTGCTCTCAAAGCACGCAGAGGCTCCGGTGAAGAGCTGAGGTCGGCGGCGGAGCCGAGGGAGACTCGTCGGCCGGAGAAGAGGTCGGCGGCGGAGCTCTGGTCGTCGGTCTTGACGCCGGCGGCGCGCGGGGACTGCAGTGGCGGCGCGCTGGGACTGCAAGGGGACGCCGAGGACCGTCCGGGCTCGCGGGATTGTCCTCCCGGCGCGCATCGTCGGCGGGGCGGCTCGTCGGAGATCGACGACGGCGCGAGGGGCGCTGGGGGAAGGAATGCAGAGGCGGGAGCGACCCCGGCCGGGAGAGGTGGCGGTGACGGCGGGCCTCGTCGGGGGGTTCGTCGGCGCGTCGGCGGGGCGTCGAGAGAGCGAGGTCGGCGGCGGCGGTTGTGTACTACGTCGATCTGGATCGGGAGGAGGAAGAAGGCGGCCCCTGTACTTTAAATACCCACGCTTGAGCTTTAGTCGGTTCGACCCACGAACCGGGACTAAAGACCCTTTTAGTCCCCGGCGTAAGGAGCACTAAGGGACTAAAGGTCCGTAGGCTGAGCCGGGACTAAAGGTGAACCTTTAGTCCCGATTGCTTAACACCGTCGGGACTAAAAGGTTTTCCCCTTTTAGGTTAACCCGGTATTATATTTCTTTTATTTGTTTTGTTTATATTCCAAATCTTATTAATTGCATAGTAAATGAAATATTAGGCATAAAATTTTTAAAAAACAAAATTGATTTTCTTTTTTGCCTTGTTGTACTCCTTATGTATTATGTACCATAAATTATGTTCTTAAATTACAATAGTGTTTGCAAATATAAGAAATAATTAGTATTTTGTTAATGCAAAAATATATTACTTAATTTAAATATCCTAAAGTAGGTGTTTTTGATAGAAAATGTGTTTGTGCATTAATTAAACGTAAATTTTGTTTATTTTTCTTCATTAATCTCTAAAATCGAGCTACACGTGATATTCACCATTACATCAGATTATTTTTAAAATATTTTTTCTTATTCTTATTTTTTTTATATTCATTAATTAGATTAATTTTGTTAACAATTAATATTTCAATTTTTTGTCTAATTGCTTTCATAACAAATTTGGGAACACAAAATCTTTCCATCCCTTATAATAATTAGATTAATATTTGTTAATTGCATAATAAATAAAGGAAAAGGTATTAATATGTTAAAAAACAACAGTTTCATTTCTCGGAATAGCAATGCCATAGTCACCATTACATCTTATGTTACAATTCTCACATACACATACTTTAATACACTTAATTTACTAGGTGGGCACATGTAGTGATCTTCTTTTTTGACGTATGTTCCTTGGTCATGATCTTGGCGTAACCACGGAGTGTCTTCAGCATTTATCATGATGCTTGGATCTTTGGTCACATTGAAAGGCGTGATTCGGTCATCCCTTTCATAATCTTCTGAAATATCGACTTGTCCTCAATTCCCACAATATTTCTTTTTCCCGAGAGAACTATATGGCGTTTTGGCTCATTTGTTAAGTTGTTGTCATTTTTTTTCCTCTCTTTTTGTTTTGACGACATGTCTTTCACATAGAAAACCTGATTCACATCAGCGGCAAGGACGAATGGTTCACCTTTATAGCCAACATTGTTGAGGTCCACGGTTGTCATACCATAGTCTTTGTCAAACTGTTACTCCGCCCCGGTACTCTTGACCCATTGGCACCGAAACAAAGGGACTTTGAAATTAGGTGCGTAGTCTAGTTCCCAAATGTCCTCTATGCGGCCATAATATGTTTGTCTGTCTCCATTCGGGTCGATGGCGTCTCACGCGAACCCCCTTTTTTTTTGGTTCGTGCTTTTTTTTATCTTGGCCTAAGGTGTAAAATGTATTTCCATTTATCTCGTACCCTTTGTATGTCGGGATGTGCCATGATGGTTGCCTAGCCAACAAATATAGTTGCTCATCAATCGGTCATTGCCACGACATTCTTTTTCTTAACCAATCTTTGAAAGTGTCCATGTCTTGACGCATAAGCCAAGCTTCATTCTTCTCACGGGAGGCTGGGATCTTAGAAAGTCCTTGTGTTTCTTGACATACGGCTCCACCACGGATGAGTTTTGAAGAAGCGTGTAGTGTGCTTTATTGAAACAATCGTCCCCCGTACCCGATGTAGGTTTTCTTTCCAATCGTTCCCTTTCCGCTTAGTCTCCCCTCGTGTCGTGATTACGGAACACCTATTGGGTCAAGTTCGGGGAATGAATTCAACACGAGAACTCAATTACCTCCTACGTTTCCATAGCCCTCTGCGATGCTTCCTTGGCCGAGCACGCCGGTGGACATATTTCTTGAGGACTCCCATAAACCTCTCGAAAGGAAACATATTATGCGGGGAACACGGGACCAAGAATATTGATCTCCTTGACCCGGATGAACTAGCAGGTGTGTCATGATATCAAAAAGAAGGATGGAGGAACACTAACTCAAAAGGCGACCGGACATTGAACCACATCATTGCGTAGAGCGGCAAGTTCGGTGGATTGATTGCCTTCGAGAAATTGCGTTGAGGAATGCACATAGCTTAACGGTGGCTAGGCGTACATGTGGAGGTAGAATTCCTCTTAATGCAAGCTGGGAAGCGGTTGTGTCATAAGCACATGGCGGTCATGCGACTTTAAGTGCAGAAATTTCTTCTCGGGCACATTTATTATACCTTTTATATTAGAGGAGAAGCCGGATGGAACCTTGATCTTTGCTTAAGCATTCAAACATGATTTCTTTCTCTTCGTTGCTAAGAGTGTAGCTAGCGAGGTCTTAAATATGATCGACCATCATCTGTCTTCTACGGATGCGGGTTATCTCGTTCTTCCTTCCATGCGCCGCAAGTCTTGTCGTGCTTCAAGTGAATCCTTAGGCTTCCCATACACACCCATGAATCCTAGAAGGTTGACACAAAGATTTTTTGTCAAGTGCATGGCGTCGATTGCATTACGGACCTCTAGGACTTGCCAATACGGTAGCTCCCAAAATATTGACTTCTTCTTCCACATGGGTGCATGACCCATTTGCATCTTTTGGGCGGTTGGCTGCCCTGTCCCTTACCAAAAATTACTTTCACATCCTTAACCATCTCAAATACATCTTCTCGGTTACATTTGCGAGGCTTGAGTCGGTGGTGCGCCTTTCCTTTCCAATGCTTGCCTTTCTTTGGCTGGGTGATTCACGAAAAAGAAATCGGCGATACCCAAGGTACACGACCTTTACGCATTTTTTCAAATATATACTATCAAGGTCATCAAAGCAGTGTGTGCATGCATTATATCCCTTGTTTTGACTGCTTACGAAAGATTACTTAAAAGCGAGGCCAATCATTGATTGTCACAAACAACGGTGCTCGCAGGTCGAAGTGTTCTGTTTGTACTCATCCCACATACGACGAACACTGTCTCGCTCCATAGAAGTAGAAGTTCTTCAATCAATGGCCTTAGATACACATCAATGTCATTGCCGGGTTGCTTCGGCCCTTGGATGAGCACCGGCATCATAATGAACTTTAAACTTCATGCATAACCATGGAGGAAAGTTGTAGATACATAGAGTAACTTGAGGCCAAGTGCTATGACTAGTGCTACGGTCACCAAAAGGATTCATACCGTCCGTACTTAGAGCAAACCTCAAGTTTCTTGCATCTTTTGCAAACTACGGAAACTCCCTATCTATTGCTCTCCACCGAGACCCATCGGCGGGGTGTCTCAACATGTTGTCTACCTTACGGTCTTCTTTATGCCACCGCAACAACTTTGCATGGTCCTTGTTTTACGAAAAGGCGTTTGGGGCGAGGTATTATAGGAGCATACCACATAACCTTTGCGGGGATTTTCTTTCTAGGGACGTTCTTCCCCTTCAACATCGCCGGGGGTCATCTCGCTTTGATCTTATACCGTGATGCTTTACATACGGGGCATTGCTCTAAATTTCGTAGTCCTTGCCACGGTATAGGATGCGTCGTTAGGACATGCATGTATCTTACGGATTTCTAATCCCAAAGGACCAGACGACTGTTTTGCTTCGTGCGTATTGGTGGGCAACTCATTAGGGTTCGGAAGCATCTTTTTTGGATCTTTGATGCTTGCCCAAATGCCTTATCGGATACACCATTACGTGCTTTCCATTTCAACAACTCCAATGTTGTACCCAATTTTTTTTTGCCCATCTTGAGCAGATGGGTATAGTAATTTCTTGTGATCTTCTAGCATGCGGTCAAACTTTGCCTTATCTTTTTCACTTTCACATTCTTTTACGTGCATCACGAATGGCATCGGCAAAGCATCACCTTCACCGGAGAACCTCCCTCTTCTTGACTTCTCCCATTGCCATATCATCGAAGCCACCGAATTGAGCAATAAGGTCGTCGGGCTCGGTTGTTCTTGTTCTTCTTCACATTCGTCCATCAATATCCCGTTTCTCTATGTTTGGTCCAACAAATATAGTTTGGCATGAAACCCGACTTGGCAAATGTGAGTGAATAATTCTAGAGCTAGAATATTCCTTGAAATTCAGACACAAGGCACATGGGCAGCGTATGAATCCATCACGTTTGTTTTCCTCGGCCACTCTTAAGAAATGATGCACACCATCAATGAATTCTTTGGAGCGGCGATCGGCATTGTACATCCAACCACGTGTCATTATACGTATTCCAAAATAAAGTATGATAAGTTTCTATTTTTTTTACTGAGAAATAAAAGTAATAAAGAACCTAAAACACCAAAGTTATCTATTTCTCTAAATAATCAAGAAACTTGGTACGCATACTAGTTATAATTAAATAATGAACTCTGTCACAAATTGCAAAAAAAATATATTATAACCTTAAATTCTCGATTTCTATTTTTCCTAAACAAGCAAAACTAAATCACAATAAAGTTCTCTATTTTTCTAACTAATCAAGAGATGTGACATGCATAGATCGAAAGCATAGATCGAAATCTATAAATATAAAAGCTATAATTATAGATTATTTCAATTAATTACATAAAAGCATAGATCGAAAGCTACAACAAGAACTTTATACAAAAGTATACCGTTTAATATGTTTATTTAGAGATCTACTCACTTAGAGTGTAAGAAAATAAGATTTTATATTTTATGATTTTCTATGATTTACTATAATATTTTTAAGATTTGGTCAAAATAAATAAAATAGACTAGCAACAAGTTTAAACTAAAGTATACTATAGTATATATATTCCTTTGTATAGATTTACTCATATGGAGTCCAACAAAATTAGATTTTTTTTTTTGTTTTTTGTCTTATGAACCTTTTGTGATTATGATTTTCAAAAAAAATCAGCATAAATAAAAAAATAAAATATAAAACTATTGTTATTAACTCGGACACAAATTGCAAAAAAAAATATATTATAACCTTAAATTCTCTATTTCTATTTTTTGCTAAACAAGCAAAACTAAATCACAACAAAGTTCTTTATTTTTCTAACTAATCAAGAGATGTGACATGCATATACTTGTGTAAATAAACTAATAAACCTATAGCTAAAACTTAAGAAGATGAAGTTGGTAACCTCTAAACAAGTAAATGACGGCGTAGAAGTGAAGAAATGAATCAATAGCCGGAGATTGGAGCACAAATCAATCAAGAACACATGAAGAACTTGAACAACATGAAGAACAAGGAAGGAAGAGTGAGCTCGGGCAGCTCGGCGAGGGGGGAGGAAGAAGGGTTCAAATACGGGGGGATTTAATCCCGGTCCCTAACACCAACCGGGACTAAAGGTCCACCTTTAGTCGGTTGAAGCCACGGGCCCGGGTGAAAACCTTAGTCCCGGTTGGTGTTACCAACCGGGACTAAAAGTGGAACCTAGCCCGGTTGGTGTCCCCAACCGGGACTAAAAAGTCGCCGCCAGATGATGCGACACCATAGCCGTTGGGGGGGGGACTTTTAGTCCCGGTTGGGGACACCAACAGGGGCTAATGGTCTTTTTAGTCCCGGGCACATTTTGGGCGGGAGCTAATGTTGATTTTGGCCAAGTCACCAAAGGCCTGTTCTGTAGTAGTACCTTATCATCATCACCAGCCGCAAACTGCTGTTGATGTCGTGAGGCACTTGTCGCTGCCGTGAAGCGCATCGTGCAGGTTGTCGCTCCTTCAGAACATACTCAAACAACAACTTCATCTGGACGTATGTTACTGTTTCAGAATAGTAGCCGGGTCCGACTTGGTTTTATGTTGTGGATTATTGATTTGCCATGCCATGCAGCTGATCCCGTGTGATTTGCCATGCCATGCAGCAGGTTCGTGCGTTTTTTTTCTTCTAGGAGTTGTGGCTCGATGCAGCCTCTTGCTTTGTGGGAGGTGGGGTGGGCACGGACCCACGCGGGCACATCAACGCACGAAGGGATTCACGTTTAAGTTGGGGGAAGCGAAGAAGGGAGATCAACGCTAATTGGACACGTTATTCGTGAGATGTATTTGAGATTGTATCTTGAATCTTGGTAGCTGATCCCGTGTGTGCCATGCCATGCAGCAGACCTGTGCGTTTTTTTGCTGGGAGTTAGGGCTCGATGCAGCTCTTGCATTGCGGAAGGTGTGGCGGGACACAGACCCACGCAGGCATGGCAACGCACACAAGAATTCATGTTTAAGTTAGGGGAAGCGAAGATCGTAAGATGTAGCCTTACTAATTATAGGAAAATTGATAGCTAGTGATTCTATCAAATCTAGCAAGAGTTTAAACAATGTGGCCTTACTAAATGCGATAGAAATTGATAACTAACTAATATGAAATCTAGTAAGAGAATGATGCAGGCTTACAAGATAGATAGTAGCTGAGGACAGTACTTACAAGAAAACTAGAGATTTCAAAATCGATGCAACTCTGCCTACTGAAGATCTCATCGAGATCTACTTTACTCCTATTCATAAATGTAATGGCATGAAGCTGATAAAGACGTTATGCTGATAGCGTTCAATAATGTCCCTATTACAATAGCCGAGGTTTATATTTATGCTTTGGGTTGACGAGTCCTAGTCGGATACAAGCTAAACAATCCTTGTGGCTAAATGAAAACATACTGTCTTACGGCTCCAACCTTTTCTTGCACTAGCCAATGCTAACACCTGCTTCTTTTCTTTGACGAAGTCCAATCTTGCTAGGTCTTAGGCCAATCGGCTTATTCTTTGATTCCTCCTAGAATCATGAGTGGAAATGTATTTACAATAGCGCTTTATAGCCATGAATCCATAATTTTATTTCTATTGGTTCCCATTCTTTATGAACCACCAATAAAAAATGGGAAACAGCTAGCAGCAGTGAAATACTAGTTTATATTTGGTACAGATCTAAAGTACTTATGTACTTGCAAGCAAAATGGGAAACAGCTAGCAGCAGTGAAGTACTTCATCTGAACAGAAGCATGGGGCAGTAAGTAATGACAAGCCTTGAACACATATGGATTTGGGATCAAGGGATGCCAAATCATGGTTGGAACCTCTATCTCTCTTGGATGTTGGTGCTTTATAGCTAGCTAAAATAAATTCTCCTTAAGTTACCCTAGATTATTATGCAAAACTCAAATAAATATGTGCATGATCACTTAGGATACTTCTCCTTACAATGAAATAATGACATGCATAATTGGGAGGTAACAACATGCACTTAACTAATGCAAAATGTCTCTCTTGGATGTTGGTGCTTTATAGCTAGCTAAAATAATTCTCCTTAAGTTACCCTAGATTATTATGCAAAACTCAAATAAATATGTGCCGGATCACTTAGGATACTTCCCCTTACAATGAAATAATGACATGCATAAATGGGAGGCAACAACATGCACTTAACTATATACAAAATGTACCTCCATTGTGATGCCCAAATTACAGACCCAATTAGAGTAACGGATATGCTACATATATATGACCTATTTCTTCAAGTTCAACAGTGCTGAATGAAGGAATACCACCACTTCATAATTAGGCCTGCATTGGGATTACAGAGAAAGATGGGGACACACAACAGCTCCCAAGAAACCTAGCTACAATTCCATTGTGAAGGAAATAAAATATGCTCATTACAAAACACAAGATAGGGTACATAATAAGGCAACTTTAAAGTGCAATTTATAAAATGGTTCAGCACACCACATGCATTTGGATAAAAAAATGTCCACTTACAATCTGAAAAGTGATCATATTACTCAACAAGTTCGAACCAGATTGCATTAGCAGTGCTAACTATAAGTGTAGCAAAGTATACCACAAACATGATTGAGATCGTTGCTACTTGTTCATTTACACATAAAGATAAATAAAGAAATTAACATGATTTACCCATTTATAATTTTCCTTCACATAAGAAAACATTGTTAGCATTAAAGATCAAGATCAACAAACATAATAAAGGTGAGATGGCAACCATTCATATACCTGCATGCATGTACCAAACTCTCAAAATGCATGTATACAAATCTGAAGTATCTATTATTTATTATGGTATTTTTCGATCCATCTTCCTTTAGCACACCCACTCCCCAAAGAAATATCCAACAAAGATCAAGATGATACATAATCTAAATCTTTGCTCATCACAGCCTGCAGAGATCGTTCATCATCACATCTCATCAGCCTTGATCTCATCGATCTCTCTAGCTCTCTCATCTACCATGGAGAGAAGGGGGTTTCAGATAAGATGTTTCACTTGGTGAGGTTTTAGATAAGATGTTTCACTTAGTGAAGGCCTTATCCTTTTACAAGATACCCTTCTTAATGCATATTCCAAAAAAGGGGTCTAGTAGAAATAAGTTACATAAATTAGCTCAATAGTGTGATGGCGGCAATGTGGCATTACTTAGGAAGGCACTATGGATACTATATGAGATGTATTTACCTTTTGAAGTTCTAACCAACCTTGGTCCACAATGGTTGCTCCACCATTTTTTTTTGCATCTAGGCAAAAGAGAATTACCAAACTCTGTAATAGTCCAATCCAATGAAAATGATCAACAGGCAGATTGTTAGTTTTCTTGAGCTTTGTCTTAAGCTGTAGCCACCCTGCATTTGACCCAGTACAATATATATGTAATATGTCCTCCACATCCTATTATCTAATATAAAGAGAATTGATTGCTGAAAGCATTTCTATTGTTCCCTTAACTATTTACTTTCTGCAATAGCTTGTACAGAACCAGGGAGACATAAGGTCTGGATGCATATAATATAGGGTAGCTGAGTTCTGAAATATAATCAAATCTCTGTGGAATACGCATGTGTCTTCTAACTCTGTGATGCACGTCATAAGATCATTCACCGGTTATATCAAACACAAATATTGGCACTGCGATTATTATCACAAAGGTAGTACACATTCAGCTTTACCAGTGACGATTATTTAGAGAGTAGCAACAATCAGATTAAGCAGCAAATTAAGAGAAACCAAATATGTAGCATAAAACTGTTCATAGAATGACTAGAAGACCACATAAAACTGGTCATCATAAAATGAGCAACAAAACCAAACAGCTGCCATATGTACCACAAAAGCATAGTAAGAAGCATACATACAGGTAATAACAAGAAACAAACAAAAAGAACAAATGCACCAATATAATTAATTTAGCACCATGCATATATCACATAAACCATATACATGGATGCAGGCAGTACTGGCAACAGTCTTGTCTTGTTACGAGAACTGTATTGCACTACCATGTGATCAATGGCTGCTGGGATAACGCCCAAGCCTGAGCTCCAAGTCCAGCTCCCTTTCTGGCTCACCCGACTCCTGCCGCTCCGACGACCGCCCCTCAGCCGGCCTGCGCGATCCTTCGCCGATGATGTGCCCATGGTGCCCGAGGCCCAGGTGCAAGTCTTGATCACGATTGGCCTCGCCGCCGAACAGGCTGAGCTCCCTGGGGCTCACGCTGTTAGGGTTCCCACCCTGCGCGTCCAGCCTAGCCCCTGGTGCCGCACCACCCGCCGAGCTCGTGTAGTACATGCCGAAGCTGCTGCCGGCACCGATCGGGATCGGAATCGACTGTGCTGTTGAGGGATACGTCCCCAGCAAGTGATACTTGGTATAGCAGTCCACGCCCCGGGACACCGTGGTTAAGCCAACGAGTGGTGAGTCGCGGGTCGGCGGCTTGGCGCGGTCGCGGCGGTGGATGTTCATGTGGCCACCGAGCGCCTGCGCCGTGGTGAACCCACGCTTGCAGAAGACACACTCGTAGTACGGCTTTGGGCTGACAGCTGGTGGTGCCGGCGTCGACTCTTCATCTCCAGCACCCGCTGCTGGCGCCACCTCGTCCTCTCCAGCGGCCCCGCCTGTTGCTGCAGCTGCAGCCACCGGTTCCGGCACGGCCGAAGTCATGGCCTCGTCGCCGGCTGACGCCGCCGCCTTGGATTCCATGTTGCTCCCACTCTCCATGGCCGCCTAACTAGCCACGATGGTTGTGGTTGGACGGTTTTGGGGATTGGTAAACGAAGGTTTGACGATCTAGGAGATGGACGATAGTGAAGTTTGCGTCTATATGGGATGCGTAGGTTATTATAAAAGCTGGAGACATGGCCAAGAAGTGTGTGCATTGGTATTGTCAGCCGTTTCTGAATAAAAGATGGTACACGGTTTTGACAAGCTAGTTTTGGAGGTAATCTGCTCTGCCGGCCTTGGTGGCTAGCAGCTGCTTCGCTTTCCAGGTCTTCCAGCACTGTGCCCTAGCTGTCTGCTGGTGCTCTCTCTCTCTCTCATACAGTGGAAACCTGCAATGGATCGGAGGTGCTTCACATACAAGTATGCCTTTTTTAGAATATAATAGTGCAGCCTATCGCAGTCATTAGTCGTCATCACTAGATACTTATATATTGCACCAGAACATTTTATTAATTACCAAAACGTTGGTAGATTTGATCAGCCATACGTGCTGGTGTAAAGTAAAGAAGTTTGTTGGTTGTGCTACACGCTTTTAGGACAAGTCCAATCGCGAACCTTTAATTTAGATGACTTTACATGCAAACCCTACGATGGGTTGCCTTCAGTTATCTCATAGTACTACTAGAGGTGAACCCTTAGTTTATACGAATGAACCAAATGAAAATGTTGTGAGTTTCATGATATAATAATATAACATATATAGAAGTGCCACAACAATCTTGTACTTCTAAACAGTCTAGTGCTTCTAAATTTGTATAAAACATCACTCGCTTTTACGCATTGACACCATCTAAAATAAATCATTTGTATATGGAAATGCACAGTGTGGCCGATGAGATCATGATGAGACAACCTCCTCTAATTTTGGGGAAGAATACATGCAACAAGGCACTCATAGCAGTACAAACACAAACAATTTCACCACCCGGTCATAGCTCCCAATCATCACTTCACTAGTTTTATAGGCTTCAAAGGTAAAAGCCGTCTATGACAATCAGGTACTACCGTAAGATGCAAATCGTTGGTGAAAAATAATTATCACAACCAACTCGTTATACAATCAACGATAATAAAGGATTAAGAAACAAATGAACATGCAGGGTGCTGAGCCAGATGCGCTGCAGCTCTCGTACTCGCCCTTCTGCTGTCATAGCACCCGTGCACACCACAAGTGTGGGTGCTCCTGCCTGTTGCTATACCCCTCTCGTCTACGCCGGTGGGGCCACTGCTCCATGGGAATATTATAGCCTTGTAGACCTTGTTATTCGCGAAGGCCGATGGGCCGGGGGAGCAAGCGAAGACTGAGGCCAGTGTGGGGTGCAGGGACAGAGCCAGGATTTGACTATAGGGGGCTGTTTTGGTATACCAATAATAATAACTGCACAAGATAAAATATACACATGTACATACTCCCTCCGTCCCATAGAGTGTCGTCCGGGAAGCGTGTTTGTGATGGGGATACGGTTTTCCAACGACAAAGTCCATGGGACAGAGGGAGTACATATAGATATGTATATTGACTTAACAAGAGTATAAATAATAACCAAATCAATATTTGTTTTGTGATAAAAAAAGAAAGTTAAAAGTTTAAACGATACTTAAAATTATAGTGAAAGAAAAAAATAAATAGCCCTAATTTTCTAATCTCTAGCCAACTAATCTAATTCATATAAAAAATCATTGTAATAATTAGAATAAAAGAGAGGGAGGAGATTATGCACTAATTAACATCATAACTAGCTAATTGGTTGTATATTATGCAAATCAATTAAGATATTTTTAGAAAAACTACAACAATAATAACAAAACAAAATAGAGGAAGAAGATAGCACAAATATTAGACACAATCATACACATACAGATAAAGATTAACATAAAGAAGAGATGATAAATACACTAATTAGTAATTTTTATTAGCTAATTATGGGGGTCATATAA
Organism: Chrysopogon serrulatus; assembly: GCA_015844335.1. NCBI lineage: Eukaryota > Viridiplantae > Streptophyta > Magnoliopsida > Poales > Poaceae > Chrysopogon > Chrysopogon serrulatus. Next base: position 295,996 of record JADLZL010003448.1, read on the forward strand.
TGAGACAGTAGGGAGGTTGGGGGTGTTTGCCCCACCCCCCCCCCCAGCCCTCCTTGTCGCCGTCTCTAGTGGGGTGATAGGTGCAAAAGTCAACAGTGGTGCAACATGAGAGTGGAGGCTGCCAATGGAGCGAGTGGGCACGAAGGCTGGCGGAGGGGACATGGAGGCCACTCTGGTTCCAGCAGTTATTACACCCACTTATATATGTATGAACTGACAATGAAAACTTTATCACATATTGTTTTCAATTAACCAACAATGAAAATGTTGTTGCAAAAATATTTTGTGTTGTAGTGGTGTAGCTACTTCCATTATAAATGATATGCAACATAAGAAATTAGTATGCATATGGCATGGCTCCTAGATACTCCCTCGATCTATCCTGTAAATAAAAGATTCTCAATTTATTCTCAAACCATTCTAATTTGATGAAGTTTGTATAAAAGAAAGATAATATTTATGGTATCAAAATGAAGATTACGAATTTAGTTCCGGTACCAGTCTAAATGGCCAATATGTCTCATACAGGTGGTTAGACCGATATAGAGCAGTCTTGACAGTCTGCCCAATATCAACCAATACTATCTATTTTAGTCAATACCAGTATATTGTCTAAAGCTCAAGTAATACCTTATTTAATGTGCAATTTTATGAACTTGTTGAACCTTATATATACTTTTAGAATGATGATTATGCTAAAGCAATATATAAAAACAAATTATTGTTTTTAGGTAGCTATGTTTGTATGTTTTAATATTTTATTAAATAATGGAATGATACACCAGTATAGGTTAATATAGGAATGTTTCATTTAAGAGAAAAACCAGAATGAATACCAGAATCATATTTACATGTATGCATCGAATTAGCATGTTTGAATATATTATGAAATATATTTTTATAATCTACAACTTTATTGTGGTAGATGCTATATATAAACTTGATCAAACATACTCCCTCTGTTCCTTATATATTAATTGTTGCTATGAGAAACATTTTGGTCAAACTTTGTAGAACATAGTAGTAACATTTGTATCTCTAAATAAGTTTATTATAAAAAGATATTTAATAATATAGCTAATGCTAAATTATTTATGATGTATCTAATAATAAAATAATTATGTGTTATAAATATTGGTGCCATTTGTGTATACATATTTGGTCAAAGTTGAATATGTTTGACTTCTCAAGAAATGAGAATGATAGTTAAAAAGGGACGTTCTTCTCAGGAAATGAGAATAATAGTTAAAAAGGGACCTAGGGAAGTAGCTTAGTTTGAGGACAAACTCGGATATGATCTCTTATATTTCACAACAATGGGAGTACTTCCATGCTCATTGATTTGCATGAAATTAGTATCAATTGTGTTCAGATAAGATTACATTCAAATTAAACCAGTTTCTAGCTACTAAATTGCATCATTTCAAATGTAAAATGTTAAGTATGACATTGGACAATTTCTTTTCCTTTACGTCATAGCCCTAATGATCCATGCATGCAACTACCTTATATAATTTTTCTAACCGTAACCATACTAATTTATAGAAAAAGGTTTCTTACTATCTCTAACATCAAAATAGTTTCATTAAATTCTCTACAAATAAAATATGTAAAATAGTTTCATTAAATTCTCTACAAATAAAATATGTCTTGATAAAGTATTTATTCCAGCTTGTAAACGTGTTAGTATTTTTCCTAAAACTTGCTGAAGTTTAGATAAGTTTGGGTGTGTTAGTATTTTTCCTAAAACTTTCTGAAGTTTACATAAGTTTGACTTAATATGACAAAGCTGAAATGTGACTTTAATTTGAAGTGGAGAGAGAACACATGATTAGCAACTAAAATACTTCATTAAAAAAATATATATCCTACAAACAAGCTGTGTATTGTAAACTTAATTTGGCTACCTAGATATTTTTACTGAAAGCTAAGTAAGGTCAAATAATTACACTTTGTTAGATAATAGCATATACTACTACCTTTATCCCAAAATAAGTGTGGTTCTAGGCTAGCTATATAAGCCGGTTGATAAGATAAGCCGACTGATTTGTTATGAGATAAAAATATTGTTTAAACGGCTGATAAGCCCGACTGATAAGACAAGCGAGCAGGGTGAATATGTATAAGTACTTGTCTATATGTATAAAACAGTACTTATTTTGACCAACATAGTACTAGATAATTATTGGTCAGCGCAGCGGTCAGTTTGACATTCTTTATTGACCAAAGAGAGATAATAGGCATTGCCTTAGGACATTATTAACACTTATAACTATAAAGTAAAGTAATAACATCATTAATTAATTTTCATTAATAGAGAATTCAATACAGAGTCTGTGGTAATATAATATATACAGAATTCAATACGGAGTTTGTGGCAAAATTGGTAAAATTGATTACTGTGTATGTTTTGGATTCTTTGCTGTTTTCGTCATCACACAGATTATTAACATGACAGCTAACACTACAAAAGGTTAGCACACACACCATCTAGAAGGGGAGATCATATGTTTAGTATATGAATTTTCCTTGGAGTAGTCTTCGTCAGGCTTACACATGGAATGGAATCAGCTCGTGTGTTGCATTACATCAGTACACGGCTTGTTTTCGTTCAATTTTTACTCTGAGCTGGCACGGCTGTTTGCAGCTGCTATATGCTTCTGGCGTTGCTGTCATCCACATACTATCATTGACTAGGCCCTGCCTAAGATGCAACCAGATTACAGTTATTAAAGTATTATTTCCTTCGTTTTAAATTATAAGTCATTTTAATTTTTTTAAATTAAACAACCTTAAGTTTGATCAAAATTATAGAGAGATATTATGACATCAAATAGATATATAATAAAGAATACAATTAATTAAAAATCTAATGATACCTATTTAGTATCATAAATATTGTTATTCCATTATTATTTTTGTTAAAACTATGATGCTTTGACATGTTGAAAATGTTAAGTACTCACAAAAGTTCAAATAACTTGTAGTTTAAGATGGAGGGAGTATATACTAATGTTTCCATGGTTATGTATATCTTCTACTACTACTACTACTACTACTACTACTACTACTACTACTACTACTACTAATAATAATAATAATAATAATAATTTATGATTATTGTTATTATAACAATAACATAATACAGTGTTCTTTCATCAAAAACATAATACAGGGTTCAGAACATAATACAGGGTTCAGACCTCTAGCTACTGGATTATGTCTCGGCTCTGAGGGCCAAGCTGAATCCAATATAACAAATAAAAAGGGGCCACCGTGCAGGCTGCAGCTAATAAATCCTAGATACCATGTATCTATACAGTGTCTTTGTGACGTTTCTTCTTGCATCAATATCTTTTACGTCGTATCGATGGATCGACCAATCAACGTGGCTTATTTCGTCGCAAGCATTTGGACTTGGAGGGAACCGCTCTCAGTTACCACTATATATTCAATTGTTGAGTCACTGGAAACTAAGCCGATCTGGTCGCTCGTTCCACCGATGCATCGTCATGAATGATATAGATACCTCCCTGTGACCAAGGAACCTTTCGGTACCTGTTGCTGTCGATTCAGAGTAGACTGGAATTCGTCAGGATGCTGGTTAAATCTTCTTTAGTTTGCACTTGAATAGGATCTGGCTAGTGTTTTGCGTCGTTCTCAGCCACGACGACTAGCTAAACAGAACAATCGCATGCTCTGTTTTATTAGTAGATACGCGGAGACCGAACTCAAAACTCATCAGGTGTGAAATGGATTGCGTTAGGCTTAAAATGGAAATGCACATATTATTTTAATGGATGGAGTTAGAGTAACTACTGATACTTGATCCCGTATATATAGGTAAATATAGGTGATCAGGCTAAAACCTATGCTCCAACATAGACTTCACTTAAGCCCTACATTTAGGCCTTATTAATGGGGCTCAGCATTAGCCCCCACACTGTAGTTGTATTCTTTTGTTCTTCGCGCTCACATAGGACCGCAGCCTTCACCCTATGAATGTGCTTTTCCGCATTGCAACCCTGGTCATCCGCTTCGATCCACCATGTGAGAGCAGCCTCGACCATCCCACCTACGTAGTGGTTGTGCCTGGTGCGACCCTCTCCGGTAGCATGGCATCCTCGCACACGGCATCATCGCCATTTTGTGGTGCCCTCTCTCACATAGAACCACTGCGCGCCTCCACACGCGGACGCACTGCTCCGCTGTGCAGCTCTAGCTGTCCGCCTCCCTCAGTCATCCATGTTAATGTTAGACGATAGGTTATCCTAGGGTGATGTCTAGATGCATTGTATCTAGGAGATATATTTAGTCTCTAGATTGTAGCTGATCTTGTTGTAACAATATCTTGATGCTCCCTCATCTGTATAACACGTACCCGAGGCAGCTATCAAAGGCACCTCATTAACCATAAACATTCTCCACTTTTACATTGTACCAGAGCCAATAATCCTAACGGATTTCCTCCATGGCGTTTGCCTCATCCTCCTTATCTACGGCGAATCCCTTCTCTGGCTTGGGGATCTTCCTCCTCCCTGTATCTGAAAAGTTGACTCAAAGCAACCAAATGCTGTGAAGGCCCGGGTCCTGTCTATGCTACGAGGGGCTTAAGTCACCGAGTTCATTGATCCGGCGGCAGCGCCTCCTGATCAATACCTCCTTCCTAAGGAAGGTGCCAAGCCGCAAGACGGCGATGACAAGAAGGAGCCCCTAGTCAAGAATCCAGAATATCCAATCTGGATTGCGAAGGACCAAACTGTCCTGAGTTACGTCCTTTCCAATCTTGGGAAGTAGATTCTCACGCAAGTCACCACCAAGACTACTGTGGCCTCGGTCTGGAGCGCGATCGAGGAGATGTTCGCCTCACAGAGTCAAGAACGGTCTCCACCAGGATGGCCCTCGCTACTGCTACAAAGGGTACGTCCACGATGGCCGAATACTTTACTAAGATGAAAGGGCTTGCAGATGCTATGGCCTCAGCTGGAAGGAGGCTCGATGATGACGAGCTAGTCTCCTACATTCGCACGGGTTTGGATCTGGAATTTGATCCAGTGGTGACATCTGTTGCCAACCGGACCGAACCCATATCCGTGGGGGAGCTGTTCACTCAGCTGGTGAGCCATGAGCAACGTCACGAACTGAAGGGCAGCAACCGAGGACAACAATCCTCTGCAAACATTGCTACCAAGGGTGGCCGCAACAACAACAACTCTCGTGGAGGGGGTCGTTCAGGACGCGGTGGCTTCAACCGTGGCAGCAAGGGTGGTCGCAATGGCGGTCGCTCACAAGGAAGCAACTTCTAGGCGGGTCTCTTCTGCCAAGTCTGTGGTCAAGAAGGACATCTAGCCTTTCGCTGCTTCAAGAGGTACGATGAAACGTTCCAAGGCGGCGCACCACAGCAGCAGAAGACCGCTTCCAACGTCACCTCCTCATATGGAGTAGATACCAATTGGTATATGGACTCGGGCGCCACCGATCACATCACCAGCGATCTCGAGAAATTCTCCTTCCATGACATGTACCATGGTGGGGAGTATGTTCATGCTGCAAATGGATCAGGTATGGAAATCTCACATGTTGGTCATGGTTCTGTGCATTCCCCATCTACTAAGATTCACTTGCGCAACAACCTTCATGTTCCTGATGCTAATAAAAGTCTAGTCACTGTTAATCGTATAACACGTGACAATAATGCCTTTGTTGAATTCCATCCTGATCAGTTTTTCATAAAGGAGGTGGCGACAAAGAAAACACTCCTCACAGGCAGGGTTGAAGGAGGCCTCTACCCTATCAAGTCTCAACTGAGTCAATCACCATCTTCCACCAAACAAGCTATCAGAGTAGCCAAGCCTTCTTCGACTACATGGCATAGCCGTCTTGGGCATGCTTCTGCTCCAGTTATCCATCAAGTTTTTAGTCGTCATAAACTTCCTGTCATTAGAGATAAAAACAATAATCATGTGTGTGATGCCTGTCTGCAAGGCAAGAGTCATCAGTTACCTTTCCCAAGTCTACTAGCATGTCAAGTAGTGCGTTGGATCTTGTTTTTTCAGATGTTTGGGGGCCTACACCCACATCTGTTGGTCAGTTCAATTATTATGTTAGTTTTATTGATGACTACTCGAAATTCACTTGGATTTATCTCATTCGCCATAAATCTAAAGTGTTCCAGTGCTTTCGTGATTTCCAAAGCTTAGTTGAGAGGCAATTTGATAAAAAAAATCGAGCCATACAAACTGATTGGGGTGGGGAGTATCAATCCTTAAATTCTTTTTTCAAGCGCATTGGCATTCATCATCTTGTGTCCTGTCCACACACTCATCAACAAAATGGAGCTGCTGAGCGCGAACACAATTGTAGAGATGGGCATTACCTTACTTGCACATGCCTCCATGCTGCTCAAATTCTGGGACGAAGCGTTCCAAATTATGGTGTTTTTGATCAACCGATTACCATCAAAAGTAATTGCCCATGATACACCTCTCCACTAGCTCTATGGCCAAGACCCTGAGTATGCTTCACTCCGCACCTTTGGATGCGCCGTTTGGCCTAATCTCCGGGCATATAACACACGCAAGCTTCAGTTCTGCTCTAAACGGTGCGTGTTTGTGGCCTATAGCAATGCTCACAAGGGCTTTAAGTGCTTCGATCCCAGTGAAGGGCGCATTCATATTTCCAGGGACGTTGTGTTTGACGAAACAGTTTTCCCCTTTGCCGACCTACACCCAAACATTGGTGCATGGCTCCGGGCCGAGCTTTAGGTTCTCCCTAAGATACTACTCAATCCATCTATGATCTTTGGGGATGCCAAAATACATGACCAGCACTTGAGTTTTCCTAACCGAACTGACTCTTGATCTAGTACTCGTGCTCCTCTGCAGGATACAGGAAAAAATTCTTCTGATTTTGAAGCTGGTTCTGGTGACAATGATGCAGTTGAGGTGCTTCCCGTCGTCATTTCATGTCTCACGAGGAGGGGAGCGGCGCTGACTCCCATGCTGATTCGGCTGCGCCTGGCGTCCTCTGCCCGCTCGGGATCGTCTTCGGGATCCGAGGGCGCCGTGTCGCCGAGTGAGACAACTGCGCCGACCGCGTCAGGCATTGGATCTTCTGCGTTGTCTCTGTCCCCTCTCCAGTCTTCGGGGGACTGGGTGGCTCCGCATTCTGATCCGGCCGAAGGAAGTACACGGCATCCGGACTCCAAGGTTGTTGCGCCTGGTGAACCGGCTGAGACGAGCAGCGGATCCGGTGTGCTCCTAGACTCTGTGGTTGCAGGTGTTTCATCTAGTGAAGCTCGTACACAACAGACTATAGCTCCGGTTTCCTGACCTACCACGAGAGCTCAGCATGGTATTGTCAAGCCAAAACAGTACACTGATGGCACTGTACGTTGGAGAATGCTAGCTGCATCCGCATCAGAAGAACCGTCGAGTGTCAAAGAAGCTGTTCAAAGCAGAAATTGGGTTGCAGCGATGGATATTGAGCATCAAGCCTTGCTTAAAAACAAAACTTGGCACTTGGTTCCTCCTCCTAAAGGGAAGAACATAATTGGATGCAAGTGGGTATATAAGGTCAAAAGGAAGGCAGATGGGTCCATTGATCGTTACAAGGCTCGGTGGTTTGCCAAAGGCTTCAAGCAACAATATGGAATAGATTATGAGGAGACTTTTAGCCCGGTAGTCAAGGAAGCAAACATTCGACCGATTCTCTCTGTTGCTGTGACTAAGGGGTAGTCATTACGTCAATTGGATGTCCAAAATGCTTTTCTCCATGGTTTTCTTGATGAGGAGGTATATATGCAGCAGCCACCTGGTACGAAGACAGAGCTCACCCTCACTATGTTTGCAAGCTAGATAAGGCACTCTATGGACTAAAACAGGCTCCATGAGTCTGGTATACCCGTCTCTGCAGTAAGTTGATGTCCTTGGGATTTATACCGTCAAAAGCTGACACATCTTTGTTCTACTATAACAAAGGCAAACATACCTTGTTTGTACTTATGTATGTGGGCGACATCATAGTACCTAGCTCATCGGCAGAAGCAACTAAGGCTTTACTTAGTGATTTACAAAAGGAGTTTGCCTTGAAGGATCTTGGAGATCTACGTTACTTCTTGGGGATAGAAGTTAAGAAGGTCAAGAATGGTCTTGTACTCTCTCAGCAAAGATATGCAGCAGATATTTGACACGGTCAAGCATGAGCAAGTGCAAGGCGAGAAGCTCAATGCATATAAGGGTAGTACGTTGGGACCAGATGACTCTATCAGGTACAGGAGCTTAGTAGGAGCCCTGCAATATTTAACACTTACTTGGCCTGATCTTTGTTTTGCAGTGAATAAAGTTTGTCAATACTTACATGCACCGACGATAGTTTGTTGGAGTGTGGTCAAGCGTATCCTTAGATATGTTCAGGGAACGTTGAATCTTGGACTACGGATTGGCAATTCTAAAACTATGATGGCCAGTGCCTTTTCGAACGCCGATTGGGCCGGCTGTGTAGACGACAGGAGATCAACTAGTGGGTTTGCAGTTTTCCTCGGTGAGAATCTCATCTCATGGAGTGCTAGGAAGCAACCAACCGTGTCACGCTCTAGCACAGAAGCTGAATACAAGTCCCTTGCGAATGCCACCGCAAAAGTCATATGGGTTCAAAAGCTGCTCAGTGAACTTGGTATTCCTCATCCTCGGAAAGCTAGGCCATGGTGTGACAACCTAGGGGCAAAGTACCTTTCTACAAATCCTGTGTTTCATGCAAGAGCAAAGCATATTGAAATCAATTTTCATTTTATTCGGGAGAGAGTAGCACAAGGGTTATTGGAGATCTGGTTCATCAGCACTAATGATCAAGTAGCAGATGGGTTCCCTAAGGCGTTGCCTCAGGTTAAGTTACAAGAATTTAGAAACAATCTCAACCTTGCTAGTGGCTGAGATTGAGGAGGGGTGTTAGACAATAGGTTATCCTAGGGTGATGAGTAGATGCATTTTATCTAGGAGATATATTTAGTATCTAGATTGTAGCTGATCTTGTTGTAACAATATCTTGATGTACATGCCAGCATGAGGGGGTTGTTCCCTCATCTATATAACACGTACCTGAGGTAGCCATCAGAGGCACCTCGTTAACCCTAAGCATTCTCCACTTTTACAATCAAAAGCAACTCTGACCGCTTTGCCGCCCCAACCACTGCGCTCTATCTTATAAATCCCTTTTCGGTGGCTGTGCATGGCACGTCCCTCTTTGGAGGTGGCAGATCTACGCACACGACGTCGGTGATCTACGCACACGACGTCGGCACTCTGCTCACCTTCAATGACATGGGTCCCATTTGTAAGTGCTAGTTGCCATACTTTTGTAGGCTCAGTTTAAAGGCTTTTGCCGAAGCAGATGCAAAATAGGAGGCCAATGAAGTAGAAAAACACCAAAATCAAAACTTTAGAAGTATAGACTCTGATTTGGATGCTCTACTTGAGTTGCTCTTATATATTTCTTAATTCTATACTAGAGGTGTATTTCATAAATTATAGTCATAAATTATAGTAAACTGTACGTCCATACACAACAGTCTCGAACATATTGTCGGGGCCAAACAACCGCCCTGTTAAGCCCTCGGTTAAGCAATCGTCACAACCGTCATTAGCACCCCGGCTCGGCCCATCGAAGGGCCGGCACCCTGCTCTAGGTGGGAAGATCCGCGGGCCAAGGTGGAAGGCCCACGAACGAGCCGCACCACGCAGCCCCGAGCAGATGGGTCGGAACCACGACCCCCTGACCGGGCAGGAGAGCCTCTAGGTCCGCGACCCCATAGGCCATGACCCACATGACCCCCGCGCTCGCCTTTGCCCCCAAGCAATCCTAGGTTTGCACCAGAAGCCTGGCGGCGGCGCTGTAGCCAAGATTCACGCACGGCGGGTCAACCCACGTCCACTCCGTCTGTGCCTTGCGCAGGGCATGGACGGGCGCCCTCTAACCGCACTGTTAACATGTGCAGGGCATGGCACGCCATCTGATCGCACTGGCAGCGTGATAGACCGGACGAACCGTCTGTCACGACCCATGCTCATGCCGTACGACACTATTATGCCTAACCCAATACGACGCACGTCCTAATCAACTGCTCACCCTCTCCGTCCACTATGAGGGTATTGTTGACAGTCACTAATGTCAATTATAACCCATCAATTATCATCAAACTTGATATGAAATGAACCATAGAGCATATGTATAGGGTTTTGATCTAACGAGTTCCACGAGTTTTGGTGAATCTATGTTTCTACAGGTACATACTGGAAAAGCTATCAAAGTTGATCAATATGATAGTATAAAAGTATCTCAAATGATGGATTAGAATGCACCATTGCAACGGGCTCGTCAAGATGATCGAAACGGACATATCATTTGCTATATTTGAAGTCCCGAATAAAAAGATATCGCACCTGCAAGTGGCACCTACACAGGAAGGATCTAGAAGGTACCAGAAGACACCACGCCGAAGGGGAGGCCCGGCGGCCACCAGGTGGGACCGGCCGGTCCCACCCCAGACCGGCCGGTCTGGCCTAGGGCCCGCTGGTGGCCCCGCTTCACCTAGGTTGCTCCACCGCCTTTGAGGATTGGTCTCAGCCGTCCGCCGATGTCGGTTTGATCCAAGGGCTCACATTAATCGCTCTTCCCTATAAAAGCAGTCCTAGACCCCAGGGGGAGACATCCCCTAAAACCCTAATTCATTATTCATTGGGATCCATTCGAGAGGCGTCCCTTTGAGGATCATACTCTCATGGAGATCAACACACCAGGGAGATTAGGGCTAGATTCTTCAATGTAATAGTTTTGCAACTTGAGAGCTAGGGTTGAGAGACTTCGTTCTGGATCTTGTTGTGGAGCCTTGGAGGTCTGGTATATCTCTGTATCTTATATTTGCAAGACTTATACTTGAGTAAAATTATCTTCTCTATTTACTTCTATGCCTTATTTGTATGATTAGTGTAGTTATTGCATCTTAGCATAGGATCTCCGCCTGTATTAGGTGCTCTAGTTATTACGTATGGCTAAAGTAGTAATCGATAGTATAGACATGGTGTCTAGGCTATAGGTTACCTGAGGTTGCACCCAATTATTACGGTTAGTTGTGGTAGCCCATAGGGGTGACAGCTCTATGTGGCCTTCGTATTCCACCACGTCGGAGTTGGTGTTTCGTAGAGCTTTTGGTAGCCTTCCCCAACTACTTCTTTCTCATCTATTCGAGAGTTGGAAAGGTACTGCTGCTCCGAAGTGCTATTGTGTATGCTATACGTACTCATGCATTAGTTATATTCTAGTATCAACTAGAATAGAACCTGAGTAATAGAGAAGTACATAGGAACCTTGAACTCTTCCGTTGGCCTCTCAAGTTAGTTGACTATACATATATTATAGGATTCTTCTTTGTGTGTGACATTATGCATAATTCTTATCATTTACCACTTACCCCTGCTTAGGTCTAGTTGGTATACTAGTTAGTAGATACATGATGGTGAACTATCAATGTCTTTAGCAATCGTTTCCCAGTGGTAAAATATAAATAACGATACCTGGAATACTCCTAGTAAAATGCTACAATGGTATTTGATCTATGCGCTTGCGGATACTATTTCTATATTCTAAATGGTGGCATGATTTAATACCACACCTCTTGGTGTTATTGCTGGGGATGACAACTTGGCGTTCTAGTAGCGATGCTATGCCCACAAGCATTTTTAGTGCTGCTACTAGAGATAACATTAAGAGGTGTCAACAAGCATTTTTGGCGCCGTTGCCAGGGAACAATTGGTGTAAAGATTTTGATATTGATCTTGATGTCTGCTAACTTAGTGTCCCACTAGCTTTAGTAGGATTACCCCTGTGTTTGTTGAGTTGTGGAACAAGCAGGAAATCAATTGTTCAACCTTCTGGTGAAATTCTACAAGAACAAGACAAGGGAGACTTTGAACCAAGGGAGCCTGAACATTCATGATCCATCAACAATGGAGCCCTGCCATCTCATAGGTTTGTATAAATATAGATATTATTCTAACCCTGTGTAGATTGGAGAAAAAATCATCATCACAAGAGGCCAAAGTTCATCACATGTGATGAATGACAACGCAGCACTACTCACAAATTCCATTGTGAGTCATGGTAAGTATGATCAAGAAGGTGAGATAGTCTTGCTCATGGACTTTAAATTTGATGAGTGGTTATCTTCTTGCATCCCACTGCATGTTTGCTTTGAACAATCCATGCATCTATTCTATCTCATATCAAATCTGCAGCATGTTTAGTTCCTCGCACAAATGCATGTCAATGCATCTTTACTCAAAAAAAGAAGAAAAAGAAAAACTCCTCACCATGATCATGTTCTTTCATCTCTATTTGTGTCAAATCTCTATATGCTCTCATGCTACCTTTGTTTTCTATACTATGCTTAGGTTTGGAGTATCTTCATATATCTTTTAAATTAAGCATGGTGCTTAGTTTAAATCATAGATATTTTGATCTTGCTTCCAAAGGCGTTTTAAATTAAGCATGGTGCTTAGGTTAAAATGCTTTCCTAAATCAAATTAGACCTATGTCTAGTTTGATTTGTGAACCAAAAGTATAGTATAGTAGACATTGGTTATCTTTGTTGGACTAACCCCTGCAGGAAACTCTCAAATTCAATACGGGTAAGTCAAGAGATGAACTCACATTAGAGATGAATCAAGGTAGGCAATAACTGTGCGCAAAGAAGACACAGCTCATCCTTCGGAGAGAAGAATTGTAAGTATCAAAGTTTTATCTGATCTTTTGCTACAAGTTGACTTTACCTTGAACCATGCAAGAATGCAGTAAACAAATATAAAACATGAATTATGGACCATAACCCTTATTTCAAAATTGTTGTAATCCTTCGGGTATGTGTCCACTAACATTTTTGCAGGAAATAAAGAATAAATGTCTATTCATGGTTTGAAACGAAAAGGAAGGAGAACAAGTGTATAGAAAGGACCAAGATAGAAAGAAATCAATGTCAGCGCACTTCAACACCTTCTATACTTCACCAAGACAGTGGACCAATCACCCTGCAAGACAAAAGGGCCTTCAGGCTAGTAAGAGTAGATCGACCAGCTCATTCCTTGCACTGGCCAGTTGACCTACCCTTTGTGCTCTGCCACAGTTCACCATCCCAAGCATGTTTGAATACAAGTCAAAGGAACATAAGACAAGTTTGTGGTTGGTTAAGGAATATGACGTGGATCTTTGACATAGAACTGGAATGACCCTTACTCTATATCTTCAAGTGAGGAAGGCGATGACAAGCAGGATGCAATTTTCCCTATATAGGCCAAACTGATGCCTGCTCTCATCATCATCTTTGAAGACACTCAAATGCTGACAGCAAAGACCAGGATGACGAGATCCCACTACATCATAGTGAGCATCCCTATATCAATAAACATCAGTCATCAATGGTGGTATGTTGATGGTGTCTCCCAAGTTTGTGAACAATCATAGATGGAGGATGACACCCACAAGTCATTGGAGATGAAGCTCTCATGCAAGTACTAATAGAGTTCTTTCCTCAATCATCTAGACGGCTGGTGCATCATCAAAGAAGAATAAACTTTCCACCCGCCATTAGAAGACAAAGAAAATCAAGGAGGAACTCGAGTTTGTAGCTCCAATGGACATCAACTCATCAACCCAAAACCAGTGAAGATCAAGAAAGGTTGATAGAAGAAAATGCAACCATCTACATCCTCATCTCCTAGATCAGATGGTGCAAAATAGGTTAAGGTGAATATTGTCAACGATGAGCCTCAATCAATGAAACACTAAAAGAATCAACCTCAAAAGGACAAGATGGATGAACAAGGAGGATGAACCTCCAACCAATATCAAGTACAAGATCCTAATAAGTTTGGTACAAGAAGGTACAATCATCCAGTCCTTCATCTCCATCATCAAACGAGGCACTCATCCAAGAAACCTACAAAGGAGAAGTCTGGATCAGCAGACTTAAAACCACCGAACCCTCATCGAAAGGTAAGTTGGTAGTTATCCATATCTACTTCCTTGCATTGCATCAATTATTGTTTAGCATGTTTACTTTTCTGCACTAGCACTGCATCAACAAAGGAAAAAAATATAATACATCCATTTTGCATTTAAAAGTTTGAAGCCCATGTGAAACCCCTCTAGTGTAAAAGCTAAAGGAGTACTCACTGTGGTGGCCCAAAATAAAATAAATATAGTGAAGCATATTTTCTTTCTACATACTAAAATAGAAAATCTAAAAAGAAATAATCAATGAGCATCTTGCTGCACTGTTTGTCACTATAAAAATATTATAGAACCTCTCACAACAACCAATCCTCGAACGGCTAACCACTAACTATTTATCCTAATCCGTTCCATGAGTTTTGGTGTTTTGTGAGATGTTTGCTGCAGGATGACTCCAAGAGCTAGTCCACCTAGGAATCTTCATCATCATCACTTGAAGTACACCTTCTCGACACACAACTAATCACTATGTGAAGGAAAGGAACTTCCTGTTGGATGGGATCAAGATTCCCAGCTACACTTGCTCTTACAAGCATGAGCTCCTTCGTGAGGATTGCTTAGCTTCAATGCTCAACCACAGCAATAATCAGCTTGGGGAAGGCATCCCCAGTGTTTCTAGAAAAAAGCCATCAAGAGAGCCAGCTTGGGGGAGACACAAGTCAACATCTACATCATCTTCATTGTCTCCTTTATCTAGGTAAGTATCCTATACCTTGCTTCATGTTGTCATACTCTATGCTTATCTTAATAACAATATGAGTTAGTAAAAAGGATTCACATGCTATAGAAGTTGTGTAAATAAAATGAGCTCTTAAGATGATCTTTAAAATGACTTTGGGGACTAGCTTGCTCTCAAGTACCTAGTTTTTAGACTAAAGTTTTCTAGAGTTTTCGCTTCAATTGTTTTGACATGAAGATTTGTTCTGAGCCTGAAACTTGTGGGTTGCATATGCTTGAACTAAGTCTAGGTATTTGATTGATCTGATTGAGAAAGCCTGAGCTACTATCTATCTTGTTCTAAGTGACACTAGAGTTCTAGAGAGTTATCTTTTGAAAAATACAAAAATATGATGAGTTCATATATGACAAAGCTTACATTCCCAGCAGAGCCAAAACATGATGAGATAGGCTAGTTAAACTTCCACATAGATGCTGCTTGTAATGCATTGAGTTTTGTCAACCTTTATGACCCTAGTGAGAAATTTGTCATGCTCTTGAATCAAGATTGACCTCCATATGCACTACTCTACGCTGGAGTAGGCGTAACAACATGCCATTCCATATACATCCATTCCAAAAATATTTTTCTCCTACATTGGGAGAGAACACCAGAAACATTCCCATTCAGATAGCCACCCAATAAATGCTCCAGGTTCCTATTGCCATCTCTCCAAATCCCTAAGTGCCGAAAGGAGTGCTATGAGCTATGCAAAAAGATAATTGAAAAAATAGAGAAGGGAGAAGAAAAAATGGACAAGTGTCCAAGTGCTAAACAATGGGTGCATAGATGCCCGACTCCCTGAGAAAAAGAAAAAGATAGCTCATAACCTATGACCAGTTTTCAAAGTCTAAGGGAGAGATAGGCATTTAAGGAGTTGAGTAGAATTAGTTTCCACCATATATCCACCATATCCATCCACCTATACATCTTGATTCGACTGTATGACTTATTTCTCCATGGATCCATTGTTTGACTTTACAACACATGCATTGCAAGTTTGCTCTTTCAAGTTTTCTCCTTACCTATGAGCTCCACATAAGCCTTAGTTATCGGATAAAAAGAAAGACAACCATCGTCACTGCCTTGGTGAGAATCCACAAATACCACATATATTAAGAGACTTGAGAGTGTCATACATGGGAAGCTCTGTGTTTTATTTGAAAACCTCTAAAAAACCTTAGAATGCTAGTTAAGCGAAGAGCTTGAGACATAGTGCTTGGGTAGGATCTTTCTGTCTGTCAAGTACTCAAGGCCCAAGGAAGAGCTGATAAGCCCCATAATCAAAGGTAACATGAGTAAGTTTGAAAGTCAGCTCGGTTATTGCTTATGCTTGGAGGAGAATTCTTGTCCAAATGCAGGTATACTTTTGAGGAGTTACTTCGAGGTTGCGATAATGCTCTAAGAATTATGCATATCTATATCTATTTCTAAGTTTAGCTTTGCTAAGGGACCAGCAAAAGTTAAGCTTGAGGAACCTTGTTGATGGTCACTAATGTCAATTATAACCCATCAATTATCATCAAACTTGACATGAAATAAACCATAGAGCATAGGTATAGGGTTTTGATCTAACGAGTTCCACGAGTTTTGGTGAATCTATGTTTCTACAAGTACATACTGGAAAAGCTATCGAAGTTGATCAATATGACAGTATAAATGTATCTCAAATGATGGATTAGAATGCACCATTGCAACGGGCTCATCAAGATGATCGAAACGGACATATCATTTGCTATATTTGAAGTCTCGGATGAAAAAGATATCGCACCTACAAGTGGCACCTACACAGGAAGGATCTAGAAGGTACCAGAAGACACCACGCCGAAGGGGAGCCCCGGCGGCCACCAGGTGGGACAGGCCGGTCCCACCCCAGACCGGCCAATCTGGCCTAGGGCCCGCTGGTGGCCCGCTTCGCCCAGGTTGCTCCACCGCCTTTCAGGATTGATCTCAACCGTCTGCCGATGTCAGTTTGATCCAAGGGCTCACGTTAATCGCTCTTCCCTATAAAAGCAGCCCCAGACCCTAGGGGGAGACATCCCCTGAAACCCTAATTCATTATTTGTTGGGATCCATTTGAGAGGCGTCCCTTTGAGGATCATACTCTCATGGAGATCAACACACCAGGAAGATTAGGGCTAGACTCTTCAATGTAATAGTTTAGCAACTTGAGAGCTAGGGTTGAGAGACTTCATTCTGGATCTTGTCATGGAGCCTTGGAGGTCTGGTATATCTCTGTATCTTATCTTTGCAAGACTTATGCTTTAGTAAAATTATCTTCTCTATTTACTTCTATGCCTTATTTGTATGATTAGTGTAGTTATTGCATCTTAGCATAGGATCTCCGCCTGTATTAGGTGCCCTAGTTATTACGTATGGCTAGAGTAGTAATCGATAGTGTAGACATGGTGTCTAGGCGATAGGTTACCTGAGGTTGCACCCAATTCTTACGGTTAGTTGTGGTAGCCTATAGGGGTGACAGCTCTATGTGGCCTTCGTATTCCACCACATCGGGGTTGGTGTTTCGTAGAGCTTTTGGCAGCCTTCTCCAACTACTTTTTTCTCATCTATTCGAGAGTTGGAAAGGTACTGCTGCTCCAAAGTGCTATTGTGTATGCTATACGTACTCATGCATTAGTTATATTCTAGTATCAACTAGAATAGAACCTGAGTAATAGAGAAGTACATAGGAACCTTGAACTCTCCCGTTGGCCTCTCAAGTTAGTTGACTATACATATATTATAGGATTCTCCTTTGTGTGTGACATTATGCATAACTCTTATCATTTACCACTTACCCCTGCTTAGATCTAGTTGGTATACTAGTTAGTAGATACATAATGGTGAACTATCAATGTCTTTAGCCATTGTTTTCCAGTGGTAAAATATAAATAACGATACCTAAAATACTCCTAATAAAATGCTACAATGGTATTCGATCTGTGCGCTTGCGGATACTATTTCTATATTCTAAATGGTGGCATGATTTAATACCACACCTCTTGGTGTTATTGCTGGGGATGACAACTTGGCTAGTAGCGATGCTATGCCCACAAGCATTTTTAGCGCCGTTACTAGAGATAACATTAAGAGGTGTCAACAGGTATGGGCGGGCGCTCCGGCGACACGACAACACCGGTGAAGCAGCACACAACAACACAAGCAATAGGAGGAAGAAGGACACTCTGACCTCCAGAGAAGCGGACGAACCACTCCACCACTGTCCTTTTCTCTTTTTTCTTCTTCTTCCTTTGCACAACACGCGTACAATAGTAGCCTACCCTCCATCCCTTGCCGAGTCTACAGTAGTGGAATTTGCTTTTTCTTTCACTTGCTTGCTCACCCGCTTACACCTTATTGAAGAAAGCGGATAAAAAGCTCCTGGGGCATCCCTGCCAACATAGAAAGCCAAGTGAAAGTCATCCTCCCACATGGCGTCTGTGTAAGGCTACTCCCTCCCTTCATCTATAAAAAGGAGGGCGAGCCACCCTTTGAAGCAGGCCGAGGCCGATGAGAAGCACGACAAGCAACACACACATCGACCACAACCACACACGCCACGATATTGGCACCACGCTCAATCACAGAGATTTAGGAGCCCCTCCCTCTCTCGAACCGTTTGTAACCCTTACTACGAACTGCCGCTAAGTAACACAAACGCTTCGACTCGACGTAGGGCCTCTCGCCCGAACCAGTATACTCCCATGTGTCCTCTAAGCGAACCATCCGGGCATAAACGCGCATCTATAAATTCACTAGTTGGTGCTTGCTCAAAACACCAACACATATGTAGTAGCTAGATAGGTGTAAAACTATATCATCCTAATGGTATTATTCAATCAAAGAAACTAATGGTATTATTCAATCAAACCTACTGTTGACTCCTGGAGTTGCTGTTGCCTATATTTTTTAATCCTACACTAGAGGTCTATTTTGTAAATCATAGTAAACGGTATGTATGTACACAAAATTTCCAAACATATGTAGTAGCTAGACAGGTGTAAAACCCATTCTCATGTAAACCGTATTATTCAATCATTAAAGCAAAAATTGAGCAACCGTGAGTGAGAGAGAGAGAGGCGACGTAATGCTAGTAATTTTTTTAGTGCAACGTAAATGCTAGTAACTGGTAATCACAGAACGTGCAAAGTACATCAGATTTTCTAAATATCTTCTAGCATATTTTTCGTGCTATTTTCTTCCACTTTTTATATGGTCCAGACATATGCTAAAATTCAAGCTTTCTTATCTGTACAGACTCAATGTTTTCGGTATTATGGGCCCATCTAGAACGTGCACAAGTTGGTACTTCATGTTAGGACTAGTTGAGTGACCGTGCGTTGCTATGGGGTTACAATCAAACAAGCAGATATGTAGAATCCTATTCATAAATCCTGAGTATTAGTGTTTTGATGGTACATATGTTTCACAATCTTTTTCTCATCTTTTAGTGTCAGGATGTATGCAGGATTAAAATAATTGTTGGGACTCAGGATTATCTGTGATCACAATTTTTTTACTCTATCAACAATGCAATTAAGCAGGGATTATACAACTATATAAGGCAGCTGTACCTAGGTTATCTGTACCTAAGTTGTAATATATTCATCGGAAGACTAAAAATCATTAAGGGGATTAGAAAAGGCATTCACATTAGACTAACAGAATTGAGAAATTATCAAGGCTGTAGCAGTGGCAAGATATAGTTAAGGTGGATGAATATCAACTCATTTAACTTTTAATCTAGATCCGCACTAAATATTTTATGTCACATAGAAGCACCAAAATGCCACCAACCTGCAAACTCATCATAGCCAGCAATAGGCATAATTCTCCTACTGTTGTTTATGTTTTCTATTCTATATTCTAGAGGCAGGGTTAGGGGAGGGGGATGCTGACAAAAGGCTTAAAATAATTTCAGCAGTAATTTATTCCACAAATATTATAGCTCCATTGACAGAAACTGATTGCATCATACGAAAATCGTACTGTAAGAGCACTAAGATTAACTGCAGATTAGAGGCCAGCAAACAATACATAGGAAGCAAAGAAGAAGGGGCTGCTTGGTTGGCTACCAATTTTTGCCCAACCAAAAGCATGGCAAGCCAAAATTATGGCTTGCTAAAATCATGGCTGCCAAAACTAGGACAAGAAACTATCGATGCGGGACCAAGACGGTCCCTTATCAGCATAGGACTCAGAGAAGCGGGCCCATCAGTCAGATCCCGCAACAAAGAATTAAGAAATCAGGACCAAGGAAGTCGACTCCAATTAAGAGACGGCGCGTCCTAGTTAGACTTTTAGAAAGTAACTTCTATAATTTAGAACATGACACTATCTACTAGTCCGACTAGGACTAGACCAAAGTCCTGGTCACCTTTCTCATAAAAGGAGGTTGAGGGCACCCTTTTGTAAGAGAGACAGAACACACACGATCAATCCAACGCAAAAGGCCAAGGCCGACTGGACTAGAGCTTTTACTCGTTGAACGAGGGCTCGAACCAAGATAAAAACCGAGCATCTCTTGCGTGACCGCCGAGTTGCGGTATTCGCTGAGGTCCGAATCAACTACCGCGGGTATTCCGTGGTAGGCTATCGGTGGTTAAACACCGACAGCTGGCGCGCCGGGTAGGGGTTTTCGGTGAATTTGATTTCGAAGGCTCAGCGGACCTACACACGATGATCTTCCCAGGAGGATCAACTTTCATCTTCGGAAGCTGGATCTGTGAAGCAGATGACTCTGGAATCCTCCGTAGTCAACTACTTCAAGGACCCGAGCCGAAGATACACGAAGATTTCTCATACCTCAAGATATCAGAAGAAGGAACCTCAAGCATAAGCAACTTGCCGAGTTCTTTTCTCTACGATCCGACTACAACACATCAGGCACCAAAGTTTCTTCTACCATGGCCTTGACAACATGGCACGGACGCATCAGCATATCATCGACAAAAAGATGCGGAAATTTAATGATCCAACTTCGGAAATCATCCCCAACCAAGATAAGTACTATACCCCTCTTCCTTTTCAATACGGGAGATCTCTGCCGGAAGAAATTTCCACCTATCTAACAAAAGAGGAGAGAAAAGTACTCATGATCAGACAACCCCTGGCACCGCCAATCCAACCCGACTATAGATCTTCAGAAGAATCAAAAGCCAATATTCCACCGGATTCGGTAGCCAGGGAAGGAGAAACTGATAGCCAAAGACTAGCAAGGGAAAGAAGAAATAAAAAGAAAGGAGGAAGAAGGAACCGAGTACAGAAGCGCAGGGAGGCCTGGCGCAAGTATGAAGAAGATCTAGCCGACTACAATGAAAGGATAGCTGAAAGAGAAGCAAAGGAGAGGCGTGCCTCGGCAAGAACTAAATTAGATCCCATCGACAAGATACAAGAACTAATCAACGAGACAGATGCCATCTCTCGCCCAAACGAAGAACAAGCTAGGCTCAAAAACCTACTCAAAGCTACTGCACAAAGAATACAGGATGACCAGGTGCCTCCATGACAAACTCAACCGCACTACGACTGGTCAGAAAGAACAGGAGAGAACAGAGAAAGACCACCTACGCCACCACCGCGAAGTCTTCACAGATCACCAACTTGGCTCGACAGCCAGGCAGATTCTGATTAAAGACCAGAGAAAGCACCGGATAGATTTCCTTGCTTTATAGGCAGACTACTCACCATCAGGCTACCCCATAAATTCAAAGCTTCAAATCATTCCAAATACGACGGAAAAACAGAGCCGATGCAGTGGCTCAGGATCTATTCTCAGTCAATCAAACTAGCCGGAGGAGACGACGACACTAAAGCTCTATTTTTTCCAATGGCAATTGAAACACTACCACTGCAATGGTTTGACAAACTTTGGCCGGGATCAATTAGAACCTGGGAAGACCTTCAGAAAGCTTTCTGCAAAAACTTCGCAGGCATAATCACTGATCCGATAACTCAAGCAGAATTAAAAGGCCAAAAGCAAAACCATGGCAAAAGTCTTAGGGTATTCTACAGAAGATTTGGAGAATTAAGGGCTCAGGTCCATGATATTATTGAAAGAGAAGTAATTGAAGCTTTTTCATACGGACTCAAAATAAAGTGGATGTTCCATGATTTCTTCAAGGAAAACCCTTGAACAAATGAGGAATTCAAATGCACCGTTGAGAAAAATGATTATGACAGAGGAGAAGACACGAGAGAGATTTCCAGATCAAAATAATAGAAGCAACTTCGGACAAAAGAAACAACCCAGATAGAAGGAGCAACCCGGATAGACGAAATAACTCAGAAAGATGGAACAACTCAAACAAGGGACAAGAATACCACAACAGGAATAGATATTTAGATAACGCAGTGGCATCTACTGAAAGAAGAAGACTCTACCCAGCTAGGAGGTTCGAAGAACTGGAGAAAATGCGATGCATCTATCATCCGACAGGAAATCATCCGTTGGGAGACTGCCGCATTTTCCATGAAAACTACATGAAAAAGGAAAGCACCAAGAAGGAAGAAAGTAAAGGGAAAAAGGAGGAAGACGACCCAGCAGATAACGGATTTCAAAATCCAAGAGCAACGGTAGCAGTGATATTTTTAGGGGTCCCCGGATCAAGAAGCAAACAAGAAGACATGCTCGCTTGGCGAACAATCATGGCAGCAGAACCAGCTACCCCTCGATACCTAAACTGGTCACAATACCCAATACAATTTTCATGAGAGGATTAATGGACAAGTGTGGGGAATGCAGGACTATACCCACTAGTACTCAGACCAACAATTGTGGCAGTTACGGTCACCAAAGTACTCGTCGATGGGGGGGCAGGACTCAATATCATATTCGCTGATACATTAAAGAAGATGGGACCAGAATTCTCAAAAATGATCACACCCACAAGTGTACCTTTCTATGGAATGGTACCCAGAAAGCCAGCAATGCCTCTCGGACAGATAACCTTACCTGTTACTTTCGGAACACCAACAAATTATCGTACAAAACTCATCAAATTTAAAGTTGTAGATTTTGAATCATCTTATCACACTATACTTGGAAGACCAGCACTGGCAAAATTTCTGCCTATACCTCATTATCCATATCTACTTGTCAAGATGCTAGGACCTAACGGAGTACTCTCACTCAAAGGAGACTTAAAACGGGCCTTTGAGTGCGATGTACAAGCCATTCAAATTTCATCAAAAACACAAGGAGAAATCAACACAGCAATGGTGGAAGTCAGAATAGAAGATATGGAAATACCAGCAAAGAGACAAAGCACTCTTACTCCACCGAAAGACAAAGACATGAAGAAAATTGACTTGGGCACTGGTGACCCTTCCAAGACTGCCGCTATCAGCGCTCATTTGCCTATCAAATAGGAACTCGCGCTCACCAACTTCTTATGGGACAACAAGGACATATTCGCCTGGAAACCAGCTGATATGCCTGGAGTCCCAAGGGAGTTGGCTGAGCACAAAATAGAAGTCAACAAAGGATCAAGATCAGTCAAACAGAGACTACGACGATTCTCACCCAACAAGAAAGAAGCAATAAAGAAAGAAATAGCCAAACTATTAGCAGCAGGCTTTATTAGGGAAATCTTACACTCAGACTAGTTAGCTAATCCTGTCTTAGTGCATAAAAAGAACTCAGACGAGTGGCGCATGTGTGTCAACTACACCGACCTCAACAAGCATTGTCCAAATGATCCATTTGGGCTACCTCGTGTCGATCAAATTGTGGATTCAATAGCAGGAGCAGCTCTTTTATCTTTCTTGGATTGTTACTCTGGGTACCATCAGATTGCATTAAAAGAAGAAGACCAAAGTAAGACATCCTTCATCACTCCCTTCGGGGCATATTGTTACAAGACAATGTCTTTTGGACTCAAAAATGCAGGAGCAACCTATCAAAGAGCAATTTAGACTTGTTTGGGAGATCAAATTGGAAAAAACACGGAAGCTTATGTGGATGATGTTGTTGTTAAGACAAAGAACCTAGATACTCTAATAGAGGACCTACAACAAACTTTCGACAATCTTAAAAAAATGGAAGTGGAAGTTTAATCCAAATAAATGCGTATTTGGTGTATCTTCAGGATAACTACTTGGATTTCTAGTCAGTCAGAGGGGAATCGAAGCCAATACCAAACAAATCAAACCAATAACAGACATGGGACCACCAAAAGATATTAAGGACCAAAAATTGATGGGCTGCATGGCAGCATTGAATAGATTCATATCAAGACTAGGAGAAAAGGGGCTCCCCTTCTTCAAATTACTAAAGAAGATAGATAAATTCACATGGAACGACGAAGCACAGGCAACTTTTGACAAACTAAAAGCTTACATCAGCACGTCACCAGTACTAGTACCACCCAATAAAGATGAAGACATTATGCTCTACATCACAGCTACAAAGTCAGTTGTAAGCACAGCCATCATAGTTGAAAGAGAAGAACAAGGGCACACCTACAAAGTTCAAAGACCAGTATACTACATCAGTGAAGTTCTCACGATTTCAAAAATCAGATATCCTCATGTACAGAAACTACTCTACGCATTCTTGATATCTTCCAGAAAGCTCAGGCACTACTTTGAAAGTCACAAAATCATAGTGGTAACCGGCTTCCCACTCGGAGACATACTCAGAAATTGAGACTCAATTGGACGAATCTCAAAATAGGCAATCGAACTAGGAGCACTCAAGATTGAGTTTACTCCAAGAAAAGCCATCAAATCCCAAGCACTAGCCGACTTCATCGCAGAATGGACAGAAATTCAGCAACCCACTCTAGACGCCATCCTAGACCATTGAAAAATGTACTTCGATGGATCTCTAAAACTAGGAGGGGCAGAAGCTGGGGGTACTTCTTATCACACCAGATGGAAAATAACTCAAATATATTCTACAAATCTTATGGTAGGCTACAAATAACGAAGCAGAATATGAAGCTCTCATCCATGGTCTACAAGTGGCTACTTCACTCGGAATCAAAAGACTACTTGTCTACAGAGATTCAGCAGTAGTAGTCAACCAAGTCAACAAGGATTGGGACTGCACAAAAGAAAATATGGATGCCTATTGCGCAGAAATACGCAAGCTTGAGAAAAATTTCCAAGGGCTGGAAATTCATCACATTTTATGAGATTCAAACATTGCAGCTGACATACTAGCAAAACTCGGGTCAGATAGAGCAAAGGTACCAACAGGAGTTTTCATCAAGGAATTAGACAGGCCATCTGTCAAAAAGATTAACAAAGCAATAGCCAAAGACAAGTCGGAAGAAAGACAAATTTTGACTATCAGTACAGACAATACAACTTGGATGCAAACTTTCATCGACTACATCAAAGAAAATAAGTTACCGAAAAACAAAACAGAATCAACTAGAATCATCCAAAAAAGCAAAAACTACGTCTTAGTCGAAGACAACCTCTACAAAAGAGCAGCATCATCAGGTGTTCTCTTAAAATGTGTTCCAACGTCACAAGGAAAGGAAATCCTATTAGAAATGCACTCTGGATGCTGCAGGAACAACGCCTCTTCAAGAACACTTGTCGAAAAAGCTTTCCGATCTAGATTCTACTGGCCCACAGCACTCAGAGACACAGAAGAAATAGTCAGACATTGCAGAAATTATCAGATGTTCGCAAGACAAGCACACGTACCAGCTCACAATCTAATTTGCATCCCACCAGCATGGCCTTTCTCATGCTGGGGGCTCGATCAAGTCGGACCTCTCAAGAAGTCAAATGGCGGATTTCAATACCTATTCATGGCCATCGAAAAGTTTACCAAGTGGATAGAATACAAGCCTTTGGTAAAATACAGCTCAGCAAAAGCATAGGAATTCATCCAAGAAATCATGCACAGATTCGGGATGCCAAATAGACTAATCACAGATCTTGGATCACCCTTCACAGCCAACGAATTCAAAAGTTGGGCACAAGACTGCGGATCCAGCATAGATTACACCTCAGTTGCCCACCCCCAAGCAAATGGACAGTTGAAAGAGCTAATGGACTCATTCTAGCAGGATTAAAGCCAAGATTATACAAAGATCTCAAAGATTACGGATCAAAATGGATAGACGAGCTAGCAAAAGTAGTCTGGGGACTCAGAACTCAAATCCGCAGAGCAACCGGCTACTCTTCTTTCTTTCTGGTATACGGGTCAGAAGCGGTATTTACCAGTAGACTTAATCTGGACTTCACCAAAAATCGAGCAATACAACGAGGGAGAAGCAGAAGAAACAAGAAGACTAGAACTCGATAGCACAGAAGAAGTCAGAGTCAACGCCACATTACAATCAGCAAGATATCTACAAGGACTAAGAAGACACTACGACAAGAGTACCCAACCAAGAAGTCTACAAGTCAGAGATTTAGTCATACAAAGAATACAGAAACCCGATGGAAGACACAAATTACTCAGTCCATGGGAAGGACCTTTCATAGTGGCCAAAGTAACAGGACCTGGATCATATGAATTAATGACAGAAGAAGGAGCACCAGTAAAGAACTCTTGGCACATCAGTCAACTACGACAATTTTATGCTTAAAAGAAGTCTCATGGAAGGAACTACCTATAATCAAATATTTTCAAGAGCAATAAAGATATCCTCCAAGAAAATAACTCAAAAGAAGACTCATAATTTGAAGACCACACCAGTTGAAGTGCAAAATAGCAACAAACTAGTCTGAGCCCAACCACTCCGGGTTGTTTTCACAACACCGATGAGAGTACGGCTAAGGAAGCCAACACTCGTCCTATCCTGGGTTTTTCAACCTGGATGAGAGCAGAGATGCTAGCAAGCCGTTGTAGTGCAAAATGGCTATAAACTAGCCTGAGCCCAACCATTCCAGGTTGTTTTCACAACACCGATGAGAGTACGGCTAAGGAAGCCAACACTCGCCCTATCCTGGGTTTTTCAACCTGGATGAGAGCAGAGATGCTCGCAAACTGTTGTAGTGCAAAATGGCTATGAACTAGCCTGAGCCCAACCATTTCGAGTTATTTTTCACAACACCGATGAGAGTACGGCTAAGGAAGCCAACACTCGCCCTACCCTGGGTTTTTCAACCTGGATGAGAGCAGAGATGCTCACAAATTGTTGTAGTGCAAAACAACTATGAACTAGCCTGAGCCCAACCATTCTGGGTTATTTTCACAACACCGATGAGAGTACGGCTAGAAAGCTTACACTCGCCCTACCCTAGCTCCTACAACCTGGATAAGAGCACAAACGCTCGCAAAAGAAGAAGATACATGACGGCCACAAGCAGGCTCAAGCCCTAGATGTTTAGAATAATTACACAATAAGAAGTACTGCAAAAAAGGTCAACATTCATTCTATGTACCAGCAAGAGTACTTGATTCAACTCAGAAGGCAGGAAAAAATCCTTAGAAAAATAAGAAGACAAGAACTCTACCTCAATGGGCAAAATATATCATATAGAGGAGAACAAATATTCTTTACAAAAAGCAACTATTGACCTCCACCCGATACAGTAGGGACAGTTTGAACTTCTACAAGATCTACAAATTGATGAGCAAGGCCTGAAACTGCACTTTTAGCTTGAGTCAGGGCCTTATCAGCTTCTGGGGTCTCCACAGGATCCAAAATCCTCTCAAGAGGCAAATTCGGATCAAGCAACCGAACCCACCCAAGAACAGATTGAATACCCTCAAAAATACCCTCCTTCACAACACCAGCAAAGCGACTAGGCAACTGAGGAAGGAATTGGACCCATGTCAAGCCAACATCTTCAGGTTTCTGAAGCAAGTCAGCAACTGCCTTGAAAGAACTCCTAAGAGCTGGCCACTTATCCTCAGAAGCCTTTAGCTAAGATGACAAACCCTCAATTGATTTCTTGGCCTGCAAAAGATCTCAATCAGCACCACGCCTAATCAAACGAGCCATAGCCAGAACTTCCTTCACATTCTCCTTTACCTGCTCTGGCTGATTACGATAAGCTTGCACCTCAAGCTTCAAAGCCTTAGTCTCTTCCGAGTACTTCTTCTTGAAATCTTCAAAGGAAGAGGAAAATTAGTCAAGACAAGGAACATCAAGAAATGCAAAAGAAAAGAAAGTACCTTGGAAATCCTTATCCAAGATCCTCAGCTTTCGAAGAGCATCCTTCTCGGACTCTAGAGCAGCAGATTTACGCTACTCCGCCTCAGCCACTTGAGCTCGAAGAACAGTCTCAGAAGCTTGACGACCCTCACCCTCAGAATCCAGCGCCGACCTCAAAGATGCCAATTCCGTAGACTGTGACTCAGTAGAGCCAAACACAAGGTCAGAGTCCTCAGAAAAACTCTAAAAAAGAAGATACAAAAGCATGCGTAAAAAACAAGGAAAAATATATGTACTTAGAAAACTGACAGAACTCACCTTAAGATGATGAGAGAAAGACCCCTGAAAAGAACTCCATTCTGACACAAGCTCCCCAAGCCGGGAACTCGGATCAAACTTCGCTTCTAGCTCCTGTACCAACTTCAAATCTCGAACTAAATCCCACGGAGCAAGAACAGGAGACGAAGGGGAAGCACATCCAACCTGAGGACATGAGGAAGTCAGGGGCAGAGCTAAAGGCAGCTGCTCTCCACCTGAACCCGCCACGACAACAGTTACCACCGCCGGCAGCGAAGAAACCCCGCCGCAGAAGACGTGGCCCCCTTTTCTGGCACCACCGCTGCAGAAGACGTGACCACCGCCTCCGGCACCACCAGAGCTGACTCCACTACCTGCTGAGAAGCAGCCGCCTGATAGCCTACCCCAGCACTAACTGTCTTCTCAGAATCAGAAGCCGGAGACTAAGAAAGAACAGTTAGGCTGCAGACAAAGACATACATCAAACTCAAAAAGAAGGGAATAATAAACCCCACAAAAGACAAGTCAAAAACAAAAGAACTCACCAAGACAGACGACGGCGAAAACTAAGAGGCCGAGATAATGGGGGTGGCATGACTTCATTCAAGTCACCCAACCCCATGGATACGGAAGAAGGAAGAGATGGCAAGACACCCAACACAGGAGAAGAAGGAGAAGGCTCCCGGGGGGCTACAAAAGGAAAAAGAAGTCGCCTAAAGAAGTTACAAACAAGAAACAAACTACTGTTGACACTAAAAAATGTCTAGATCTTGTAAAGTTGTCAAAAATGAAAACGGACTTCACCATTGCGTTCCTCTCGTCGAGATAGTCAAAAAACATATATGGAACGTTCAATTTGGGATCCGGATGCAAGAGTTGTGCACCCTGGAATATTGCACGAAGTACTACCGGTACTACCGGTCCGTGAAGATAGGTACTACTGGTTGCTGATGCTGTTGCGCAAAAATAAACTATCGGTACTACCGGTCCAAGACCGGTACTACCGGTGGGTGATGGAGATTGCTGTAGTTTGGCGCAAAAAAATACTACCGGTCTTCTACGGTACTACCGCTAGAGACCGGTACCACGGTGGAGTGTACCACCTAGAGTGCTCGTCCCGAACCGATTTGTTCCTAAATCGGTTTTGGGTAATCTTTGGACATGGAAAACTTGGAGATTGGGCCTTCGAGATGTTTCCTACTAGGAGAAGACCACCCCCTCCAATATAAACAAGGAGATCATGGCCGATTGAGATCCCATCTATCCAATCGTTAAAAACACATCTACTACAACTTTTACCCTCCCTTCCTCTCTTTTTTCTCCTTGTTCTTCGTTGGCGCTGCATGGACGGTGGATCGATGACGGCGAAGCTCTAGAGCGGTCAGGCCGGCTAGGGCAGCCCATAGCCGCTGCATGCTCCAACGGGGTCCCTCCTGAGCGTGTGGGGTTTCGGGTCTCAAGAGACCTCGCCGGCGTGTCTTGCGTATCGCGCTCCCGGCGAGGCTCCTCCGGCGACGTGTCTTGCGTATCGCGTTCTCATTTGGAGGCACAAGGTCCAGTGTGGATATCCTTTAGGCGCCGACCGATCTCAAAATCGGTTTGGCCCTACATCAAGTGTGCTAGCTCCTTATCTAGTGTGGTGACCTAATTCAGCGTCAACACACTTTTTGGCGACTCCGC
This sequence comes from Chrysopogon serrulatus, assembly GCA_015844335.1. NCBI lineage: Eukaryota > Viridiplantae > Streptophyta > Magnoliopsida > Poales > Poaceae > Chrysopogon > Chrysopogon serrulatus. The sequence continues at coordinate 325,819 of JADLZL010003448.1, forward strand.
TGGGAAAGATTGGTTCGGCTATCTCATATAGCCGATCTCTCTGACCTAGCCTATCCATTGATTTCAATCTATCTTTTTTGTGCTCGCCATTACCGTTGCATCTGGCCCAAAAGGCAGATTGCATCTGGTTGTGACCCCTGTTATCTTGCTTGCTATTTTGCAACGAGTTACACTTGTTTTTTAGAAATTTCAGCAAGGTGGTCAAATTCTAAATCATGGAGTACCAAGGTGTTGCATCACAATATTACTACAATCACCCCGAGGTGCAGCTTGCAAATACGTCTTATGATTCTAATAATTATTTTGCAAGTTCTATGAACTCTCATGTTGGTGTTGCTAGTCATGATAATAGTAGACATGCTGCATCGGCTAATTCTTATGTTGTTAATGGTTCTCATTATGTCAAGAGCCGATGTCAACTATAAATTCTTTGAGTCTGAATGCATCTAGCAACATACAACATGTAAATTCTTATTCATCGGCTATAAGTTCACAATACATAGTTCAACCACATGACATGCCGATGAACAAGACAATTGGCTATAACAATGATAATTACCTAGCCAATTGCTCTCAAAATTCAGCACCATATATCGATGCTTCTATTCATAATTTGGCTTTAAATGTTACTTCATACTCAAGCCGAATTAATGAAAATTCATTAAGGTATTTAAGTGCAAGTGCTTATGATTCGGCTTCACATGTTACTAGTAACCATAGTCGAATCAATACAAGTTTAGTGTCTTATGCAGGAATCAATGCTCATGATTCGGCTTTATATGCTACTTCTAGCTCTAGCCGAATTAGTGGAATTCCAGCAAAACATTTGAGTGCTAAAACTCATGATTCGGCTTGACAAGTTGCTAATAATTGTAGCTGAATTAATGAAAATTCAGCAATGGGTGTGCATGCAAACTATCATGATTTGGGTTCATATGTTGCTCTCAAATCTAGCCGAATCAATGAAGATTTAGCACATGCTAGAAATCCATATGGCTCCTCTAAATGGAAGGTGCCCGCGTATCATAGACCATATCCGTCATGTTATGATTACCTAAGAGATCTTGATGGTTGGTGGGTACCTGACTGTTATGAATTTAGTGGTGAAGATGGTAAAACTGCTATGGAACATATTAATATATATCTCTCACAGTTGGGTAATTTCGGTAAAGAAGACTACATAAGAATAAGAAATTTTCCTTTATCCCTCACCGGTATTGCCTTTGCGTGGTTTACATCTTTGCCTCGATGTACTATTTGTTCATGGTCTGAATTGAGGAGCAATTCTATGAATACTTTGAAAAGACCAATGCGAAAAAGCCGATCACTACCAAGTCATTGGCTAAAAGTGGATGATTTGTAGACATGAAAGCAAGTCTTGCTACAGAGAAACGTGAGAAACACAAGAAACCAGCTAGACTTGATTTTTTAGGAGCCAAAGGGGTTATACACTTATCGAGTGATTGCCGCATTATTGATGGAGATTAAGCCCCTACAAGCAACAAAGGAGGGATGTGTGCCTACTCAAAAATCGAGTGACTTTTAAAGTCTATTTGAGCCGGTTGTTCCATGCCCTGAATCAGCTAAGCTGACTCCTCAGTCGGCTAGGCCGATTGCCTCTAGTGCTTGTCTCAAGCCGGCTAGGCCGGCTCCCAAGTTGGCTAAGCCAACTCCACCTGCTGCTAGTGCCCAAGTCGGCCTAGCCGACTTCCAGTCGGCTAAGCCGACTTCTTCGGTGTCTGTAGCCGCTGATGCGTCTTTGGATGATTCAACACCCGTTGTTGATCGTTCTTTGGAGATGAAGAGCAACATTATGCAAATCAAGGACGTACACTTCTCCAAAATGATCAACAAGGTACAAAATACAAATATTTTGCTTAAATTCTAATTCGGTCTGTAACACCCTAGGTGTTAGTCGTAAGCTAAGCTGTGAGATTAGAGTTGAGCAATGTATGTTAAGTGGTGATCTTAATCTCTAGCTCACATCCATCTCCATCTATAGTGTTCGAAATCAAAAGATTACATGAAATAATAAGTTATGCCATTGCTTCGATTGTCTCACCAAGTGAATGAGACTATGGAGTATCAACCAAGCCTTGTTATATTGCCCAAAGTACTCTAATTGAACTTAGGAACAAAAGTCATGAAGGGTTCGTGTTGAGCAAATGCCAAGAAAGTGCTCAAAGAGGCTAAGATACTAATTTTGAGCCTTATCGAGTTGCTGCATTGACCAATAGAAAAGTATAGCTTATGTTCATATTCTGGGGTTGGGCCCTAAATAAAAGTTGAATTTTAGGTTGTGCACAACAAACTTTATTTAAGGATCCAATCTTAGTTTAGCTTGGAAGCAAGTCAGACATGAGCTCGAAGATTGAATCTGCTGCTGTTTTCTGGACTTGGAATTTTTCTTAGTCTGGAAGCTGATTAGTGAATGTCATCGATTGACGTCCCGCGTTCTCCAAATTTCGTTAAGCATCAAGGTTTGCTCCCAAAATAAAAGTTGAAGCTAATACTTTGGAGAAGGACATACCAAAAGTTGAGTTCAATTTGATGAGGTTTGGGCTGTCAATTTGATGATCGAGTGCGCCAAGGCTTAACACTAAGCGGAACACTGACACTGCCACTTTTGGTGTTAATTACTCGCTAATCTGGACATCTAATGACTATGCTCCCTTAACAAAAGTTGAAGATGGATCAGAGATGAACAACTTTGATTCAGGGCCCAAGGCCCAGTTCGGCCTGTAAACTGTCCAAAATCGGCTCCCAATACGTCTTCTGTAGCACCCACCACGCGTCTGATGAAATGCACCGTTGCAACCATGCAAGGACGCCGCGCGTCCGTGCCGTGCCACGCGCCCCTGCGCGCTCCTGCTGCATCAGAGGGGATGCCGAGCCTCCTAGCATCCTTCTCCACTCTCTCTCGCCCTCCCTGGCTCCCTCTCCCTCGCCTCGCTGCGCCAGAGCGCGCTCCACCATGGGAGCCGAGCAAGCTCCACGGCCGCCGTCGCGTTCCCCGCTGCTGCGCCCTCCCTCTGTCCCAACCAAGCACGGCACCACCTTCGCCTAGCCATTCCGCACCCAGAGCTCCCTTCCTCGGCTCCTCTGCCCCGCTGGATGTCCGCCGTCGATGTGCAATCACAGAGCGCCGCCGGCTCCCGCAGCTAGGCTGCCTCGGGTCACCACGGGGCGGGCTGCGAGCATCCCCGGGTGTGCACCGGCCCATGGGTGCCGCGCCGTCTCTCCTTCGCAAGCGGAAACCACCCCAACCGCCGAAATCGCCATCCCTGTGTGCCTCTACTGTTTCAGTTCGCGTGAGGGACCTCGCTTTAAAATTCAACGAAGTTCAGGGGGTTATCCGCGAGCCACAGACTCATGTGAATAGTAGCGCACAGTATGATTTCTCTTTTTCCTTTTCTTTTATGCTTTAATCGGCTGAATCTTTGGAAATTCGTATAAATTCGTACAAAAATCATAAAATAGCAAATAAGGACTTTTTAGAATCCTTGTGAGTAGATATATGCAGTGGTGTGATAGTATTGCATATTTTAGTAGAAATTTTCTGAAGTAAAATTAGATCTTTGCTATCTAGGGTTTGCTTTTGCTATTTTCATATCTGAAGTTTTAGTGCTCCAATTGATGTGAAATTTGAATGGTAGGCTACTGATGTTGTGTCTGTGTTGTGATAAAAATTTGAGATTCATTGGATGCAGTTTGATTGAGTTGTTGATTTATCTTGCTTGATGTCTAGGAATCGGATTTAATTAATTAATAATTGAAATAAAAATGTAAAAATGGAAAATATGGTTCTACTACCTTTGCATGATACTGTTGTAACCTTTGGATACTTAACATGGCCATGTGTTTACAGAAAATATTGAGTTTTAGATTTATCTTGCTCTCACATGGTTTATTGCTGTAGCAATTTATCTTTTTCATAGAGGTTGCTACTCTTATGCAAATGCTATGAAAATTTGATAGTAGACTATTGGGTATGTATGTAAGCTACTGTAATTTTCTTAGAATTTACTGTGTACTTTTGATATGTGTTCCTTATATGCTTCTTATTCCACCTAGTTATATAAATCAATAGAAAAATGCATGATAATAATTTATTTGAGGTGAGTCATCATATTTTCTAGTGTTTATTTAATATATGTCAACTGCTGGTAACATTGGTTGTAACCAAATTGGTGTTTAAAACATGAGTGAAATATTATTTGCTCCATTATTCAATTTGGAGGCTTTCTGGACAGTTTGTAGGATTTTGATGAGTGCACCTTGTAAATGATGTTTTCTATGCAACTTGTCTATAACAAAGTTGTAGATAACTTATATATCTAGTTGGTATTAAATTTTCATAGCTATAGCCTTTATGGTTTGTGCGTTATGGCTGTGTAATGTTCGGCTTCAGAAATAGCTGCTCTCTGAAATTTGTCTGACCAGATTGGAGAGATTGAATTGTTTGACTATGTTAGATATTGAATCATACTTTGATAATTAAAGATTATTTGTAGACAATTTCATAAGCTTTCCAGATTATCTTGTTGCATGTCATTTGGATATATATAACTCTAGTTACAGCTAAATCTTGCAGCTACTGTTTGCAGTCTAGAAATTGATTGATTTTATTTATAATGTTGCTTTGTGTGATGCTTAGTGTGGCTCATATCTTTATTGATGGGTTAAGTAATATACCTGTGACCTTGTGATATGAGTTTCATGTTTAATATGCTTGTTATCTATATTTTGGTATGATTGTGAATAGCTTACTCTCTTTTGTGCTCATGTTGTCTAGTGTAACGTTATGCTTGTCTTGAATACTCTTATGTGATGCTTCGTCTATTGCACTTCTATGTGTTTATACACTTGCATCTTGCATTTCATCTAGGTACGCTAGATGAACTACGTGAAGGATGAGATATTGGAGTCGAACCCAAAGATGGTGCAAGCTAACTTGACTGACTTGGGTCATATTCCAGGCAAGCCCCGGAGCATTCTAAGTCTCCCACCCTTTTATAAAATGCAATTGAGTACTTTATGTTGTTTATTGCATTAAGTTATTGGAGTTGGTTGGAAACACTTGCTGCATATATATCCTCTCCTTGTCCAGCAAATTATACCTTGAATACTATTTAAGTTCAGGAATTGAGATAAATGCTTAGCCATGCTTAGACCGGTAGAAGTCGGGTGATTCTCTGTCATCCGTGAGATATAGGTTGTTACTTCTCTAGTCACGGTTGGCTATATGTGCTATCGTGGAAAAGAACCAAGTGATAAAATAAAAGAAGACCGGGCAGGGACAGGGGACCCTGTCTGAGTCGATTAAGGACTGGACGCGTTATTTCACTCTTGGTCATGTTGAACGCAGCCCAACACATAGTTGGCCCGGCCCTGTGTGCCAAGTGGCCGTGAAGCTCGGTAGCTCAACTCAAGACGGGAACGCGGGTGGCGGTTGGGCAATTCGCGGGATAGCGGCATACTAGACCAAGGGCAAACATGTTTAACTGATCCTGACGTCGTCCTTGGGTTAGCATGGTTTGAACATCCTAGCTATCCGACTTTCCGGTTTTGCCGATGTGATAACCGGGCCCGAGCCTGAGTTGTACCAAGAGTAATCTAAGACGACCCTGGCTAGGTCATGCAGGTGTGTCTTTGGGAATACCCCATAAGCTCGGTTGGAATCGATTCGAATCGCCGTCTCTCCCGGATAGTGAGAACTTGACCTTGCTCGGCATCGTAGAACTCACTAAATAATGATGGTTCTAATTTTGATGATGATCATGATGATGGTAATGTTGATAGCTGGAATAAACCCGATATGGTTATTAATGTTTGTATATAATCAAGTGATTGCTTAGCACAAGGGCTAATCTAGATGAAAGGTTGATTAATAATAATCTGCTGCTATTATAATAAAATAATGCTCTCCTATCACTTATGCTTTTATGCAAAATATTGTCAAGCTAGCCCCACTTATATAAAGCCTTGCATACTCCTTGGTGTCACTTTATTTTTGGTTTATGACGGGTAAGTCTAGCTGAGTACATCCTCGTACTCAGGGTTTATTCCCACTTGTTGCAGGTTGTGATGTATCATGGATACTGCAAGAGTTGGATGGCTCCTACCATAGTGGTGGAGTATGATCATGGGCATGATCCTTCTTATATCTCTTGTCTCTATTGCTTTTGTTGGAATTAACCTTGGTACTGATATGTATTTGAAATTGATTTCAATTACTTTGCTTTCGCTACTTTTGAACTTATATTGTAATAATTATTTTGCACTCGTGATGTATATTGAACTACTTATGAAAAGAATGTAACAAGTGACTTGTTTTGTTGAATCAGTACGATCTTGGCTTATATGTTGGTTGGTTTGAAGTCCTTCGTGATTTCAGTGGACTACCGGGATTATATGGGCTCAAGTGTGAAAATTTAGTCACTTCGGTGATTGTTTTTATACTTGTGCTCTTATAATTTGGATGGTTCTGTTACACGGTCGTGCTATTTCAATTTCTGCATCTATTAGAGATATCCTTATAAATAGTTATAAAAGACCGATTAGGAATAGCATTATATTTGTTGAAGATAAGATAAATTTAGATTCTATCAGTCGACAGATTATGCCATATGTTAAGGCCGATGGTACTGGTTTATCAAAATTAAAACTTTCCAAAAGCAGTGGCAAAGGTGTGGTCAAATGGATTGATGTTAAATCTGATCCCTTCGTTTGCCTAGCTTTAAAATCGACCCCACAAAAGGATCGGTTGAAGAAATCAAAATACACCTTTGACTTTACCTTTTGTGATCATGTTTTTGATATCTTGCTTAAAAATAGTTTTATTAGAATCATTGATCACAATGCTTTGCCATCAGTTCAAAACTTAGAAGAGCTTACATATTGCAAGTGGCATAATTCCTATGATCATAATACTTGTAATTGCAATATGTTTCATCGTGCAATCCAATCAGCCATTGATAAAGGCCGATTGAGATTTTCTGAATCTCAACAAATGGACGATTGGATTCAATCGGTCTTGATGGCAAACAGGTTTTGAATCGGCTTGCATTTACCGATTTCCTCAAAGCTCAAAGCTCAAGTGCCCATGAGAGAGATGTAGAGCCCTCAAGTGAAGATAAGGTTGCTGTCCAAGAAGTGCAAATAGAATGTGTTTCAGAGGATAGCAATATCGCTATAATTTCAAAAGACACGGGGGGCAGGTGAAATCTCTTCAGCTAGAACAAAAGCCGATTGATCCAGTTAAGCAAGGAAAATCGGCTGAGGATCCTTCTTTGGGGCATATCTATCAGGATGGAGTAAGGAAGAAGGATATTTATAATGCTAATGGAGGCACAGCTCATGACAGGCAACAGGATAGAAGACCGAAGCTTAGCTTCGAAGAGCTTCTAGCTAAATATGAGAAGATAGGTGAATCAAATATTGCCAATCGATCAAAGAAGGTTTAGCCATCAAGATTGCCTTCAAAACGCATATCTCAAGAGAAGAATTGGCAAGGAGATAGATTTCATGCAATAGCAACATGTTCTCCTTTTGAGCAGTCAATTCCCATGTTCTTGGGGCTGGTGTGATGAAAAGACACAAGTTCCATCATATTTTAGGCCACAATATGTAGAGTATGCAGCTCCAAGATATTTAGAGAAACTATCATCTTATAATGACTGTTTTGATCAAAATCGGTTTGGATCCCAATCAAAGAAGAAAGTGGTAAAGCAGGTTTACCGTGTGAAATATGATGGCCGAAAGAAAAAAGTTCAGATCTGAATTTAACTATTGAACAACCGATTACATTGCAGAAAAATCTGGCTATTGATGGCAAAGACATGAAAGAATCATCTATTAATACTCTAGGTGCCAAATCTGAACAAAAGAAGACGAAAGTGCCTAAAAATAAGAAAGAATTGCCGTTGTCCAAAATTGAAACAAAACCGAGATGTTCAACCGGTTTACCAAAATGGCAAGAAAAGAAGTTACAAAAACTTAGTGCAGAGAAGTTAGAAGAAAGAGGCTTAGCATGGATTCCTAAAGGAAGAATTCAAAGTCAAAAGGATGGTGCTCAAGCAAGAGGTGCGATGAAGATGAAAGAGAGAAAAGATTTAAGAAACAATTGCGAAGTTTGAGATTTGCACCAAATCATCAAAATCTTTGGTCTTTGCATCATCCGTCTTCTCTGCCTATGTTTATGTGGAATTCATCTCATGGTATGTATAGTCATCCCTCAGTTCCTTATTTTGATCCTTGGTATAGGTCCCTATATTATGGAGGGTTGCCTCATTATTTTGCTAATCGATGACCTTCTAGTCAAAGGCTCAAATACTTATTTCAGTTATGCATACTCATGTGGATGAACTCATATGGCCGATACCTTGATATCGCCCTTAGCATAAAACATAGCCGATGAATGCTTACAATCATCGTGCTACTAGAAAAGCTCCCATGATATCTACTTTGAAGGCTTTAAGGCTTGGGGGGCATGATATACGTATCTTACTTTATGGATACGACAATATGATTAATTGGCTTGCAAAAAGGGCCAAGGTGTTGGCATAATCATTATTTCTCATAATCATGCTATTTGAGACATCAAGCCGATTATATTTTCATTGTACTAACAATCAAGCCGAATATGAAGCTCTCTTGTTCGGCTTGATAATGTTGTCTTCCATGGATGCAAAATATGTTGTGGCTTATGGTGACTCTTTACTGATGGTACAACAAATTGTTGGTGAGTTTCAATGCTTAGAAGGATCACTAAATGAACGTCGTGACAAGTGCCTTGATATTATTGGTACATTTGCCGAATTTCAAATTCGGCATATTCCGAGGCATGCAAATTATATGACCAACATGTTAGCTCAACAAGCATCGGGCTTTGATGTTAGTGGACCTAATTTTATATTCAAGAAAGACCGATGCATCAGGATTTGGAATTTTTCTATGTAGGTACACTGGAACCGGCTAAGCCGATTCTAGCAATCGGCCAGGCGGCCTAGCCAGCTAAACCGACTGGTCCAGTCGGACTAGCCGACTTTCCTGGTGTTGGCTCGGATATTTTGCTCGATCAATATCCGAATCGGTCTAATATGATTCCTAATGTGACCGATTCAGGAGATTGAAGGACTCCCTTGTTGATGGTCAAGCTGAATCTAGTAATAAGACTTTGATCAAGCTCATTAAGAAGAAGATTGAGGATAATCCAAGAAGGTGGCATGAAGTTTTGTCTGAAGCTCTATGGGCCCATCGCATATCAAGGCATGGTGCTACAAAGGTTACTACTTTTGAGTTGGTATATGGTCTAGAGACCGTGTTACCCGTTGAAGTGAACTTGGATGCATATAGGCTTGCTAAACAAGATGATCTATCTACCGTTATGTATCATGATTTGATGATGGACAATATCGATGAGGTAACGGATAAAAGATTAAAAGCTCTTAAGGAAATTGAGAAAGACAAAGCTTGGGTTGCCAAAGCATACAATAAGAAGGTGAGAGGCAAATCTTTCTAAGTTGGAGAGTTGGTTTGGAAGACTATACTACCAATTGGATCGAAAAGCAATAAGTTTGGCAAATGGTCACCAAGCTGGGAAGGTCCTTATAAAGTGATCAAAGTGATATTTGGAAATTCATATATGCTAGAGACATTGCAAGGTGAAAGTCTCCCGAGAGCAATAAACGGAAGATACTTAAAAAAGTACTTTCCAAGTGTTTGGCAAGAAGCCAAAGTGCTTTCCAAACAATGGCCGATACATGTATCACCCTTAGAACAAAAATGGCCGATGTATACATCGCCCTTAGTCGCTGGGTAGCCGATGAGATGGGTATCGTTGCTATTTGGCTTTGAATTGTGTTTTCAGGTTCATGTGTCATTCACCTGAAAACAGGGGGTATATGTTGACACTCAAAAATGTCTAGATCTTGTAAAGTTGTTAAAAGTGAAAACGGACTTCACCATTGTGTTCCTCTCATCGAGATAGTCAAAAAACATATATGGAACGTTCAATTTGGGATCCGGATGCAAGAGTTGTGCACCCTGGAAGATTGCACGAAGTACTACCAGTACTACCGGTCCAAGAAGATCGGTACTACTGGTGGCTGATGCTATTGCGCAAAAATGAACTACCGGTACTACCGGTCCAAGACCGGTACTACCAGGTGGGTGACGGAGATTGCTGTAGTTTAGTGCAAAAATGAACTACCGGTACTACTGGTCTTCCACCGGTACTATCGCTAGAGACCGGTACTACCGGTGGAGCCTGACCGGTACCACCGGTAGTGCTCGTCCCGAACCGATTTGTTCCTAAATCGGTTTTGGGTAATCTTTGGACGTGGGAAATTTAGAGATTGAGATCATGGCCGATTGAGATCCCATCTATCCAATCGTTAAAAACACATCTACTACAACTTTTACCCTCCCTTCCTCTCTTTTTTCTCCTCGTTCTTCGTCGGCGCTGCATGGATGGTGGATCGACGACGGCGAAGCTCTAGAGCGGTCAGGCTGGCTAGGGCAGCCCATAGCCGCTGCACGCTCTGACGGGATCCCTCCCGAGCGTGTGGGGTTTCGGGTCTCAAGAGACCTCGCCGGCGTGTCTTGCGTATCGCGCTCCCGGCGAGGCTCCTCCGGCGATGTGTCTTGCGTATCGCGCTCATTGCTGGAGGCACAAGGTCTAGGTGTGGATGTCCTTTAGGCGTCGACCGATCTCAAAATCAGTTTGGCCCTACATCGAGCGTGCTAGCTCCTTATCGAGTGTGGTGACCTAATTCAGCGTCAACAACTACCAAGCACAAAAAACAAGAGAAAAAGAGCACTCACCGACGAACAAGAGGAGAGCCACCTGACTCCTCATCCTCACCTTCAAGAAGCGCGAGCACATTCCCATCTGCGATCAAGAAAAGAAAGTCAGAAACCATGAAAACGGAGACACAACCAAAACAAGGGAAATCTCACCTATGAAGATGCTACCTGTGACTTGCGGAGAAGATAACGAACGTGCCTGTTTTCCAGGCACCTCAGAAGAAGTCTCCCCAGCAGCCGACCTCTTCCCATGAGAATGAGTAGCTCGGGAACGCCAACCAACTGATAAGGAACATATTGTAACCCAGGCTCACCCACCGAGACTGCCGACACAACAACTCGACCATCAATTACTTGATGGCCAGCCGACTGCGGAACAGAGGGAGCAACTGGAAGAGGAGCAATCTCTCCATCAATATAGAGAGAAGCATCCGCATCAAAATCTCTCCCAAAAGAGGCTACGCAAGGACAAAGAGAAGTCAGAAAAGCCAAGGCAAAAAGAAAAGTACCAAAAAAGAAGACTACTCATAGTAGGAGGATTGGCGCAGAGTACTCAAATCCAATCATTGGGACCACACTGGCCCCCTTCAAAATCTTCTTAAGGCACACAAGCACCTCATCATTGGACAATTAAGTGGTAGCAACCATCCGAGAAGGATCCTCGGCACTAGAGTACTCAAAACCAAAATGCTCCTGAGGCTTCAAAGGCTGTACCCCGCGCCGAAGATAGCTTGAGATAATGGCAAAAGCACCAAACCGTTCTGCTTAAGGAAACGGATCCTTTTGAAAACAGGCTGCAAAGCCTACATCTCAGCAACAGTGAGTTGATCCTTCTCCCACCGATCATTAGGTACTGGCGGAACTCCAGAGTAGGTAGCCAGGGGAGGACTATCATCACCTCCACTCAGATTTCCGGCGTAAAACCATTCAAAGCATCAATCCTTCACGGATTCAACAAGATCATACTCAAAAAAGTGGCTCAACTTATGCCCCTGCCGAACTGGATCCCACACCCACCAAGGGCATGAAGGGAATCTGACCAAGGCTGCGGTTTGAGACGAAAAGAAATCGGAAGAGATTCAAAGAAGGAGGAATGCCAAGAAAAGTTTTGCAAAAATGAACAAAGTCGGAGATATGAAGAACTCCATTCGGAGTAAGGTCATGGAGGGAGATACAGAAAAAGCGAAGAAGACGATGAAGAAAAGAACAAGCTAGAAGACAAAGACCGGCATGGATAAAGGAAACGAAAAGAACAATCTCCCCAGCACGAGAGACCGAAACCCGATGCTCACTAGGAGCAGACCATCCAGCAAGATCTTGGGACTGAATCAGGCCCCAGTCAACCAACTCCGTCAGATGCTTCTCCTGAGTGGTCGGAGCAGGGAACGACTTCGTAGCAGTCTTCATGGTAGTAAACTCTAGGTTAAGTGCCTCGTCAACCTCCTTCCCAAGAACAGGCTTGTCAACAAGTTGCTTCTTGGACGCAGTTCTCTTCTTCCCCATACAAGGGCGAATGGAGAAGATAAAGCAGCACGAGATTGAAAAATAGGTGCAAGAAGGGGATTTTTTCTAGGGTTTCAGATGCAAAGGCAGGGTAAAGAGAAAGAATGGGCACACGAAGGCAATTTATAAGCAGGATAAAAGCCCAGTTAAGAGCCCATTTACGCAGCAACGGTAAAAAGGCCACCAGTCACAGTGCGCGGTGGCAAAACGGACCTAATAATATCGGAGTAACGGTCACAGTAACGTTACTACACAACGGAAAGAAACGGACAACGCCACAACTACGGGCCCAACCAAGAAAGAACCCAGAAAGGAAGACTTAAATTTTTCATAAGACAACTCAGACACAGAAAAAAACAACTCAGATTATCATTATGGATTACATGATACAGATTATGAGTCTTACAAAAATCATCAAGTTCAGAAGAAACATAAAAACGGCAGCTATAAGGAACCCAGTAGAATTCTGCCATAGAAAACAACTATGCAGACCCCCAGACAACCAAGGTAACAATAGCTGATGAGCAAATCCAAAGCAACATAGGATACACATTGCTCAAAACTCAGTGCATCCAAGATTCACCATCTGCAGCATAGGGTTATCAAGCATCACATCAGGCCTCTCCAGCCACAAATTGGACCAGACCTAATATAAGCAAGTTGGCTCTAGCTCTGCATAGGCCGGCTGCTGATTGTCGCCGGAAAGATAAGAATCCGCGCAGGGGAGCAGCTAATTTGCATAGGACAAATGTCTGGCAGAGTGGAAAAGAAGAACTAGGACTATAAAATGAAGGAACATGCAACACATCTCAAGACTTCTTCTACCTACCAGAACAAGCCTCCAACCACAATGCTACAGCGGGATTAATCTGCCTATAATCCCTTTCTCAAGAATATTCTACCCACTACAAGTTACACAACAAGGAAGGACAGGAAGCCCAGGGGCTGATCAACCTTACAGACAATCATCTTCACTATGAACAAAAGAAAGCTCAACCCAGATGCTCAGAACAAAGGAGAAGGCCCCCCTTTTATAGGCCAAGATCGGCATATATGAACCAAGTCTACCAAGACAAAAAAGAAGGCTGACATAACTCAGGGCAAGTTCACAGGAAGCAAAGTAGAAGGCATATACCAAGAATATACCATCACATTAACTGCAGCATGTGAAGACAGAGAATCCAAGGCTCAACTACCAACCAAATAAACTAACATAAAAATAAAAGCAACCAGACAAAAGTTTCAGAACCCTTGACCGAGTACTAAAGTACTCGAACAATGGCTCACGGGCTACAGGGTATACACCCTCTACTTTTTTCTCAAAGTACTCAGACCCTCCAGCTTTTTGTTCCAAATAGAAAAAGGACTCATTGAGTGCACCTTCGGTGCACTCCATAGAAAAGAAGTCAAAGTTGCATCTTCGGTGCACTCCGCAGAAAAGAAGTCGGAGAAAAGGAAGTCAGAAGCTACAGAAGACCCTCCAGCTTCTTCATCCCAAAAAAGCGAGAGGCTCAGGGGCTACACTCAATGAGTGCACCTACGGTGCACCTCAAAAAAGAACTCCCCCGAAAGATCCTTAGAAGACCACTTCAAGGCTTCGCCTAAAGAAACAAGTCGCTCAGCCTTGAAATGCTCGGGGGCTTGTCGATGCGGGACTAAGATGGTCCCATATCAGCATAGGACTCAGAGAAGCAGGCCCATCAGTCAGATACCGCAACAAAGAATTAAGAAATCAGGACCAAGGAAGTTGACTCCAATTAAGAGACGACCCATCCTAGTTAGACTTTTAGAAAGTAACTTCTGTAATTTAGAACAGGACATTATCTACTAGTCCGACTAGGACTACACCAAAGCCCTGGTCACCTTTCTCATAAAAGGAGGCTAAGGGCACCCTTTTGTAAGAGAGACAGAAGACACACGATCAATCCAATGCAAAAGGCCAAGGCCGACTGGACTAGAGCTTTTACTCGTCGAACGAGGGCTCGAACCAGGATAAAAACCGAGCGTCTCTTGCGTGACCGCCGAGTTACGGTATTCACCGAGGTCCGAATCAACTACTACGGGTACCCCGTGGTAGGCTATCGGTGGTTAAACACCGACAGAAACTTAGGTATATACTTGGATTGACTACCAAAATCAGGGCATGCCAATTTTATCTTTTATGTCATTTAAGAACATTCTAGAGACTTGCCAAAACTTTAGCCATAAACATTGGTATGTCAATTCTTTGGCAATGAACCAATTGGTGACCATATATTTTGGCAAGCCATAGTTTTGGTTGGACAAAAATTGGTAGCCAACCAAGCAGGCCCGAAAATCCACCTAGTAAAAAATCCATAGAGATGAAGTGCCTTTTTCACATCAACCAAAGATTCTCAAGGTAGACTTGGAGAGGGATGAGGATGTTACCCAAGGAAGGAGAGTAGTTGTTGGTATATTGTGATATTGCCAACACATATCCTTTTTTGGTAACCATCAACTACAAAAGAAAAGAGAGATTAAACTGCAGAATACTATCCTTGCTGCTTTGATTTCACTGTCAAACAACCGGGTAGATGTACCTGCACATGAATTACACCTCTTAGTAAATGTCTTACAAAGTGATACTGGTTGGTATTAGCCACTTATAGTAGAGCCAGGTTCCACTAATTCTTCAGAGCTAATCATTGGATCAGAGATAAAGCTTCTTTCAACTAATTGTTTTTTTTTGAAACAAAGGCAGGAGCTCTGCCAGCTCAATTAAGACAAAAGAATTTATATACAAAAAAGTTAGTCAGACGAGATGCCCAAAAAGCACCCGAGTGGCTAACCACCCCACGCGACACGGATGAACACAAACATAATACAACCACTGGTCATCGTTGCCGAGCATGGAAGCAAAGCTACCAGCAGCTCCGACCTCCAATGGCAGCCCCTCCACTAGCCACCTACCAAAGGTCCGAAGCACAGAGCCACAACTGGTCATCGTTGCCAAGCTCAAAAGAGCAGCTCCGACTTCCAATCACGAACTCATACCTCCCCACCTGCGGATGCAAAGCCCATGAGAGCCCTAGACAAACGAAGAAGGGGGCCTTGCCGCTTGTCATCGTTGCCGAGCCATGTCCCAACGCAGCAGCTCCGACTTCATGCTACAAAGTCCGCCTCCACACGTCAACCAGGCGCCGAGAAGCACAACTGTCGAAGGAGACATCGAAGCCACGACGATGATCCAAATGCGCCTTCAGGAAGGGAGTGACGTATGTGGCGCCACCGTTGCACGCCCATAGCGGACTGGGTTTTCACCCTTGGATGATAGTGCTAGAGGGGGAGATATGACGCCCCCAACAAGGAAGCGGCGCCCAGCAGCGTCGTCGTCGTCAAGGCTTTCGCTTGAGAAACCCTCTAGCCAAACGTCGGGCTAAGAAGCCGGACCCCTTGCCTGCCAACACCGCCCTCGCCGCTGTCCTGCCGCCCCACTGAAACAGCAGCCGCACAGCTGCGTCGACCGCCACCCCCTCGAGAAACCCATGGAGCCGGACAAGTCTTCACCGCTCACGTACACTGCCGCACGATCGAGGTTGTCGTCGACCATCGCCGCCGGCTCTGGTACCCGCCGTCGTTGCCGCCAAACCAGCAGCAGCCGTGAGGCGCAAACCCCACCAAATCGGGCGCCGCTCCCTGCCGTGAGGGTGCGAACCGGACGCCGGGCCCCACACCCGACGCCCCATGCTGACGTTGCCGCCTCCGTCCAATCAGCCCGCCGCCATGGCCACCCTGGCAGCTGCCGCTGGGACGGGCTGGCGCTGCGTGGCCGCCCTAGAACGCCATGCCCGGCGTGGCGGGCAGCCCCGCTTGGCTACAGGCCGCCACCGCAGGCAGCTCGCCCAGCCACAGCAAGCACCGGTTAGTTGACAGGCCCGCAGCCGGCCACTGCAGGCTCGGGCAGATCGCCCGCCCGGCCCCGGCGCCGCCGCCGCCGCTACCGTGAGGAAGGAAGTGGGCGGAGGAGAGAAGGAAAAAAGCTTCGACCGCCGCCCCCCACACGTGCACGGCGCCGGTGGCGCTGCCGGCGGCCACAACCTCGGTCCGGGCGAGCCGGATCTAGCCGCGGGCTCGGATCCGGCTGCCCAAGCCCGACGCCGGCAAGAGGAGGAGGAGGGGTCCCCCCCCGGCAGCCTCCCGAGCTCTCCGCGCCGCCCAGCCGCGGGCGCTGTCCCGGTCGTCGAACTGCGCCCCCAAGACGGACGGGCTCACGACCCTCCGGTCGAGCGACTTCGCCGCTGTTGTCCTAGGGGGAGGCCTCCCGGGAGCCCCCGGGCCTCCCGCAGGGAGCCCCCTTTGGCAGCGGCGAGAGGGGAGGGCGCAGGTGGGGGATAGAAGTTGGTCTTCTTTCTACTAATTGTAGAGCCTGCTAATTTTCATGATGTATGCCATACAGAGCAAACATGTATTAGTTTCCACTAATTCAGGGCTAATCATTGGATCAGAGATAAAGCTTCTTTCTACTAATTGTAGAGCCTGCTAATTTTCATGAGGTATGCCATACAAGGCAAACATGTATTGAATAATTTTCAAAGGCAGCCCGTATAGCTTGGTAATCTCTGTAATGACTGTATAGCTGGACAAGAAACATGTATTGGGTTCTAGAATTCATATGAATGGATGGAAGATTGGTATTTTTTTTCAATTTGGCTCAGATATATTGAAATTCAAAACTAAATTTAAAACTGACCTCAAATATAGATATAGAATTGGTCAGTGGCGTATTGTGTTCAGAAGACAGCTTAGTGAACAACTTAGAGATATGTGGGCTGAGTTACAAGATCTGTTGAGTGCGGTATCTCTAGCAGATGGGCGAGATGTTACCTACTGGGCTTTGGAGAGATCCAGAAAATACACAGCAAACTCTTTGTACAAAGCTGTGACGTTTAGTGGAGTTATTGACACTCAAATGATCTCAATTTGGAAATGTCCAGTGCCGTTAAAAGTAAAATTCTTTTTCTGGATGGTTGCCCATGACAGAATACAATGTGGCGTGCAACTGAAAAAGAAAAAATGGTCAGGTCCGGAGGACTGTTTTGTCTGTGACAAATCTGAATCTACTGACCACATCATTTTTCAATGCCCCATAGCGATGTTTCTGTGGGCTTTTTTTCGTGATAGTTTGGGATGGCCTTCCTTGCCTACCAGCGTCTCGAGCTTGTTTCTAGAGATTATTGATAGAGGTAAAGGAATAAAACAGAAGGTGACTCTGTTTTTGTGTGCAGGTGTGATGTGGTTGGTTTGGAAGGCTCGCAATGATGTGGTGTTCAACAAGAAGGTGGTGAACTCGCCAGTGGCACTTATACACAAGACGCTGATGCTGGTGAATTCTTGGCGCCCCCTGCTGAAGCCCAAGCTGAAACCCATGGCAGAGGAGATGATTGGCCTGCTCTCTGCTAGTGCCTCGACTGTGTAGCCGGGTGATAGGACGGTGCTTTTGTGTTATCCAGTGAAGTTCTACTATATGTCTGTGGTCTCTCATTTTAGTTCGGCTGGTGCGCTGTTAGTTCTTTAGCATGAGTTTTTATCTTAGAGGTTATCTTTTGATTTCTCCTAAACTCGAAATTTGGATGTGTGCCTGAATTGTAAGCTGGTATCCCCAGCATCTCGGATCGTTGGCTCTCGTTAAGCTTTCAATAAAGCCAGGTGAAAGCCTTTGATCTAAAAAAAATATAGATATAGAATTTACAGCTTATCTGAAAAAACTAATCCAGTGTTGGATACTTTTATTACAGGGGCGTGTCGTTCTGACACCCTTTGGTTTCATTAGCTTCAATTAGAACG
This sequence comes from Chrysopogon serrulatus, assembly GCA_015844335.1. Classification (NCBI taxonomy): domain Eukaryota; kingdom Viridiplantae; phylum Streptophyta; class Magnoliopsida; order Poales; family Poaceae; genus Chrysopogon; species Chrysopogon serrulatus. The sequence goes on from JADLZL010003448.1 coordinate 343,936, forward strand.
ACACTCCAGACTGGTTTGGGTTCTCAGAGCAGCTGGTGCCAGTGCTGCTGCTGCTGATGGGCAGGAGAAGGATGGTGCTGATGACTTTGAGAAAATGCATGAGATCAAGCCAACTTGAGGGAACAAAGCCAACTCAGTTTTGTTCAAACTGGCAGGTTATGCAAATTCAATTGGAATACACATTAACTAAAAATAGGATCGTAGAGAGCATTTTGCCAAACTCAAGATCGAGCAGTAAATTGAAGGTAGTGGTATGTGCTCACACTGAATCTTATTGTCGGAGAAAAAGAGAGGCATCATTTACTCCTCTGTTTCATGAATGGCGTGAGCCTTATATTCAGAGACTGGTGATGGCAGCACCATGAGATTATCTAAAACCCGGCTCTACTCTCCTCCAGAATTCTCTGCTCCATTTTTTTTTCAAGTTTGCCGTGTGACCAGTTGACAGAGGTGACTCATTGAACTTTGCTGGACAGTTCAATGCTCCCTTGAGGCCAATTCCCACTTGTCTAACTACAGATTTTTTTCTCTATGTTCTGTTTAACAGGTGGCTTGCTGCTATTCTTCATTTTTCAGGCCAATTGCAAACACCAAAGTTCAAGCTAATTTTCCAAATGCTTATCAGCGAGGATCACAAGTGGACCAGATGGCATATTTGAATGGTGGTGTCGTTTATAGGCCTCATATGTCGTATGGTTACTCTACTGAAAGGAGTTTTCAGTCTCTTCTATTCGAACTCACATGATGGGGCATAAGAAGAAAAACACATATTTGGCCTTCACATTCTAGCAGTTCAGGCTACCAGCTATGATTTATGTCACATTCAACGATTTCATTTCACACAGCATAAAGGGAATCAAAGAGGACGAGGAGATCAGGAGGAGAAGGTCACCCAAACTTCAAATCAAAGCAGATCAAAGCCCACCGAACCACATGCACGGATCCATTAAAGGATATCGGGTATGCACATGTACGGATGATAAGCCGCCAGCATACCTGTTGGAACTCCTATCGACACTTTGAGCGCTTGGCGTGCAGCGGCGGCGGCGGCAGCAGCGGAGAGCAGAGCGCCTGGCGTCGGCGGCATCAGTAGGAGGTCACTACCGTGGAGAGTGGTCGCTGTATGGTGAGCTCCGCGCCTACAGAGTCGCACCAGGCTTCGATCCAGTGTGTCGGACGAGGCCGCGCGACGCCGGATTTTGCTCCGGACCGACGGCTGCTGCAGTCGCCTGTGGGCCGTAGCAACGGCAGGCTACCGGAGGTCGACGAACCTCGCAGAACCGGCGTGGCCACGAAGCAGCAGGGTGTCGTGGCTATGCACTCCGGCTTGAGGTCGTCCTCGACGTCGGACAAGGTGGCGCCCCGCGCACCGGATGGGTAACGGTGTACATGGTACTGGCGGCGGCGATGTGGGATCGTGGGGAGTTGCAGTGCGGGCGATTTATTTTTCAACGAGCGTTTTTTTTCTGCGGCTGGTGTAATTAGGAGGGGGTCTGATGTTTTCTGCGGGCGACGTGATTAGGGGGTTGGATTAGTTTACAGAGACGATAACATTTGGGTCTTTTTAGTTGTAGAGATATGGGGGAGCAGTTAGTTACATAAATACTAATTTTAGTTCGTTTGACTTTTTTATTTTAAGTTTGATCACTTGTCTTATTAAAAAATTATGTCAAATATCATATTTTTTGTTGTGGCTTGCTTTACTAATAAAAGTTCTTTAAAATAAGTTAAATTTGACTATATTTACGTAAAATATTTAAATAAGATGATTGGTGAAGTTTGTGGTAAAAAAATCGAACTATAATTGGAATGGAGGGAGTAGAAGAAAGAAGAAAACTTGCACTTTTTTTTTGAGAACTTGCACTGATATATATGCCCTAAGGCTAATCATGAAGAGGCTAAATAGACTACGACATATATAGTAGCTCTTAACCTTGGGAAACAATTTTAGTAGTCGCAGTCATCTACGTTGTGACGAATGTCTTCTTTTTTTGCCAGTTATCTTTCTTCATTGTTGGTGAAGTAGGTGTTGTATTATGTTATTTTATTTCCGTTGGATATGTGTTGTTCTTTGTCTGTTTTTATTTTGTTGTCAACTGTTTTCTGGAAGATAACAACAATGAAAAACTTCCAAAAGCTTTGTCATGTGACATATACGCACTGTTCTTTCTTTCTTTTTTTTATTTGTTGTTGTGCTGTATTAACAAATAGCAAAATCTGGCATGAGATGTGTAGTCATTTTTTTTTGAGCAGAAGATGTGTAGTCATTTAAGAATTCCTTTTCACGTCAGCTGAAACTCTCTTTGTGGGCTTGGCCTGTTCGCCGGCCTAGCACTGCGTTCGCGCCTCCCTTGCTTAATAGGTTCGAGCCCATCTCAGGCCCATCACCACCAGTTCAGCACGCCACCAGCACATCGGTGTAAGGCAAACCCACACCCCCCCCCCCCGGGACTCCTCCTCCAGATTTTTAGTCCATCTCGGTAGATTTTTAACCGCAGAACAGGTGTTTAATATTAACCATGGCGGTTTCCAACTGCCACGAATGAGAAGTCATGGTTAATCTCGATTAACCGAGATGGTTGGTTTAACTATCACGTTTAATCAATCTAAAAAACAAAAAAAAAGAAAAATTCATCAACAAATCCACCAAGCCTATCCACGGGCATGATGAGCCCATCCTACCGCCTCCAGCTCCTGCATCCTTGCCAAAACCCGTATGCAGCCGTTGCCACCAGTTCCGCTGCCACGGGGACCAGATCTGATCGGGAAAGGAAGGCCTACCACTGGATCCGCCGCCACGGGGACTAGATCTAACCGGGAAAGGAAGGCCGCTGCCGAATCACAGAGCCGCTGCCATTGCCATCCTTCCCACGTGTCGCCCTGACCGAATCCGACCTCCACACTCCACTACTACATAAAACTTAATGGAGGCGGGCAAAAATAGTTAACCAAGGTGGGCATTCCAACCGCCTCGGACTAATTGTCACGGTTAATCGTGGCTTAACCGAGGTGGTTAACGAACCGCCTCGGTTAATATCTTAACCGAGGCGGGCAGTTTAAAGCAACCGCCTCGGTTCGGTTATTGATTTTCAGATTAAAAAAGCTTTTAATAAATTCAAATTTAAATTTTAAATCGAATAATACACTAAATAAGTTACAAATGAAGCATAGAATACACTAGAAAACACTTATACATTGAGAGAAAGATTATAAGTTTATATACATGTCATCCACAACGTTTGTCGATCCACCGCAAAGTTTATATTACACACGAGCATATCATTCATACAAGAATCTAAGCTACGGTCTACTAGAAGATGTCCGACAATATGTAATCCCTCATGTCTAGCATGGTTCTCCAGTTCCATAGCTTCTCGTACTTCTCCTCAGTCACTAGCTCGCTTTCCTTGTTGAAGAACTTTCCGTCAACATGAGCAACTTCGTCTGTTACAAACTTACAGATGTCGGCTATTGTTTGCTTAATGTGAGCGTTGTCCACCCTTGACTCTCTCCAAATTGGTTTTGCTTTCTTGAGCTGCCGCCAACTTCGGCTGTACCCGCTGCACGTCCTCAAGTACTCACAAGCGTAGTATCCACATAAAACTGAGGCATCGGGTTGTTTGACACACTGCATGCAACGATATAACATACCACATAATCTTTACAACTATAGAGATGATCCATGATGTAGTACCACATATATATGAATATCGACCTGATACCTACCGGAAAGTCTCGCTTCAATAAGAGTTTGTATCCATACTTCTTCTTCTTCTTCTTCTTCTCGGACCTCCGATCATAGCATTCTGGGTCTTCCGTGAACTTCCTGTAGGTGCTGTATAAAAACCACAATTGTCAACAACCAATTTGATACATATTATTGAGGCCATAAAAAAATGTGTATCATCACTTACTATCGGACACAGTATTCGAAATCCTTGTACCCTTTTTTGTTTGATTTGCACAAGGAGTCGAATACGATGGCCTTTCCATCCTGTGGATAGATTAGAAAACAACCCAGTGGCCCATGACGTCCAAGCTGCATCATTTATACAGTAGGATCACAAATCTTTACATATACAAAGAGTCAACCCAATACCTATTGCAATTATCGTTTTATTAACTTACCCGAACTGGTGTGCAGCAAGGATACACCCATTTCCTCGGATCTTCTTCATTGCTTCGAGGATGTACTCTCCCTTTCTGAACTTGAGCTCTCCTTGTAGCCTAGTCCGGGCGTGCACTTGCTGCATCCTATCCAAGTTTACCAATTGAGGATTCGTGTTTGGTATATCATATCCAATGATTGCCCTCTGGGTAATATGCATAGGGGATAGGTAGATAACATTATCCTCTATTTCATTGCCAATATATGATTGCATCTTGCAAGCACAAGTCATCGAATATATTGCATTGTAAGCTTCGTCATAATGAACGTATTACCTGCTAGAACGAATCTTTTTACATTGCAAAGAGGGTGACTTGGGCGACGTCGAGATCCTTGCGGCGCAGCATCCTATGCATGTCGTGGAAGTCAAGGGTGAAATAACAGTCTTCATCCAAGTAGAAGTACTCCCTAGGGACCTTCACAATGAATTCTCTCATGCCTAACTTTCTTTGCATGCATATACAGATATGGAACCTCCGGACCTCCCACAGCTCGTCCTGGAGATGAACTGGCCCAAGGGTAACATGAACTTGCCATTCTCAAAGTTATCGGGACAATCTGGAGTAAGGTCCCAAATTCTAGATGGCGTTGGAGGCCTGTAATTGAGACAAAGAGTGAAGAAACCGTTAGTATCATGACCCACACACATTATTTGTTGACTATGTTCGGTTGCCATTCAAATTTGTACCTGTCAAACTTCGTCGTGTAACGGAACCTATTTGCTATTTTGTACGCCGCCCGTGCCTCCACGGGGATGTTCTTGGGTCTATCGTCCTACTCTTCGGCTGTATTCTTCTGTTGCATAGGAGGACAGCTCTCTTTACCCTCGCCTATATCCCTAGGAGGTAGTGTTCTACTCCCCGATGCACCTTGCGTAGGAGGACACTTCTCTTTGCCCTCGCCTTGACTGCTTCGAGGTGGTGTTCCGTTAAGTTCCCTGATCCACCCCCTGTACGTCCTTGTGGGCTGCTTGTGTCTAGAGGCGGGCTACGCCGAGGACTGCTGCCTTGTCCTCCTGCATTGTCGTTACCATCACCGCCCATGTCATTGCCACTGTCATCGTTGTCGTCGTCACTTGGGCCGCCTGGGGGAGACGGCGGCGGTTGAGATCGACGTGTAGCCGGCGTCGACATTTCCAAGACAATATATGCCTTGTTCCATAGCACATGCTCACCAAGAGCACCACCGAGCCTCATGGCACCTGATTCGCTGGGAATGTCGATTTCTTCTTCATCGAACTCATCGTGGGTATATGACACTAGCACCAACGCATAGTCGGCCGGGATGGGCCTTCCGCCATATGTGGCTTCATCATTTGGTGGTTGTACCTCTCCTTGCGCCACATCCTTCTTCTTGCCTGCCCTACCCAAAGGCACCTGGAGGGTGCACATTGTTGGTGCTTCGATCTCATCGACTGGGTACCTTACGTGTTGAGAGGCACCCGGTACCATCTGCGCTTGTCCACCGGCTTCACCCTGTGGCGGCAAGACGCCAACTTGGCGTAACATCTGCGTTCTCAGCTCAACCATCCTAGGGTCAGTGCTCACAAAAGCATCTTGTATCAAACCCATTATCATTTCTTTAGCTACCTCATCCCTGCCTTTCTGGATTAGCCCTTCCTTGTATCCCTGTATCGTGTGGTAGGAGCTGGCGTCGTCGGATTGCCACGACTTGACATGCTTCCAACTCTGTCGCGAGGATACGCCCCGGACGCGACCGCGGTGCTTGGGGTTTCCTAGCGCCTCGGTCAGCACGTCATGATCCCGTCGAGGTTCGAAAAGCCCCTATTCTTTGGCCTTTGTGATCGCGATGATGGCCTTCTCTGCCTCTTCGGTCTGTGGCTCATTATACTTGGTCATGCCCTCCTTTATCTTCTTTGGACGACGGGCATAGAGGTAGTCACGTGCCCTCTCATCGACGCCTTCTAACGGATTCTCTTGCCTGGACGTAGCTGCCTTACTCTCATGCTGCCGCCACTTCGGCCTCTTAGCGGCGTACCCCATCAAACCAAGGTGGTGATGGTGCATGTTCCTCTTTGCAAGCTCAGAGTACTTGCTCTTAGCCTTCTCATTTTCATCTTTCATTGATTGCATGAATTCTTCCCATATGTGACGCTTGATGAAGCTATAGTCTGTGTATGGTGTCTTATCTTTCTGCACGTACTCTCTGTTGAGTTTGGACCGAAGGCCACGAAGCGCTTTTCCTGCAACATAAAGCACATGCTTCTTGCACAGTGCTTCATTGTATTGGCCGGAGGATACTGGAACATTCTCTTCACATCTCCCCAAACCGCACCCTTGAGGTCTTCCGGGACTTTCTTCCAATTCCAATATGTAATTGGAACATGCTCCCTAACTACACGGGAGCATTGGTTGCTGAAGGTGCCAATGACAGTTTTTGGCTCCAAGGGCTCACCACCGCGTGCGGCCCTATCTTGTGAATTACGTGCACCTTCTTTGACACCTAGTGCCTCCCATGTTGCCCCCTCTTCAATCTAGACTTCGTGGTACTCTTGCCACTGGTTGAAGGGCTTGGCGTGGGCCCAGATGCATGCCCTTCCCCTTCTTCCTCATCACCAAACTCTAAATGCAAGGGCACCACTGGTAACTATAGAGGATAAAAACTTGCATTAGTTTTCTACTTACATAACGCATAGCCCTCAATGTTGTGCTAGTAATATATTACGTCACGCCTTTGAGTTTTGGTATCATCTTCTGGTGCCTCCATTCGTGAACTTCGTGTTTCCGCCGTCGCATTGAAGTTATCATCTTCTTCTACAATATAATCTGGATCATCATCTTCCTCCGTACAGCGTTTCTTTTCTAGAGGCGGTGTTAGCTCCTGGTTCTCGTACGGATCTTGACTATATGATGACATAGAGTCATCATCACTAGACGATGAGCCTTCATCGCCACAGCATCAGGAGTAGGCTCCCGCCATTGTCCAATGTGCTCGGTCGCCATTGTAAGCTATGAACAAAATATAGTTATATGGACATCTCTCAATTATGTGAAGACAATGCAACATAAATAAAGAAATCATTTATTTTATTCATATGATCACAAGATTACACCCTTGTACATTAAGAGTATGTGTACAAAAGTGTATAAGAAAAGTACAAAAGTAGATAAGAAAATTACAGAAGTGTAAAGGGAAAGTACACAAATATATAAGAAAAGTACAACTTTACATATTCAGCTCAGAGTAGCACATGCCATTGTTTGGACCTAGGTACATATCCTCATAGCCATTGCCTCAGATTAAGTTGCCATTTCATTTCACATTTGGACTTGGAGCTTAAGGAACAAGTATATCATCGTAGGCATGAAACCATGGGAGACATCCAGCCTAGCCATCACCTTCACATAATGATCAGTATGTTGCCTCGGCATGGATGTCTCCCATGGTTCGATGACTACCATGAACATCATAATAACAAGATGGGCCAATCAATGCCCAGTACCTCACAAGTCCCAAATGTTATTCAAGGTACAACCACTTATGGCATTCTAATCATCATAGGCAACAATACAAAGGTAAGAAACAAATCATATGTCACATTAAAGGCAAAAGTTGGCCTCAGCTGCATTTCACAAAACATATTGAACTCATTAGAGCATTCATCATAGGTTGCAAAGATGTCAAATTGGTTAGCGAAGTTCATGGTAGCCATGGAACCATGGGACACGTCCACCCCAGCCATCAGGTAGCTAGGCATGCCTAGACCAGTTGCTTGGGGATGGACGTGTCTCATGGTTTGATGACTAACATGAAAGAATCAAGATCATATTGCAACATAAAAGTAGCCACCTCAGAATTAAAAGCTTGCATCATAGGCCAAATATCCATAAGAAAGAATAAACAATATCCATTACCACACAAGTCCAATATTTTAATGTAGGTAGAACCTCTCATGGCCTCAGCTACATTCGACATAACGTATTGAACTCAGTAGAGCAATCATCATAGGTGGCAAAGATGTCAAATTGGTTAGCGAAGTTCATGGTAGCCATAGAATCATAGGGGAAAGATGTCAAATTGGTTAGCCAAGTTTATAGGCATGGAAGGTTGCTTGGGGATGGGATCCCAAGTCATGAAAGAATCAAGATCAGCCATCAACATAAAAGTAGCCACCTCGTAATTAAAAGCATCATAGGCATGCCTAAGAAAAGAATAAACAATATCCAATACCACACAAGTCCAATATTTTAATGTTGGGATGGACATATCCATAACATATTTGATGACAAACATGAAAGAAAGAGCCACCTCCAGATATCTAATGTTACATCATTGGCCAAGTTTAGACAAAAAAGAAAGAGCCACCTCGGATATCTAATGTTACAAAAGTAAAACAAAGTATCGATAGCCTTTGCCTCAAAGATAAAGTTTATTGACATCATTGCATAAGCCACTGCCAAAGAACATTTTTATAATTCCAAAAGTTTCATCATTCCATAAGCCTTTGTCTCAAAGACAATTTTACAAGTTCACAAGATTAATCATTGCATTAGCCACTGCCTCATGGCCAACTAGCCAACTACAGTAAGTAGTGATTTAAATCGAGTTGGCCAACTAGTGTGTAGTAGTATAGTAGTATTAGGAGTAGTATAGTGTGTGTAGTATAGTGAGTAGTATAGTGTGCAGCACCTAGAGAAGAGTAGGAGTATAGTACTAGTACTAGTATAGTGTGAAGCACCTAGAGAAGAGTAGTAGTATAGTAGTAGTATTAGTAGTAGTAGAGTATTGCTAGGAGGAGGAGTAGTAGTGTGCAGCCATGGAATAAGAGAGTAGTAGTAGGAGGACAGTAGTAGTAGGAGAGTAGTATAGCAGTAGATAGGAGTGTGCAGCCATGGAATAAGAGAGTAGTAGGAGTAGGAGGACAGTAGTAGTAGGAGAGTAGTATAGCAGTAGATAGGAGAGTAGTAGTGTGCAGCCATGGAATAAGAGAGTAGTAGGAGTAGGAGGACAGTAGTAGTAGGAGAGTAGTATAGCAGTAGATAGGAGAGTTGTAGTACATTGATAGGACAGCAGAGGAGAGGAGAAGAGTTGTATGTAGTAGTAGTTAGGCTAAGATTTAAACATCATTGCCATAGAACGTAGAGGACAGGTCAACATTTTACTCATGAAAATTACCAAAGACATGAGGTAGTGGATTATAATTCATTGACACACGCGGTTAAGCATCATTGACAGTGGCATATTATTCATAAAAATCATAGACAAAATTTGACAGCAACTAAACCCATCATAGGCAGTGGCTTATACTTCATGGAAAATCAAAGTAGCATCATCGGCAGCTAGGGTTCATCACTGCTATGGTTCATCACAGCAACAGAGAAGACTTCATCACAGAAAATTCACCAAAGATAGACTCGGGGAGGCGACGGAGACGAGGAAGACGGTGGGGACGGGGCCGCCGGACCTCGGGGAGGAGCTCACGGAGGGAGGTCGGGGAGGCGCCCGGCGTCGAGGAAGACGCCGCGGCGGCTGGGATTCCGGGGACCGCACGGAGGCGTGGCTCGTGGATCGAGGAAAGTGCCGGAGTCGACGAAGACGGCGGGATCCGGGGCGCCGGACTCGGGGGGAGGAGCTCACGGACGGAGCTCGGGGAGGCGCCGGCGGTGAGGAAGACGGCCGTGGCACGGAGGCGCGGCGAGGAAGACGGCTGCGCTTGTGGACTGAGGGAAGCGCCGGAGTCGATGAAGACGGTGGGACCCGGGCGCCGGACCTCGGGGAGGAGCTCACGGACAGAGCTCGGGGAGGCACCGGCGGTGAGGAAGACGGCCGCGGCGCTGAGGCGCGGCGAGGAAGACAGCCGCGGCTCGCGGACTGTGGAAGCGCCGGAGTCGAGGAAGACGGCGGGATCCGGGGCGCCGGACCTCGGGGAGGAGCTCGCGGTGGGAGCTCAGGGAGGCGCCGGCGTTGAGGAAGACGGCCGCGGCGGCTAGGGTTCCGGGGACCGGCGCGGATGCGCGGCTCGTGGCTAGGGGTTCCGGGCACCGGTGCGGAGGCGCCGGAGTCGAGGTTGATGGCGGGATCCGGGAAGGCGCGGAGGCGCGGCTCGCGGCGACGGCGACGCTGAAGACGGCGGCGGCGGTGGCGGCGGTGACTGAAAATCGGGCAGCCCTTCGGGGTCGAAATGAACCACGCGATAGACTTAGAAAAATCAGGGGCCGCGGCGCTTCCTTATATAGGCAATGATTAACCGAGGCGGGCAATGTAACGCAACCGCCTCGGTTAATATTAACCGTGGGGGCACTGTAGCTTAACCGCCTCGGTTAATAGTATTAACCGAGGCGGGAAATATTAAAAGCCCGCCTTAGTTAATTGAATTAGGGTTTGGAGCATTTTGTCCAATTTTTGTAATCCTTCCGGCTCTGTAGTTTTTACAAATAATAAATATAATAAATATTATTGACTAGTACCACAATTAGTATCATCAGAGTGATGTTGCAATCTAGTGTAATTAATTTTACAATATTTGCACAAATTTAAAAAGCCCGCCTTGGTTAATTTAATGAGGGTTTGTAGCATTTGTACTCCTTCCGCATTTGTACTCCTTCTGCCTTGGTCTAAATTAATTCGTATAATATAGTGTAGTATCTAGGGTAATTAATTTGACAATATTTGCACAACTTTATCTAAAAATAACTTAAAATATAACCGAGGCACGTATATTCTATAAAACACTTATAATTGGTCTAAATTAACTCCGAATAGTCAAACTTGAGTGAAAAAGTGAAATGTCTTACATAAATGTATGGATTACATAAATGTAAAGAAATTATTACATGAGTCACTACATTATGACATAAATACTTATTTTGGTGTCGGCGCTCTCACTGTCCTCTTCTCACCGCCGTATGAAACTGGGGCTTCATCTTAGTCTTATTGACACTTTGGTCTCGACAATCTTGATCTTGGTTGGATGACCGGTAAAGAGCGATAACTCATCGTAAGGGTTGTGTTTTTCGGGACTCTCGACTCCATCGGCCCCGACAATCCTTTGCTTTCCGAGACAACCACGTGCTTCTTTGACTCTTTGGGCTTCTCGTAGTAGGCTACTTGTGCGACACGGTTTGCTAGTACCCACTGATCATCTTTGTAGCCGATGTTGTTGAGGTCTACTGTGGTTAGCCCGTAGTCGTCCACGACTACAGCCTGTGGCTTAACCCATTGGCACTGGAAGATGGGTACTTGTAGTTCTCCGCCGTAATCAAGTTCCCATATCTCATCGATCTGGCCATAATATGACACGGTCTTGTTTGTTGCCTCGTCGATGCCCTCATAACGAACACCACCGTTTCGTTACGCGCGCGCTCTTCTTATCCTTACGTTTCGTGTGGAACCTATATCCATTGATGTCATACCCTTGCCATGACGTGATTTGGGTGCGAGGTCTGGATGCAAACCTCGATTCATCAGAGCCTCCATAGGGAGGTATGTCCTGCTGTTTGATCCATGTTGTGAAGTTGATTTTGTGTTGTTTTTGTACCCATGCCTCACCGCGTCCATGACAGGTGCTGTGAATCTCATCTAGATGCTTGTCAACCCACTTCTCCATGACCACTACCTGATTTAGTGCGCTGTGATGAGCCTGTTGTAGGGTGTCGATATCTACATCGGTGCGTACTTTCCTCCCCGTGCACCCCATGCCCACGATTCTGCCTTCGTGCAAAGGGATAGGCAATCCAATTGCCCTTCCATCTCGAATGTATGTTGTGCACCAGTTAACAGCCTCTTCGGTTGTGTATGCCTCGATCATGGAGCTCTCTTGGTAAGCACAGTTAAGAACATATCTGCTAAGAGTTGACATGAATCACTCATACGTCCACATCTGATGTAGGTATACGGGACCCAGGTCCTGTATCTGATCAACCATGTGCATCATCAAATGTGGCCTTATATCGAAGAAAGAAGGTGGGAAGCACATCTCGAGCTGGCAAAGAGTCTCTGCGATGAACTGTTTCAAGCCAGGCAAGTCAGCCTCATCGATCACCTTCTGTGTGATGCAGTTAAAGAAGTAGGACATACATGTTATAACCATCTTAACATACTCTAGACCGATACATCTGATCACAATTGGAAGGAACACTGTAAGCATGACGTGGCAGTCATGGGAGTTGAAGTTGGTAAGAGTGAGATCTTTCATGGAGACTAGGCTCTTGATGTTGGAAGAGAAACCAGTGGGCACCTTGACTGCCCTAAGCCACTTGCACATAGCCCTCCTTTCATCTAACGTCAGGTTATAGCTCACACCCGGAAGGTCTACTTTCCCGCTCTGCGCCGCGGGTGTCGGGTGAATTTTGGGCCTGATGCCTTGGTTGACCAGATCTTGACGTGACTTCAGACCATCCTTCGTCTTTGTTTTGATGTTTAGTAGGATCCTGATTGTGCCCTCAAATACATTCTTCTCCAGGTGCATGCAGTCGATGGCATGGGGCATATCTAGCTCCTTCCAGTATGATAGGTATTTGAAGAAGCATGACTGCTTCTTGAAAGGTACAGTGGGGACAGGCTCTTCTTGTGTCTCCTTTGTATCCCGCTTTCTCTTCCTTGTCTTCAGTTTGCCTTCATCTTTTTTCTTCTTTCCGAACTCAATGTTTATGTCCTTCACCATTTCAAACACCTTTTGCCCATACCTCATCTTCACCGGCTCATCAAGTTGAGGTTTCTGTCAGTTGTTGAAGTACTTATTCATCATAGGCTGCCGGTATCTGTGCTTTCTAGAGAGGTATCGCCTATGTCTCATGTACACCATCTTCTGGGATGCGCTAAGATAAGTGTAGCAGGTACCATCAATGCAAACACAGCAACCGGTCTTACCTTTAATTTGTCCCGACAATGAAAATAGACCTGGGTAGTCGGTGATTGTGACAAATATGATGGCTTTTAAAGTGAAGTCCTTTTTTAAGAACGCATCCAACAACTTCACCCTTTTTTTTCCATAATATCTGCATTTCCTCCATCAATGGCTCTAGAAACACATCTATATCATTGCCGGGCTGCTTTGGTCCGGAAATAAGAATGGTTAGTAGAAGGTATCTGCATTTTTGACATAGATGGGGAGGCAGGATGTAAATGGTGAGAGTGACTGGCCAGGTGCTATGCGTGCTGCTGAGGTCACCAAATGGATTCATCCCATCTGTACTCAGCGCAAACCTGACGTTCCTAGCTTCCTTGGCAAATAGTGGGAACTTGGCGTCGAACTCTTCCACTGCTTGCCATCGGAGGGGTGTCGGAGCTTACCATCGTCCTTCTTGCGGTCAGGTGATGCATGCCAGGACATCAACTGTGCATCCTCACGGGTTCCCGAAAAGTACACGCAAGCGATCAATCACAGGCAAGCAAGTACCACACGGATAGGGGCGGGACTTTTTTTCTGCGTGTAACCCTCTTCTTCCTCATCCTCGGCATGGAACGCTTCTTGGTCGTCTTCTTCTTCTTTGCCTCTCTAGCCGCCGGTCCATCCTCATACAGCGTCCGTGCGACAACTAGCATTCTTCTTGTACCGACTCACGCCGCAGTACGGACAGCTTTCCAAGTTCTCATACTTGCCCCGGTATAAGATACAGTGATTAGGACATGCATGGAACTTTCTAAGCTTCATCGCCACTGGCCGGATCAATTTCTTCGCCCGATAAGTGTTGGCAGGCACCTTGTTTCCCTCTGGGAATGTATCTGCGAGAATACGTAACAAGTCATTGAAGCTTGTGTCAGACCATCCATAGCGGGCCTTCAGCATAAGCATCTATAGGTTAAAACGTAACGCCGTCCAATGCTTCGGGCAGTCTTTATAAAGGGGATCAATTGCCACCTGCTTCATCTGTTTAAAATTCTCGAGCCACTTAGGATTCCCAAACAGAACATCATCTTTGTCCATACAATTAGCAAGTCTATCAAAAAGCTCTACATCTTCCGGATCCAACACATCCGCACGATCTTCACCGCCTGCAATGTCATCACCTTGTAGCAGATCATCAATCGTAATGTAATCACGATTTCCTTCTTGGTCGCCTGTTCCTGGGACACAGGTAGATGGTGGAGGCTCCTCTGGTACTTCGTCATTTAACATGGTGGACGAATTTGGCCCGCACGAAGTCATGGACGCTGGATTTTGCTTACCACGGTGCCTCCAGACGGTGTAATCCTTGACAAAACCATATCGGATCAAGTGAGACTGTACAACGGTATCTTCATGGGCAAACAGATTCGTGCACCGACTACACGGACAAATCATGTGATCCCGACCCAGACTCAGACGATGTTTTTTCACTGCGGGAATAAACTTTTTCCTCAGCTGATCCAGGAAAGATGGATCTAGCCTCGATGTCTTGTACATCCATTCCCGGTCCATGACTGCAACCCATACGCACGCAAGCACCCGAAAAAACATGTAAGCCTTTGTCTAGATTCGATTTTCAATCAATACAAATGGCAGATCTACTTTTCTCTCTCCTCCATTTAGATCTAGATCTAGATCTAAAGAGGAAGCCCCAAACCATGGAAAAGAGAGAAAAATAAGTGGAGAAGAATAAGATTTAACCTCTTGCGGTGTCCCCCTTCAATAAATCCAAGAGCAAAACTCTCCCCCCTAAAAAATGGCCATTTTTCGGGTTTTGAGAGCTCAAAACCTGAAAATGGAGGAGAACGTCGTGGGGAAGAAGAAGGTGGAGGCTGGTTATATAGCCCAGACTTAACTGAGGCGGGCATTGTAACTCTAACCGCCTCGGTAAATGTCCATTAACCGAGGCGGTTTTGTTACAACAAATGCCTCAGTTAATCGATTAACCGAGGCGGTCTACCAATGTCAACCGCCTCGGTTAATGGATATTTACCGAGGCGGTTTCCTAAAGGCAACCACCTCGGTTAATCGATTAACCGCGGTGTTTGTTGTAACACAACCGCCTCGGTTGATCGGCATTAACCGCAGTGGTTATTTAATAACGCCTGCCTCGGTTAACCCATTAACCGAGGCGGTTCTTTCGGGCCGCCCGCCCTAGCCTCGGCCGGGCCCGACACCGAGGCAGGCCGGCGGCCCAACCGCCTCCGAGCCCCAAAATGAAAGGTTGCAGTTAAGTTTTTTTGTAGTAGTGCTCACGCCACAGCTGGATCTATATTATGGAATGACTAGGGATAGATAGATTACCAGAGAAAGTCCAGATAGCCGTCATTCCTCAGAAGCATCTTAGGGTTCTTCTTGCTTAACTCTAACCAATACATAATGGTCTCTTTTATAGAGACAACTTACTTGACACCTAAGTAATATCCTAACCAAATCAATCTAACTTATCTCTTTTCTAACAAACCAAACCAATCTAATCCAGCTTGCCTGGTATTGTTCACGTGATACTATTCATATGCTACAGTACACATGTGGGCCCCTGGGCTGGCTCCACTTGCCATAACAGTACTCCATCCCTCCAAAATAGCTCGTCCTCGAGCTGTGTCCATTGCTGGAGGGTCTGCATGATGAGGTTGTAGGGCACAACAGTGCGCTCATCTGCGAAGACCTTACCGTCGTCCGTGTCGTGCAGTGCGCAGATGTCGCCCATGACAGAGCGGACGTGGCGCACCACCTCGATGATGTTGCCATGCTGGCGTCCCCTATGGTCCTGATCATGGCGGCGCCCTTGCAGACCTTGCGGAGCGCCTCGCAGAAGTTGTGACAGCGGCAGACGAAGGGAATGTGTAATGTTGGAAGCAGGAATCGGCAGCTCCCTCTCGTCCATGTAGTCGATGCCGACGGTCTCTAAGATATGGGCCTTGACGGAGTGGCCGATGTAGGCCTTGTACTATAGAGACGGGGCTAGCAATGCTACATCGTCGTTGTTGTACACCTTTAGCACGCTGCTAAGGACCAGGGTAGGGGTCGTCAGGGCTAGAGATGGCAATGACGTCTGGCCCTTTTCCCTTCAGTGCGACGGCACGTAGCGCTGGATAGCGCTACCCACGGGAATGGCGACCATGTTGTCCTTCACGGTGGCTTGGCCAGCAGCATCGATGGTCATGTCGCTCGCCAATGCCTTCATGGGGAACCGGGGCGGTTGAAGGCAACCATGCGGTGGTGGGTGTTTGCCACTGCACTTTCTTCGGTTGTTGCAATTCCGCCAGGCGCACCAGGCGTTCGTCATGCGAATCCAATCTCTTGTTTATGGCAGAGGGTTGCGCAAAGATGCGATCAGACTTCACGTCCAGCCTTGCCTCCATGGCCACAGGATCGAACGGAGCGCCAGACATGGCTGTCGATGCACTTATGGAGGTCTCCGATATCAAATTGTTATAGAATGACTAGGGATAGATGGATTAGTAGAGAAATCTCGGATAGCCACCGTTCCTCGGGACTATCTTAGGGTTCTTCTTGCTTAACTCTAACCAATACCTAATGGTCTCTTTTATAGAGACAACTTACTTGACACCTAAGTAATATCCTAACCAAATCAATCTAACTTATCTCTTTCCTAACAAACCAAACCAATCTAATCCAACCTGCCTGGTATTGTTCATGTGATACTATTCATGCACTAAGTACTGTAAGTGCATCTAGCCCTTAGTGGGTTTTGGTGAATTGAATGACAACTAAATTAAAGGTCTAACAAGTTTGCTAAGTGTTGAGCAGGAAATCAGCAATGTTATATATGCATGAATATTACATAGCAAGATGTGTATCAAAGGTTCAACTAAGGCAAACTTGATGATATTCCACATAGTGTTGAATTGAAGACCAAAGTTGTGTATTGTTGTATTGGAAGATCATGAAAATAATATAGTTTAAGCAAAATACAACAACCTAAATAGAATTGATGAAATGGCTTATATATTGTGGGATATCATACCTGCATGTAAAAGCAAGTATATTTGGTACATGGCAATGAGACATGAGTTGATGACTATGGATTGGTCTCGATGATGGCTTGCTTTGTATGAACAAGAAAAGTTTTACAATGAAGTGAATGATAGAAGTGTCAAGCCAAAATGAAAAGAATTTGAGGAATCATGAATTGGCTTGACCATATTGATGTTGATCCATGTATGTCTCTATGTGAGTCAAACTAAAGCTTGACTGATCTCAACATTCATATCTAGAAGATATTCAAGCAAGGATCATAATATTGAAGAAATGGTTTTCAATGCATACTTAATATGGGGTGACTTGAGTGTAGCTTGATAAGGTGAAGATAGCAAGGAAAGGGCTTCGAGGGACTAAGCGAAGGTGAAGGCCAAGCGACGGCTTGAGGACCAAGGTACCATGGCTAAGGTGAAGAAGAGAGTACTTGCATTGAGTCGACGAACTAATCAAGCTATGAGGAGTCATATCATATTGAGGATCAAATTATTAATGAATGTGACTTGAAGCTATGGATTGAATTCAGATGTGTTAAATAGTTCAAGTCACATGCTCAAGGTGTGTTTGCTCGAAGAGATGAGACAAAGATGGTTGCAACCCTTATGAAGTGACATTGAGGAGAAATGGCATATGAAGATATTGAAGACTCAAATGGTTGAAATGGTTATATTCTCTTTATCTTGAGTATAGGTATGCCGTACTATCAAGAGGGATGCAATACGAATCATAGACAACTCTCAAGTGCTTAAACTAACTGAACCCGAGTGCTAACATGAGAGAAAACACTTTGCACTACACCTGCACTTGTTGATCTTGGGCATGTTCTCTGCTGGGCTGCATAGCCCTCTAAACAAGCTTTTCGAAATATCCAAGATCACTGAAATCGGAGTTTGGAGTAAAAACTTATGGCTGTTTTCATGAGCTAACCTGTGCTGTTTTAGGGAGAGCGGCAGTGCCGCACTTCCAGGGCGGCAGTGTCGCTCTTATACAGACCTAACGACTAGTTTTCAAATCCAAACAGCTAGTTTGAGTGGGGTGAGTATATATACCCATCCCACGCCTCCTGGTCGTGCTGCTGATGCTCCAGACCTTGCCAAGCCATTTCAAAGCCTCTCCCAACCCTCTCTTTGTGAGAGTGATCCACTTAGTGTGTGATTAAGTGTTGGGGCTGAGTGATTAAGCAACAGAGAGCAGATTAGAGCACTCCTAACCTTGAGCACTTACTGGGCTTCATCGATCTTTGTTGTGCATCTATTACTCTTGGAGGTGAAGCTTCCTAGACGGCTAGGCGTCGCCCGGCAAGCTCCCGTGCTTGTGGTGAGCTGCGGGACAGTTTGTATTACCCATTTGAGTTAGTGGAAACCTCTCATCTCAAGAGTTAACTCTCTTGACTTGAGACCGAGGCAGGGCCAGCCTTGGTGGCGAGCCAATCCTTGTGTGGATACCTCAACAACATGGAGTAGGCCAGCCTTGATGGCGACGCCAAACCACGACATAAATTCCGTTTGATGATTTACATTCTTGCATTTCATATTGTTGTTGAGGTGATATTAGGATTTGTGATCGATCTATTTTGCTATACTTGATATACTCTGTTTAGCTATCGATCTGTGATATATATAGCTGCAGAAACCTTAGAACTTCACCTGATCTAAATTCAATTGGTTACATTTTGAATTGTTCTAAGTTTATTCTACGTAGGGCGTTAGTGCCGCCCTCATAGGGCGGCAGTGCCGCCCTCTAATCTGATCGAGTTTCAAGTTGAGATTTTGTAGGGTTGTCACTGAATATATAGTATCTCATCACCAAGTTTAGGCTGCATTGGACTTAAAATTGTAGAGAGGTACGTTGCCCACAAAAGGGGGCACCACCACCCTTAATTCATTTTATGTTTGAGCTAAAATTATTGCAAGCCTCTTCACCCCCCTCTAGGCCTCCTTAGCGACATCAAGGTCCTTACAAGTACCCATGTGGGCCCCTGGGCTGGCTCCACTTGCCATAATACTACTCCATCCCTCCAAAGCAGCTCGTCCTCGAGCTGTCTCCATCTTTGGAGGAGTGCATTGTAATGAGAACCGCCCAAATTATAAGAGCACAAGTGCAAAAACCATCACCAAAGTAATTTATTTCGCTCTTGAGCCCATATAATCCCGGTAGTCCAACAATCTCGAAGGATTTCAAACCAACAATTATACAAACCAAGATCAAACGCAATCCAACATAATTTACCATCCGTTACATCAGAGTTCACAAATAAGTTCACAAGTAGCATCACATAACGAAATACTTAGTTATTACAACATAAGTTCAGAGTAGTAAAAGCAACATAGTTTTGAAAACATCAGAGTACACCCACACTTAGTTCAAATACATGCCAGGTTCGTAGTTATCCCACAAAAGCACATGATAAGATAACAGAGCTGATCTTTGCCCGAGATCTAGTTATCATCCCCAGCGGGGTGAAGACATACCTTGCAGAAGCCATTATAGAGAATATCATCTGCAACAAAAGGGAATAAACCCTGAGTACGAGAATATACTCAGCTAGACTTACCCGTCATAAACCAGAAATAAATGACACCAAGAATTATGCAAGGCTTACTTTGGTGGAGCTGGCTTGACTTATTTTTGCATAAAGGCATATGTAGCATTAGAGGAACATTTTATTATACTAGCAGCAGCTTAAATCATTTTAGCCTAGCCTACCAACTAAGTGAGCACCTGTACTAAACAATCACTTAATTATAATAAGCATTAATAACCATATCCGGTTTAGTACAGCTTTCATCATGATCATTATCAACATTAGAACCATTATTATTTAGTGAGATCTACGGTGCCGGATGCTTGGTCAAGTTCTCACTATCCGGGAGAGACGGCGATTCAAATCGATTCCAACTGAGCTCAGGGGGTATTCCCAACACACATCGAGACAGACCTAGCTAGAGTCATTTTAGGTTACCCCTGGTACAACTCATGCGCGGGCCCGGTTTATACATCGACAAGACCGGAAAGACGGTAGCCAGGATGTTCAAGCCATGCTAACCTAAGGACAACGCCAGGATCAGTTAGGCAAGCTTGCCCATGGTCTAGAATGCCGCTTCCCGCAAATTGCCCAACCACCCCCCGTGTTCCTGTCTTGAGTTGAGCTACTCGGCTTCACGGTCAGACACTCAGGTCCGGCCAACTATGTGTTGGGCTGCGTTCAACATGGCCAAGTGCGTACAACGCTTCTAGTCCTTAAGCGACTCAGACAGGGTCCACTGTCCCTGCCCGACCTTCTTTTAGATTATCACATGGTTCATTTCCACGATAGCACATATAGCCAACCGTGACCAGAGAAGTAACCACCTATAGCTCGCGGATGATAGGATATCATCAGACTTCTACCGGTCTAAGCATGGCTAAGCATTTGCATCGATCCTAACATAAGACATAGCATTCAGGGTATAATATATATATGCTGGACAAGGATAGGATTCAATAAACAACATAAAGTACTCAATTGTATTTATAAAAGATGGGAGGCTTAGAATGCTCCGGGGCTTGCCTTTCACAAAGGTGGATGGCTCGTGGTTAGGGCACTCGTTAGCTCTTCTTCTTCGACGGAGTTGCTTTCGCCGGCTGGTTCCTCCTGCTCCTCCTCTGGGTGCTCCTGGTCCAAGCTCCCGAACTCCAACAGCGTCACCCCCTTCGGCGATCCTATTGAATGTGATGCATAATGAGAATAGCGAATGCGAGAGATAATCACGTATGAGAATGAATAATAGCAGCAACAACACTAAACCCTCCAGCTAGGGTGATGAGCTCTATTCAAATCATTTTAATTTACTGAGTATGTGCATATCTCTTCTCTACACAAACTCAAATAGTCACCAAGCAATTCAAGGTACAACTTTTCATCATCAGTTAAAGAATTACAACCTGCACCTAATCAACTTATGTGAATTAGCAAGACATCTACAAGATATAACTTCACACACAAGGACAAGCAAACATTTGTAAAGCAATTCAGCATTTCTGACCTACAAATAGCAGCTGCAAGAAAACAACTGTAACTTGAGTTCTATAACTCTAAATGATATATAAGAGGACATTCTGGAAAGCTTATGAAATTTTCTACAACTTCTATTTAGACATCACAAGCAGATTCAAAGATTAACAAAGTCAAATAGACAAGTTTTCCAGATCTGCCTAGAAATTCCAGAGAAGAACCCTTGTCTGGAACCTCTCAAGATATAACTATAAATCCTAAATTACTCAACCAAATGCTCTCAAATTTGAAGAGCAACTAGATAATGAAATTATCTACCAACTTGCTATTGACCATAAGGTCAGAAAACACCATCTAAAGTATGCAAAGCCAAAAGTGCCACCAGCTGTCCAGAAAAGCTTAAATTGGAGAATTAATTATTTACTCATGTTTAAACTTGCAATTTAAGCTCACCCAACTTAACCAACAGTTAAAGCATAATTAATGATTAACAGAAAACCTAACAATCCACCTTAAAACATTTATTAACATACCCTTTTCATTTAATCTAAATATTTAAGAGCACAAATGAGCATATAGTAGCAGTACCCAGAAAAATCTACAAAAATTACAGTGGACTACTCATAGCTCACATAGACTACAGTTCAAATTTCACATTAAAATTCTAAGTACAACTTCCTGTAGCAAAAGAACAAGCCACACAAGCTTAAAGGAGGATAATTCACAAATCTATTTGAAAAGTATCAAACAATAGATTTCATAATTTTTGTATCATCATCACATCATAAGTATACTGTGTACCGAACTTCACCTCAATAGCATGTACATAGAAAGCATGATAAATAGCTCACCAAATGAAGGCATTAAATCAACTTATTTAGCAACTACCATCCAAAACATGTTTACATGCTAACCCTTATTTTTTCTAGACAGAGCATGTCAAAACAAAGCCAATCCCACTAGTTTCACATTTTTAGCATCAATTAATAATTAGTTATGCATTTAACCAATTTCAAGGCATAGAAGAAAACAAATATACCAAACAATATTTACTGCAGAACATGTCATATTTCATATTTTTAATAAAAACTAGACACTCAGGTGAAACCAAGAAAATTGGAATCACTCAAAGAGGACATTCCTAGCTCAAGATATGAATTATTGAAGATGTAAGCAATTTTTGGAAATAAATAAAACAAAACCTAAACCTAATCCGGCTGACAGGCGGGACCCGCGGGTCAACGGGCCCACTGGCCAGAGAGACAAAGACGGGGCAGCGGCGACGCATATTTTGACCGGCGACAGCTCGCCGGCGGTGAGGTCTCCGCGAAACCAACACCACCGTCGTGCTCCCCATACCACGGCGCATCGATTGAGGTAGGTTAGGGGTGCTCGCATCGGCCGGAGCAAGCTCGACGGCGGCGATGGCGGCACGGCGGTGCTGCACGACTGCGCACTGGCCATTGCCGGCGGTGACACCCAAAACTGAGTGCGGAATAAGTTTCTGGAGGCCCTAAGCAAGCTAGGGTTTGGCGATTTGGCCAGCGGTGAGCTCCAGAGAAGCTCGCCCGCGTGCATGGCACGGCGGCGGAGCTTGCTGTTCCGGTGAGTAGGAGGCTCAATCGACCCAACCAATACCCTAGACTCGATCTACGACTCACTGCGACTCCGGTACACAAGACAGAAGAGGAAGAAAGAGGCGGAGCAGAGCTGGCCGCGGTGAGCTCGAGCTCCGGCGACGCTCCGGCCATGTCGGACGGTGGCGGAAACCGCAATGTGGCCTCACCTCTGGATGAAACGGCCCAC
This sequence comes from Chrysopogon serrulatus, assembly GCA_015844335.1. Lineage (NCBI taxonomy): Eukaryota > Viridiplantae > Streptophyta > Magnoliopsida > Poales > Poaceae > Chrysopogon > Chrysopogon serrulatus. The sequence goes on from JADLZL010003448.1 coordinate 366,754, forward strand.
TAAGTGTGTCAGGTGGAAGAGGACGTCATGGCGGAGCTCTGTACATGGTTTGGTGGGTGGCAGTGCGGTGGTTGGGGTGCTGCACTCCGGTGAAGGCACGGAGGCAGCGGCGTCGCCTCTTCCTCTTCGCCAGAGAGAGCAGAACAGAGGAAGGAGAGAGTGCGAGGGCGAGAGAGAGCCGGGGCAGGTGCATGGGGGTGAGGTGTCGACGACGGCCTGGCCAGTGGGCCCAACGCCTACGCACGGCCTCCACGCGGCGCAAGACGGCCTGGCGCCCGGTCAGCCACGGCCGGCCTATTCAAATCGGCAAGGCGCCGATTCGAGTTAGGCTTCGGCCGACCGACGGCCGATTTTCAATAGCCATTAACTCCTAATCCGTGCATGATTAGCAAAAATGATATTAGTGAAAGTTGTAGCCCTATAGTTGGTCTTCAACTTTGTTTAAAGGGTGATCCACTGGTTCGGCCCAGATTTGAAACTACAACTCGTCAAATATCAGTAAAAACAAACAAACTTCAATCACTGACTTAGCCATTTTTTAGAGGGGAAAAACAGCACTGTTTTGGGCACTAATGTGCATTTTTGAGCACCTTGCACACATTTTCATGGCTTAGGCCCAAAATAAAGTTTGTTTTGCATAAAATTCTCTACAATTTTTATTTAGGACTCATTGCCATGCAAAGTTTCTAGCTTGCACTTTTGAATCAGTCAAACAAAGTCACTTTGGGAGCCTTTTAAGGTCAACTATCATGTAGAGGCTTAATTAGGCAAAGTGATCAACGTGAACATTGTTTCATTAAGTGTCCTAAGCATAGCTAAGCTACTGTAGAGCACATTTGGCAACATTATATGTCATGACACAGTATCAAGCAAGCAAAACAAGCATAGAATGATCTTTTCATGAGCACAAACATAGAACTTGCATAAAGACTTGTCAAGCACATGCATATATGAGATGATGATGATGCTTATGGCCAGTTAATGCAAGTGTTTTAGTAAGCCCAACACCAGAGGTGTTACAGCCCTCCCCCCTTAAAGGAATCTCGTCCCGAGATTAGGTTCACATCTTGAATAAAACGTGGGATAAACCTCCTTCAAATAATCCTCACGTTCCCACGTGGCATCCCAATCGCTTTCATTGTTCCAGAAAACCTTGTAGAACTGAATTACTCAGTTGCGAGTGACTCGTTCTTTCCGATCAAGAACATGAACGGGTCGGGCTTCATACGTTAAATTCGATTTTAACTCCACATCCTGCACTTCTACTCTTTCTTCAGGCACCCGCAGACATTTCTTAAGTTGAGAGACATGGAAAACATCGAATATTGCACCCATCTCTGGTGGTAGTTGAATTTAACATGCCACTCTATCCCTCCTTTGTAGGATCTAATAAGGACCTACATATCTCGGAGCCAGCTTTCGCTTAACCCCAAAACGTTGCACACCTTTCATAGGGGACACCTTGAGATACACATAGTCACCAACTTCAAACTCAATAGGACGTCCTCTCTTATCCGCGTACGATATTTGTCGGGATTGCGCTACTTTAATATGTTGCTGAATAATCCTGACTTTTTGTTCTGCTTCGTTAATCAAATCTATGCCGTAGTACCATCTCTCACCAGGCTCAACCCAATTCAAAGGCGTTCTATATTTTCTCCCATACAAAGCTTCAAGGATCCATCTTGATGCTTTCTTGATAGCTATTGTTATAGTAAAATTCCGCCAAAGGCAACCATTTCTCCCAAGATCCTCCTGCCGACAAAACACATGCTCTCAGCAGGTCTTCAAGTATTTGATTAACCCTTTCAGTCTACCCAGAGGTTTGAGGATGGTAAGCAAAACTCTGAAGTAAGTTAGTACCTAGGGTTTTGTGCATTAACTCCCAGAAACGAGCGACAAACTGTGGGCCTCGATCAGATATTATGGTTCTAGGTACGCCGTGGAGCCAATAGATCTGATCCATGTATATATCAACAACACACTGATGGGGCTTGATGGTAGTACTAACTGGAATAAAATGTGCGGTCTTGGTTAAACGATCCACAATGACCCAAATCGAGTCATGCCCTTTTTGAGTTGTGGGCAAACCTGTAATAAAGTCCATGCTAATTTCTTCCCATTTCCAGCTAGGGACAGAAAGAGGTTGAAGTGGACCTGCCGACTTAAGATGAACTTCCTTGACTCTACAACAGGTATCACAATGAGCAACAAAGTCAGCAATCTCTAGCTTCATTTTAGTCCACCAAAATCTAGGCCTCAAGTCTTCATACATCTTGCTATTGCCTGGTTGGATAGAGAAATTTGAAAAATGTGCTTCAATCAAGATTTGTTGTCTAAGTTCTTTGTCTTTGGGTACCACTAAGCGATCATCAAACCACAAGACACCTCTTTCATCAACCCAAAAGCGCGTAGCTGGTTTGGCCTTCATCTTCTTTTTAATATGAAAAATACCAACATCAGTCTTTTGGGCCTCAATGATCTTGTTCGTAAGGGTGGAGCTTAAGGTGATATTATGGAGCACAATAGGATGCATAAGATGTGCTAAGTGATAATCTCCTTGAATAGCAGAATTCGAATGAGATTTCCGACTCAAAGCATCGGCAACCACATTGGCCTTTTCAGGATGATAGTGCACTTGCAAGTTGTAATCTTTAATCAACTCAAGCCATCTTCGTTGCCGCATATTCAACTCGGGTTGAGTAAAGATATACTTCAGGCTTTTATGGTCAGTATAAATGTGACACACATTACCAAGCAAGTAATGTCTCCAAATCATCAAAGCATGTACTACTGCAGCCAACTCTAGATCATGGGTGGGATAGTTGACTTCATGTTTCCGCAACTGACGGGAAGCATAAGCAATAACTCGCCCGTCCTGCATAAGCACACAACCCAAACCAGTGCCTGATGCATCACAATAGACATCGAAGGGCTTCTCAATATCTGGTTGAGCTAAGACAGGAGCAGAGGTAAACAGTGTTCGCAAAGTGTGAAACGCGGACTCACATTCCATTGTCCAAACAAACTCTTCACCTTTCTGAAGTAGCTTTGTCATAGGCTTGGCTATCTTTGAGAAGTCGGGAATAAACCTACGATAATGCCCAGCAAGACCAAGGAAACTACGGACTTCAGAAATAGAAGTTGTAGCCTTCCAATCCAGGACTTGTTGCACTTTCGAAGGATCTACTGAAACCCCATTTCACAAGAGAATATGGCCAAGGAAAGGGACCTCTTTCAACCAAAACTCACATTTACTGAACTTAGCATAGAGTTGATGTTCTCGCAGCCTGGACAGTACCATCCTTAGATGCTTAGCGTGGTCTTTTTTATTTTCAAAGTAGACTAAGATATCATCGATGAATACCACAACAAATTTATCTAACTGTGGCATGAACACCGAGTTCATCAGGTACATAAAATGGGCAGGAGCATTCGTCAGACCAAAAGACATGACAAGATACTCATATAACCCATACCTGGTTGAGAAAGCCGTCTTTTCAATATCTTCAGGGCGAATTCGAATCTGATGATACCCTGAATGTCAATTTTGGAGAATACTTTGGCTCTAGAGAGTTGATCAAATAAGATATCAATCCGGTGCAATGGATATTTATTCTTGATAGTAACTTCATTGAGAGGCCGGTAGTCTACACACATACGCAAAGATTGATCTTTCTTCTTTACAAAGATAGCTGGACAACCCCATGGAGAAGAGCTAGGATGAATCAAGCCTTGAGTCATCAACTTCTTTAGTTCCTCCTTCATTATTGCAAGCTCATTAGGAGGCATCCAATAAGGCCTTCTAGATATGGGCGCGGCACCTGGGATTAAATCTATCTTGAACTCTACATCACGCACAGGTAGTAGACCGGGCAACTCTTCTGGGAATACATCCAGAAACTCGCATACCACTGGTATGGCTGCAATACTGTCACTAAGAACAGAATTTGTTGTAGAACCTAGATCCAAAAAATCAAGAAGAGGTACTAGGAAAGCTTCTTGATTATTGGGATCTCTCAACATAACCACTCTAGTGGACGTATCAATAAGGACACCATGATTACTCATCCACCTCATTCCTAATATCACATCTATCTTCAGGTTGGGTAAGATGATAAAAGTTTCGCTATACACCCGCCCACCAATATCAAGACGTACACCCCTTACTATCTGGTTAGTAGCCACGGGATTACCCGCTGCACTAATTTTGAATTTACCCTTTTCAAGGTTGATTATCTTCATGTTGTGCTCAGATGCAAATATAGGACTCATGAATGAATGTGAAGCACCAGAATCAAAGAGCACAATAGTAGGATGGTGGTCGACTAAGAACTAACCAACTGTGATTTTCTCACCAGCCGGAATCTCCTCAACAGCAGTATAGTGCACATGACCTTGACGAGGTGCATTCTGACTTCCTTGCTTCTTGGAGTAAGGACAGTTCTTGGACCAATGCCCTGGCTTGCCACAATTCCAGCATGGCATGTTGCTTGGTGGAACATTAGAACGGGGCTGACTAGAAGAGCCCTTAGGCAGAGCAACTGTGAAACCCCTGTGAAAGCCAGTTTGTTTTGAGTCTTCTTCTGTGGTGGACGATACCGAGTAGGTGCAGTGGGAGGGTGATACGGAGCCCTAGAAGCCATAGGAGCCTTGGACTGAGATGATCCAGCATCAAAAGCTCTCTTACGACTCTTAGAAGCGGCATACACTGTATTGCTGTTCTCTTGAGTTAGAGTATCACTGATAAACTCATTGAAAGTGGTGCACTTACTGGTACTCATTGTCTTCATCAACTTAGAACCAAGACCCCGCTTGAAACTGGCAATCTTCTTCGCCTCAGTATCCACAAATTCAAGTGCATACCTAGATAGGTTGTTGAAGTCCTGCAGATACCTAGTCACACTCTTATTGCCTTGGTTCAGCTTCATAAACTCATTGTGCTTGATTACCATGAGTCCTGGCAGAATGTAACGTCCTCGGAAAGCAGTATGAAACTGCTTCCAAGTGATAGGAACATTGGCAGGATAGGTGGTACGATGATGAGCCCACCAAATCCCTGCGGGTCCTTGCAACTAGTGCGAAGCATACTCAGCTTTCATCTGTTCAGGCACATTCAACATACGGAACTTTTGTTCCATTGTATTCAGCCATTCATCAGCTTCAAGAGGTTCTGTAGCTTCCTTGAAAATAGGTGGATTTGTGCCCAAGAAATCCCTGAAATCACTATGTTGCTCAGGGTCATGTTACAATGTCCACGGCGCCCATCACGGTTGGCCAATTCCTGCATAGCATCAGCCAAAGCTCACTGTCCTTCCGCCAACATAGCCATCAGCTCAGTTGGAGTGGGTGGCGGTGGTGGTGGTGGATCCGCACCAGCACCTCCTCCAGCACTACACGCACGGGTGTTGTAGCGCGACATCTGCATCACATATCCAAGTGAACATTTAGTGTTGATGTTTGGATAAAATATAGATAATGATTAAATCATACCAAACTATATTCATTGGAGAGAAATATATATATTCATACAATAAAACAGGGCACAATAATTCATTTCCATTCCACAACATCAATAACATAATGACACAAATGATAGCGAGTCGTGCATCAATTTAACACAAGGTGCAACAATTATAATTAGCTCACACCACGGGAGCGAAACACTTGTCCCCAACAAGTCATCTACAATAAAAGCAAGGTCCGAATAAAGTCACGGCCTAAGTTACTATTACATCACGGATGTTCAGGTGAGATAAAACAAGTGAATTACATTCATCCAACAAAAGCATCACTAGGGACTAGATAGGACTAGGAGCTAATTGTTGGCGGTCCTTATTGCATAATTTTAACTGCCAATATTCAAATAAAATCCACTCAAATAATCACCAAACATAGAATTAGGTTTTATAACTAACTATTTCCACAAGTTTTGGTGATTCATCTTTTGCAGGAGGACAGCCATGAAAACCACTACAAATGGGCTCAATAGCAGGCAAGATACAACATTTACAAGCATATAATATCAGCCCAAGGGGAGAAGGGACACTCAGCAGGCAAATTTGGGCCCAGAATACAAGGAAAAGAAGCCCAAAACTAATCCAAAACGCCTCAACTTCACGAGCAACCACCATAGGCCCATCCAAGAACATCAGGGGAGATCACCCACCAAAGCTGGGGGCATTTGGGCCCAGCCATGGTGCGGGCGCACCATGGTGTGGCCGCATCCCCACCGGCCCCGTTCGGCCCAAGTTTTGGTCGGTTGCCTCCCACCGACGTTCCAAAGGCGGTGGCATGCGGGATTTTGGTTCAACGTAGCTGGACAGTCGGTTTGGGTGTAATTTTGCATAGAGGCCCCTCCACTCCACTTATAAAAGGAGGCCTTCCCCTCCTCAATTTACACACCTCTACACTTGAGCTCCATTCTCCATATTCTTAGTGGTAGTGTCCCTCTAGGTGGTTCTCACCTAGTTGTAGTATAGAAAAGAGGGAAGAGAGGTGAGAGAAGAGAGTGGAGGAGGAATCCGGAGCTGTCGGCTTCCTCTCCATCGGTGTTCCGGGTAGGAGCGTAGGAGGGCCGGACGTGTCAGCCCCTCCTCGACTTTTGTACCTCTACGGAGATGACTCGTCTGAGGACTATCCAGGTTCTTCTTTCGGTAATTCCAAGTTTTCTATTTGATTAAATTCAGTTCTTGCTTTACTTTGCTTACGGGATCTCCGCTCGACCGAGTGCTTTAGTCTAATTAAGATATCGGACTAGAGTAGTAGCCGTTAGCGTAGACATGGTGTCTGGGCTAGCGAGTTACCTGAGTTTGCGCCCAACCCCATGAATAGTTGTGGTAGCCCCGGGGTGACAGCTCCAACCAGGCCTTTGTAATCCACCACGTTCGGGTTGGTGTTTTCATAGAGCTTTTGGCAGCCTTCCCCCGACTACCGCTTCCTAGTCTCTTCGAGAGTCGGAAAGGTACTGCTGCTCCGAAGTAAGTGAAGTTTAGTAAGCCTGAACCTTGGTCAACTAGTTGTCTTGGAAGAACCTTAGAAAACCCCTCTCTACCCACCAAAAATAGTTATTCCTTGGACGTCCTTGATCCTTTCTAGTTCACTTCTCGTTCCCCGTGGAAATCGATACCTAGGAATACTCCGAGTGAAAGCTACAGCGGTATCCATGCGCTTACGGATTTATCTGAACAAATACCAACACTAATCTAGGCATCATTCTCGGAGTCGAGACCCGAGTCATCGCCTGCTTCCTCTACTGCTGCATCTAGCTGGACCTGCTCCTGAGGCTCTTTAGCTGCCATCTCATCATCCTCAGCTATGACATCTGGATCCTGCTGTGGCGGGAGGAAGGAAAGGATGTATCTCATTCTGCCTGATGTGGATCTCCTCATGAAGAGCATTGTTGTACCCTTCCAAGATGTCATTCTGGCGACGGAGGTCCTCAAGTTCATCCAGGAAACGCCGCTCACGGCGTGTGGCAACCCCAATGATATACTCCCTATCCTCTTCCCGCTCCTCAGCAAGATGGTAAGCCTCGTCACGCTCATGGATAGCAGCATCACGCTCTTGCACAACCTGGTGCCTCTGAATGCGCACCTCATGTGCCTCTGCCTGTGCCTCCAACCTAGCACGGAAAGGAGTGTTCAGCTGGGCGTTCCTTTTCCTTGCCACCCTGCGAAGCCTCATGATCTCCTCATGTGCTGCATCCAAGCGACCCTGTAAGCCATGCTTCTGATCTGCTGAAAGCTTCATGACTACGAACATAGCACTCATTGCATCACAAGTGCTGCCAGCACGTTCATCCCAGTTGCGCACTAGAGCCTGCATGGGGTCCTATTCCTAGTTCATCCAGAAAGTTGGGCACTCCTCCGGAAAGTTCCCAATAGGACCCCTTGAACTCCGATGCGGGTGGTACGATCGATCTGCTTGAGCATGTGAAAGCGATTGAAAGGCTCTTTATCGAAGCGCCTCCCACAAAGTGTCACCACCCATAGTGATGGTAATAGGCTGAATCGAGGGATACTTGGCTTCTCTTTGATCGTCGAGTCACAGCATAACCCCTGTCCCTCTATAGCTGTCCAGGTGTAGCGAGGTGGTTTGGTGTACCCCGCTAGCTTCAACACCCTCCACAACAAGGTGGGAGTGCCAAAGTGCTCCAGAAAGTGACCACGCTGGTGAGTAGCTGACGAAGAGGAGGCCATCTGTAGAAAAGCATTTATTGTAAGGGTAAGAAAACCTTGAAATAACAGAACGATTTCTTTAAGGGAGGGAATTTATGATGATTAAGCAATGTATTAAATCATGATGCATGAATCGTTCCAACGTACTCACAACCTAGAATATAATTAGTTTTCTAGCGTTCTAGACGGTGGCATACATACGTTCTCTCAATATATGTAACTAGTCGGTCTACTCGTTTGCGCTGTTAGTGTACCTGCAGAAAAATTCATTGCAGCCCAACAGTTTCTACAATAATAATTCACCAACAACAAAATCAATTGAAAGTAGTAAAAGCTAAATACTTTCCACAAGTGTGCCCCGACACACTTGCTTCAGTGTCAAAGCTACCCGACAGTTTATCCATAATTAAATACCTTCATAATTGCATGGTTTTGACATACAATTAATCCAATATCACAATCTTGCACTTCCCTAGACCGCCGTTTGGATGATCATGCTCTCACAACTCACCTTACCTTGGACGTAGCTGCAAAAATTTAATCTACAACATATATGGCTATTTCATATATGAAGGCTGCCTCCACCATTAGACCATAGGGCAGCGTATTGCAGTCATCACACTTCTTACCTTTGCCTAGTCGTCGATGCAAAAATTAAAACCCCCAAGTCAGTACTTATAAAAGCCACCTAATAATCCTTAATAGGGTATAAGAGATGACCACCGGCATGGTAGTAAATTAAATTTTAGATTTAATACCTAAGCAAAAACTTAGTGTTTTACCTAAAATTTCCCTTTTGCAAACAAATTCTTTTGTTTTCAAATAGACAAATGGTAATTTACATTGGATCTTGCTCTAATGCCAGCTATAACAGAACCGTCCAAATTATAAGAGCACAAGCGCAAAAACCATCACCGAAGTAATTTATTTTGCTCTTGAGCCCATATAATCCCGGTAGTCCGAAATCTCGAAGGATTTCAAACCAACAATTATACAAACCAAGATCAAACGCAATCCAATATAATTTACCATCTGTTACATCAGAGTTCACAAATAAGTTCACAAGTAGCATCACATAATGAAATACTTAGTTATTACAACATAAGTTCGGAGTAGTAAAAGCAACATAGTTTTGAAAACATCAGAGTACACCCACACTTAGTTCAAATACATGCCAGGTTCATAGTTATCCCACAAAAGCACATGATAAGATAACAGAGCTGATCTTTGCCCGAGATCTAGTCATCATCCCCAGCGGGGTGAAGACATACCTTGCAGAAGCCATTATAGAGAATATCATCTGCAACAAGAGGGAATAAACCCTGGGTACGAGAATGTACTCAGTTAGACTTACCCGTCATAAACCAGAAATAAATGACACCAAGGATTATGCAAGGCTTACTTTCGTGGAGCTGGCTTGACTTATTTTTGCATAAAGGCATATGTAACATTAGAGGAACATTTTATTATACTAGCAGCAGCTTAAATCATTTTAGCCTACCAACTAAGTGAGCACCTGTACTAAATAATCACTTAATTATAACAAGCATTAATAACCATATCCGGTGTAGTACAGCTTTCATCATGATCATTATCAACATTAGAACCATTATTATTTAGTGAGATCTACGGTGCCGGATGCTTGGTCAAGTTCTCACTATCCGGGAGAGACGGCGAATCGAATCGATTCTAATTGAGCTCAGGGGGTATTCCCAACACACACCGAGATAGACCTAGCTAGGGTCATCTCAAGTTACCCTTGGTACAACTCAGACGCGGGCCCGATTTATACGTCGGCAAGACCGGAAAGATGGTAGCCAAGATGTTCAAGCCATACTAACCCAAAGATTGCCCTTGATCTAGTATGCCGCTTCCCGCGAATTGCCCAACCGCCCCCCGTGTTCCCGTCTTGAGTTGAGCTACTCGGCTTCGCGGTCAGACACTCAGGTCCGGCCAACTATGTGTTGGGCTGCGTTCAACATGGCCAAGTGCATACAACGCTTCCAGTCCTTAAGCGACTCAGACAGGGTCCACTGTCCCTGCCTGGCCTTCTTTTAGATTATCACATGGTTCATTTCCACGATAGCACATATAGCCAACCGTAACCAGAGAAGTAACCACCTATAGCTCGCGGATGACAGGATATCATCCGACTTCTACCGGTCTAAGCATGGCTAAGCATTTGTATCGATCCTAACCTAAGACATAGGATTCAGGGTATAATATATATATGCTGGACAAGGATAGGATAATGCAACAAATATCTCCAATCAACTCCTATACTTGATGCAATAAACAACATAAAGTACTCAATTGCATTTATAAAAGATGGGAGGTTTAGAATGCTCCAGGGCTTGCCTTTCACAAAGGTGGACGACTCGTGGTTAGGGCACTCAGTTAGCTCTTCTTCTTTGATGGAGTTGCTTTCGCCGGCTGGTTCCTCCTGCTCCTCCTCCGGGTGCTCCTGGTCCAAGCTCCCGAACTCCAACAACATCACTCCCTTCGGTGATCCTATTGAATGCGGTGCATAATGAGAATAGCGAATGCAAGAGATGATCATGTATGAGAATGAACAATAGCAGCAACAACACTAAACCCTCCAGCTAGGGTGATGAGCTCTATTCAAATCACTTTAATTTCCGAGTATGTGCATATCTCTTCTCTACACAAACTCAAATACTCACCAAGCAATTCAAGGTACAACTTTTCATCATCAATTAAAGAATTACATCCTGCACCTAATCAACTTATGTGAATTAGCAAGACATCTACAAGATATAACTTCACACACAAGGACAAGCAAACATTTGTAAAGCAATTCAGCATTTCCGATCTACAAATAGCAGCTGCAAGAAATAACTGTAACTTGAGTTCTATAACTCCAAATAACATGTAAGAGGACATTCTGGAAAGCTTATACAACTTCTATTTAGACATCACAAGCAGATTCAAACATTAACAAAGTCAAATAGACAAATTTTCCAGATCTGCCTAGAAATTCCAGAGAAGAACCCTTGTCTGGAACGTCCCAAGATATAACTATAACTCCTAAATTACTCAACCAAGTGCTCTCAAATTTTAACAGCAACAAGATAATGAAATTATCTACCAACTTGCTATTGACCATAAGGTCAGAAAACACCATCTAAAGTATGCAAAGCCAAAAGTGCCACCAGCTGTCCATAAAAGCTTAAATTGGAGACCTAATTATTTACTTATGTTTAAACTTGCAATTTAAGCTCACCCAACTTAACCAACAGTTAAAGCATGATTAATGACTAATAGAAAACCTAACAATCCACCCTAAAACATTTATTAACATACCCTTTTCATTTAATCTAAATATTTAAGAGCACAAATGAGCATATAGTAGCAGTGCCCAGAAAAATCTACAAAAATTACAGTGGACTACTCATAGCTCACATAGACTACAGTTCCAATTTCACATTAAAATTCAAAGCACAACTTCCTGTAGCAAAAGAACAAGCCACACAAGCTTAGAGGAGGATAATTCACAAATCTATTTGAAAAGTATCAAATAATAGATTTCATAATTTTCATATCATCATCATATCATAAGTATACTGTGTACCAAATTTCACCTCAATAGCATGTACATAGAAAGCATGATAAATAGCTCACCAAATCAAGGCATTAATTCAACTTATTTAGCAACTGCCATCCAAAACATGTTTACATGCTAACCCTTTTTTTTTTCTAGACAGAGCATGTCAAAACAAAGCCAATCCCACTGGTTTCACATTTTTAGCATCAATTAATAATTAGTTATGCATTTAACCAATTTCCAAGGCATAGAACAAAACAAATACACCAAACAATATTTACTGCAGAACATGTCATATTTCATATTTTTAATAAAAACTAGACACTCAGATGAAACCAACAAAATTGGAATCACTCAAAGAGGACATTCCTAGCTCAAGATATGAATTATTGAAGATGTAAGCAATTTCTAGAAATAAATAAAACAAAACCTAAACCTGATCCCGCTGACAGGTGGGACCCACGGGTCAACAGGCCCACTGGCCAGAGAGACAGAGACGGGGCAGCGGCGACCCCGATTTTGACCGGCGACGGCTCGCCGGCGTTGAGGTCTCCGGCGAAACCAACACCACCGTCGTGGTCCCCATACCGCGGCGCATCGATTGAGGTAGGTTAGGGGTGCTCGCTTCGGCCGGAGCAAGCTCGACGGCGGCGATGGCGGCACGACGGTGCTGCGCGACTGCGATCACAAGCGACGGCGTTGCCGGGCGGTAGCACCCAAAAAACCGAGCGCAGAATAAGGTTCTGGAGGCCCTAAGCAAGCTAGGGGTTTGGGGATTTGGCCGGGCGGTGAGCTCAGAAGCTTCGCCCGCGTGCATGGCACTGGCCCGGCGGCATGAGCACGGTGGCGGAGCTTGCTGTTCCGGCGAGCAGCAGGCTCAATCGACCCAACCAATACCCTAGACTCGATCTATGACTCACTGCGACTCCGGTACACAAGACAGAAGAGGAAGAAAGAGGCGGAGCAGAGCTGGCCGCGGTGAGCTCGAGCTCCGGTGACGCTCCGGCCATGTCGGACGGTGGCGAAAACCGCAATGCGGCCTCACCTCTGGATGAAACGGCCCGCTTAGTGTGTCAGGTGGAAGAGGACGTCTGGCGGAGCTCTGTGCGTGGTTTGGTGGGTGGCGGTGCGGTGGTTGGGGTGCTGCACGCCGGTGAAGGCACGGCAGCAGCGGCGTCGCCTCTTCCTCTCTGCCAGAGAGAGCAGAACGGAGGAAGGAGAGAGTGCGAGGGGTGAGAGAGAGCCGGGCAAAAGGGGATGAGGTGTCGACGACGGCCTGGCCAGTGGGCCTAACGCCGGTGTACGGCCTCCACGCGCAAGACGGCATGGCGCCGGTCGGCCACGGCCGGCCGATTCAAATCGGCAGGGCGCCGATTCAGTTAGGCTTCGGCCGACTGACAACCGATTTTCAATAGCAATTAACTCCTAATCTGTGCATGATTAGCAAAAATGATATTAGTGAAAGTTGTAGCCCTATAGTTGGTCTTCAACTTTGTTTAAAGGGTGATCCACTGGTTCAGCCCAGATTTGAAACAACAACTTGTCAAACATCAGTAAAAACAAACAAACTTCAATCACTGACTTAGCCATTTTTTAGAGGGGAAAAACAGCACTGTTTTGGACACTAATGTGCATTTTTGAGCACCTTGCACACATTTTCATGGCTTGGGCCCAAAATAAAGTTTGTTCTACATAAAATTCTCTACAACCTTTATTTAGGACTCATTGCCGTGCAAGGTTTCTAGCTTGCACTTTTGAATCAGTCAAACAAAGTCACTTTGGGAGCCTTCTAAGGTCAACTATCATGTAGAGGCTTAATTAGGCAAAGTGATCAACGTGAACATTGTTCCATTAAGTGTCCTAAGCATAGCTAAGCTATTGTAGAGCACATTTGGCAACATTACATGTCATGACACAGTATCAAGCAAGCAAAACAAGCATAAAATGATCTTTTCATGAGCACAAACATAGAACTTGCATAAAGACTTGTCAAGCACATGCATATATGAGATGATGATGATGCTTATGGCCAGTTAATGCAAGTGTTTTAGTAAGCCCAACACCAGAGGTGTTACGTGCATGACGTGGTTGGCACGATAGTGCGCTAGGCATCTGCGAAGACCTTGCTGTCATCCATGTCGCGCAGTGCGCAGATGTCGCCCATGACAGAGCGGATGTGGCGCACCACCTTGATGATGTTGCCCATGCTAGCGTCCCCTGTGGTCCTGATCATGGCAGCGCCCTTGCAGACCTTGCGGAGCGCCTCGCAGAAGTTGTGACAGCGGCAGACAAAGGGAATGCAGAACGTTGGCAGCAGGAATCAGCAGCTCCCTCTCGTCCATGTAGTCGATGCCGACGGTCTCCAAGATCTAGGCCTCGACGGAGTGGCCGATGTAGGCCTTGTACTGTAGAGATGGGGCTAGCAGTGCTGCGTCGTCATTGTTGTACACCTTGAGCACGCTGCTAAGGATCGGGGTAGGGGTCGTCAGGGCTAGAGATGGCAATGACGTCCTGGCCCTTTCCCTCTGGCGCGACGGCACTTAGCGCTAGACAGCGCTGCCCAGTGGAGTGGCAACCATGTTGTCATTCACGCACGGTGGCTTCGCCAGCAGTGTCGATGGCTGTGTCACTCTCCAATGCCTTCATGGGAACCAGGGGGTGGTTGAAGGTGACCGTGCCAGTGATGGGTGTTGCTGCTGCCCGCACTTTCTTCGGTTGCTGCAATTCCTTCAGGCGCACCAAGTGTTCGTCATGCGAATCCAATCTCCTGTTTATGGCAAAGAGTTGCGCAAAGATGCGATCGAACTTCGCATCCAGCCTTGCCTGCATGGCCACAGGATCGAACGGAGTGCTGGACATGGTTGTCGACACACTCATCGAGGTCTCCGATACCAAATTATTATGGAATGACTAGGGATAGATGGATTAGCAGAGAAACCCCAGATAGCCGTCGTTCCTCGGGACTATCTTAGGGTTCTTCTTTTTTAACTCTAACCAATACATAATGGTCTCTTTTATCGAGACAACTTACTTGACACCTAAGTAATATCCTAACCAAATCAATCCAACTTATCTGTTTCCTAACAAACCAAACCAATCTAATCCAACCTGGTATTGTTCACGTGATACTATTCATATGCTACAGCACCCATGTGGACCCCTGGGCGGGCTCCACTTGCCATAACATCTAGCAATCAGGGCCCATTCCTCGACCGTGTCGCTCCCTGCTGTCGTGGCCCACTGAGAAGGAACATGCCTCACCGATATACAAGGGAGAAGGCTTGAGTCTTTTTTTTCCAGTCGGGCCTTTTTCTAACCGCTATGGTTAATTTATTTAAGGAGTGGGCTTTTTCTAACCATCACGGTCAATCGCTAGTATTAGCCGTGACAGTTATATTTTGTACCCGTCTTGATTAATAAAAGGACATCATCTTGCAAAATGATTTGTTTAGCAGTGTATTTATACCTTTTCCTTTGCTAGACGGGTGATTTTCAAACATTAATCTAGGCAAAATAGTTCGTGGCTCCGCACACTATGTAATATAATATGTATGTTTTTCGCGTACCACCACGTATATGATGGATAGTTTTTTTATGGATAGTTAGTTGCATGGCTAGCCCCAGAAAAGAAAAGAAAAATGGGCACACAACGGCCTAGATGAATCACCATCTGATTGGTTAACTCGATATTCAAATTATTAGAAAATTTTGCAACTGTAGCATTTCGTTTGTATTTGGCAAATATTGTCTAATCATGGACTAACTAGGCTCAAAAGATTCATCTCGTGATTTACAACTAAAATATGTAATTAGTTCTTTTTTACTTATATTTAATGCTCTATGCATGCGGCTAAAAATTGATGTGATGGAGAGAGAGTAAAAAAATCTGGAATTGTGAGGGAAAGAGAACAAGAGGCTGGGTCAGAAATAACATCTCAAGAGATAATTGGTATCCATAGTGGACTAGAAAGAAAGGCCTATAAATTATGACTACAATACTGAAAGGAAGGAAGAAGCACAAGCTGGACACATTGTCCACAATCCTGTGAGGAGCCTTCAACACTCACGTCCACTTAACTATACATTATTTTTGTTTCTTTCATTTCATTTTATTTTATTTTATTTTTCTATTTTAGAACAAATGCAAAAACTCATAAACACGTACACATACTTATAGACTTATAAAAGAACACAAGCAAAAATTACCCCATGAGCATCTTCAAGACATTGGGCTAGTATATTCGAGAAAGTCACCACAGTTACCACATTGTTAATTGATAAATTGGCAATCACTTCCCTTATCAAGGAGAACACTTTTCTTTATCATGCCTATCAAAAATAGATGTACTCATATTAATTGATCACTAACAGCTTTTACTTCCTAGTTTGGAACAAAGGATTTTTAGAATTAAGCTTATCTGAAGATGTTTCAAGAGCACTTTACTAAAAAAAGGAGAACTTGTCAATGAAACCTTATCAATGATAATTTTTTTAGAAGTTTTATTGATTGTGAGTTCTCTTGAGAGAGAGGTTCAACCGAGAAAGTTCCAATTGTTCAGAGAAGTTGCCCAGAGTGTTGTGCAAATTCGTGATCTATTCAATTAAATCAACTGTGCAAGTTCAAAATTAATAAAAATATAAACAGTAGAACAATCACTAGATAGGGTGATTGGCACCAATGGTGGTAGCACAGGCGTGCCAATGAACCCTCATGCTTGATTTTTGGTATAGCTAGGTGTTTATTGGGTAGAAAACAAGCTTCGGTCCCGGTTCCCAAAACCTCAAGACAAATTTTGATTTTTAGTCTTGGTTCCTACAACAGGAAAATGTGTTTATTGAGTAAAAAGAAGACAGCTACTAAGATTTCAACTCAGAACCTCCCACTTTAGCACTTGCACGCAGTTCCATCAAAACTCTACCACACATCTATACATAGATAAGATACGCTTTTGTTTTAAATCCACTCTTGAGGAACCTTTAGACTAGGTTCATGTCTTAAACCGGGACTAAAGGGTCTATCTCTTGTTCGAGTTGGTGTTATGACTAAAGACCAAGGCTCCTTACTCCAGTTTAATAATACCAACTAGGGTTAATGTTGCCCCTTTAGTCCGGGTTGGTGTTACGAACTAGAACTAAAGGTCAACCCAAAAAACTTGGACTCGGGACTAATGCTTATATTAGTTTTAGGTCTAATTCTAGTCGAGAGTAATGTATATTGAAACGAAAGTCTTTTTCTCTACTAGTGATTATCACTGAGAATCTATTTGCGCTTGACTTTTTTTTTGCTTAAATCTCTAAAATTTGTCATAAAGGAGGCATACAGGTAGCTGTGGAAATGTTTATTAAGCATGATAGCCTAAGAACTTTAACCCTTATTGCCTTCACTAATTTTGTTGGTATGTGGTTAGGTTTGTTCCATTGATATTAACCAAAAAATAATTGTTCTGGAGACTAAATATTTCCTAAGTGAGCTATACATCCTCAAACATAATGACCGTTCCTTTACATTTCAGGATGTGTATCCAAAATATTAACAAGATACAAATGCCTACTGTAAGGTGTACAATTTATATAGCAAGACAGCCTCTCAATTAGTGGAGAAAGACAGTAGCGGGCCTATCGGATAGTTTGATAGTCAAAATATGTCCAGGATTAATTGTCCTGCTGCAATTTGGCCCAACGAACTAATACTAGTTATCATTTCAAAGCCTAGTTGATGAGAAGCCTAAAAGGGGCAGACTCAAACTATCCTGACTCTCCATCCAGCATCTGCATCACCGAGGCCTGACTCGATTGCGCCGTTGTTATGACCTCCCGGCTCCCTCTATGCTCTGCTCACCTAGTCGGTTCTTGCCGAAATCTAGCCGTGGCTATTGCCTATCTAGCGACTCATAGTCTCGGACAAGGGTCTAGAGGCATTTTAATGCATGGTGCTAGCTACGTAGCTAGCTGATGTAGAGGTGAGAGACAAAAATAAATATTATTTTATATATTTATTTAGTATTAGACCCACACACTCTTCTCTCTTACTCTCAGGCTAGGTGAAACGGATCAGCTATTTGCTTATCGCTAGTTACTACTTTCTCCTACTTTTTTCCTGCTGTATCACATCTAGCTAGCGAAATAGTCAGCCATTGAAAACACAATATGGCGGGTGGAACTCAACAAAGCACTAGCTATTGTGTGGGTGTGACGTGCGCTTGTGCGTCCACTGGTCACCCTAGCCTAGGGTCCAGCGACTCGCCTGAGCGGGGATGCCAACGTTTTGTACTTCGTGTAGCTACAGCGACAACGGCTCGCTCTAACGTCCAAGAACTCCAGACTCCGCGTCCTATGAAAGAAGTATTGTTTCGATAAGACGTGAAGATGGGAAGTAGCTTGGAGAATCTATCAGGGTTTGTTTTTTTCCTGTATAGTATTTATGATAAAAAGCCATATAGAGAGATGTAAAGATGTTTAAGCATGATAGCCTCAGAATTTTCAACTCTTATTATCTTCACTAATTTTGTTGACCCATGTGTTAGTTTTAGCCCATGATATTGAGGAAATAATTTTCTTTTGAAAACTAATAATTTCTACCTAAGTGAGCTATACATGATCGTACCACCTAAGTGAGCTATACATGATCGTACCTTTACATTTCAGCGGAATGTATATATAGCAAAAAAGATATTTGCAAGGGAGAGCCGAGTAGCCAGCAAATGTATACTACTCCATACTCATATTAGTTGATGTTTTGGACAAGATTTAGGTCAAATATTAGAAACATAAACTAGCAATAACTTTTAAAATATTTAGTTTTAAAAGGTGAAACTTATATGTATAGATTCACTTTAAAACCTATTTTTATAAAAGTAATTTTATTTTTACTTTTCTTATATATTTTAATAAAAAATAATAGATAAAATTATATTTTGGAGACCGTATTATTGTCTAAAACATCGACTAATATGAGTATGGAGGGAGTATAGGAAAGCCACGGAGGCTGTCATCGCGAAATTCGGTAGGTGGCGAAACGAAAACCATCTGCAAACAAAATCGGGGTCTACGGGGGCTCCCGTCCTGTGGGCCCCAAGCTGCTCCAACATTTCTGATTTGTCCGGCTTTTTAGCCGTTTGGCGGGAGCACGCGTGCCGTCGCTCGTCGGCCCACGTTCATTCCCTCAGCTTGGCGGCCGGCTCTCCTACAGTAGTTACAACGTTCTTTTTTATCCTCCGAACTCAACTGCTTTACCTTTATTTGTCTTTCTACAATTTTGTATTTCCTACAATTTTGTCCAACATCTCGGGGCTCAAAAGAAGCTACAAATGCAGAATGAGCAAAGTGAGAGATGTGATACGACCTAGACCGCGTGACTCATTTGGTCAATGTCATCGATCATCGTCCGAGCGGGGTGACGACGCTGAATGTGTCGTGGAGCCTCTCTCGGAAGAAGTCGCCTCCCCCCTCACACATTTGGTGCCTCCTCGGGTGCGGCCGGCGCTGGCCGAGGAAGCTGCTCGAACGGTGCCCAAGAAGTGGAAGTAGATGGGTGCGGACCGTGAGCTGAAGTAGTCGTCGCAGGCTCGATAGGGGCAGCCGGTGGAGTCGGCTCGGGATCACCCCAATCGGCATCGCCCTGCTCCTCCTCCACAAAAATGCTTTCTCCAAGCTCTTCATCACACTGCACGCTCAAAGACAGGGGTTGTACAAGGCATAGTTTCATCGAATGTGACCTCACAGGTCTCCACAACACGGTTAGTTTCAAGGTTAAGTACTCGATAAGCTCTAGAATGCAAAGCATAACCAAGAAAGATACCGTCGGAAGACCTGGACTCAAACTTGTCTAAATTACCTTGTTTCAAGATGAAGCACTTACACCCAAACACCCTGAAATGACTCACCTTGGGTAACCTCCCAAATCGCAACTCATAAGAAGTTTTCTTCGTAAAAGCACGGAGAAAGATGCGATTGGAAACATGACAAGCACGGTGTTGATTGCTTCGGCCCAAAACCTCCTAGGAGTCCTATGCTCATCGAGCATCGTCACCGCCATTTCAACAAGGGTCCGATTTTTGCGCTCAACAATGCCATTCATTCTATGGAACATAAGGTGAATGGCGGTGCTCAAGACCCAAAGACTTGCAAAAAGGTTTCAAAATGAGTATTCTTGAACTCGTGCCATTGTCACTACGAATAGCTCTCATGGCATTCTTAGGGAACTCATTTCTCAACCGAAGAATCAAATCTCGAGCATGTGAAAAAGCCTCATCCTTACTCTCCATAAAAAACACCCAAGAGTATCTCGAAAAGTCATCCACAATCACTAGCACATACCACTTCCCACCCTTCGACCGAACCCATTTGGACCAAGCTGTGTCCATGTGAAGTAGCTCGCCCGGGTTCCTTGGTCATGATTTGATTCACAGTGAGTGAGAAGCGGCTACCATCTTTCCATGACGACAAGGGTGGCAAACAAGATCCTTCTCAAATTTTAACTTGGACAATCCTTGGATTAAGCCAAGTGAGCTCAACCTAGAAAGAAGGTCAAAGCTCAAATGACCAAGTCTCCTATGCCACTTCCAAAGCTCAGAAGAGGATCCGGCCACCAAACGGCGGGAAGAGCCAAAAGAGTGAGAAAAATCAGCTCGAAAGACACGGCCAAATGGGACGATCCGACAAACAAGATCTCCCTGAGAATCGAGAACTCGAGAAAAACCATGTTTAAAAGCGCACTTCAAAGCCATCCTCAAGGAGTTGCGAAGCAGAGAGCAAATTAAAATGCAAGTTCGAGACCAAAGCAACATCCTTGAGAACAAAGCTCTCGTTAACCCGAATGGTTCCACGAGAGACCACTTTACCTCTACTATTATCCCCGAATGTGATGTACTCTTTGTGTGGCACGGGGTCGAGGCTGGAGAACCATTTAGAACTTCCGGTCATGTGGCGCGAACATCCGGAATCAATGAGCCATGTGTTCTCCAAGCCTCCATCCTACATCAACAGAAAGATATAGGATGAGCAAATGGCACACCATGGGGTTAGTAAACTGAGAAGGATACCGGTGATGCATCATTTGCCCTGAAAAAGTGTTAGGAAAAACACCAAACATGCCATGTCCCATTTGAGGAAAGCGATCACCACGAGAGGGAAAACGTGGTCCGCTAGAGCGTGGGACTCAAAAGCACCGCCGTGAGGTTCATAGTCATATTGACCACGACCTGAACCCGCCGTGCACGACCACCACGTGGTCTCGCAACCTGAGGCCTAGCACCTTGAGGCATTGAACCTCTAGGCCTAGTAGTGCGCCTCGAGCAGGCGGTACATGTACACCATGGGGAGGGGGCGGTACATGTTCCGGTTGTTCAACTCAAACTCACGCTTCTCATCTCTCTTCCTCCTAAAGCAAAACTCAACCAAGTGACCATCCCTATGATAATACTCACAATGGTACACCTCTCTCTTAGGTGTTTGGCTCACTATGTTGTGGGTATGGTTCACTCTTGGAGGTGGCTTGGCTTTGGGAAGGGGTTCCTCAGAGATGGAAGGGAGTGTGTCAAGTGGGTTCCTTAGGTGGTTCGGTTTTGGAATCCACACTTGTTTCTGGGTGGAGCTCTTGGAGGTTCTTCAAACACTCCATCTTTGGTGGGAGGCACAAGTGGCTTAGGTGGAGTGATTTTGAGCAGCTTGGGAGTAGTGGAAGGTTTTTCACTCGGAGGCACACCACTAACTCACCAACTTTGCCATAAAGATCATCACCCTTCCCACCTAAAGCAAAGCCTAATCCCGGTCCACCAATTCCCCTCCTGAATTGGTTGACCACCATGCCAAGTTGCGGCTCACCGCAAGACACCCAACTCAAGATAGTCCGAAGGTATGTGTTTTTCTCCTCGGTACGCACCTTGTCATGCCGACAATTTGCAAGTTCAAGCTCTAAACCCTCACAAAGAGCACACTTAGCCACACTAGTGCTATCTGAGTTGGCCTTTTCAAACAGAGCAAGTTTGGCATTCTTCTCTACCAACTCAGATTGCAAGTCCGAGCAAGACTTGCACGCACTCAATAGAACAGGTGAAGCATGCACACTATCAAAATCATCAACCAACTTAGCGCACTTGGACTGTAGACTAGCAAGATCAGCCATGTAAACGCTACAAAACTCACACTACGGCTCGTCGAGACACTATGGGAGTGTTCTTAACTAGCTCAAGCTCCTTAAGCGCATCTTCTAGCTTAGCCTTGTACTCTTTTTCTATCCCTAGCGGCATGCTTAAGCAACTTATCTTGACGAAGCAAAGTGGCGGTCAAGTCATCAACCTCGGCGACAAGAGCATCGACGGAAGGTGATACCTTAGATGGGTCGTCGTCGTCGTCATCGGGAGCATCGCCGTTGCCGCTCTCCACCTCGTCACCAAGTGCCATGGTGCAGAAGCCTCCGTGGGTGGAGTCGGCGAGGAAGCGTAATCCGTTCAGCTTTGTCCTCGACCTTCCTCTCGGACTCGTCGTCGCTCGAAGAGGAGGAAGCATGCTCGTTGTCGGAGTCGAGGTCGCCGAGGGAGGCGAGGAAGGCGCGCTCTCTTGCCTTGAACTTCTTCACGAACTTGCGCTTCATCGCTTCCTTGTCAAAGCCTCCCTTGGACTTGTACTTGGGAGGTGTACTCGCGCTTCTCCTTGTGCTTGTCGGAGGTGGACTTGCCGAAGGAGTGCTTGTTTCGCTTGGGGGGACAGTTGGCGGCGAAGTGGTCGGGTCGCCGCATCCATAGCATCCATCCTTCCGGTCCACCTCGCCGGCGATTCAAGCGGTTGTTGTGGAACCGCGAGAACCGGGCCGATGACGAGGGCCAGCTCATCGTCTCCGAGCACGTCCAACCGCTGCTCCTCTGTCACCGTGATCAACGAAGACAAGGCAAACATCGCAGAGGAGGGGTTAGTGAAGAACTAGTGACACCGTTATTCGACACCAGCGCCATAGTCGGAGCAGAGGGGTTGTGAAGTTTGGCTTTGGATCCGGTGGTCGATCTCTTGGACTTCAGCTTTTGTCAAGAGCTCGTCCACAGTGAGGGTCTCGTAGTTCTGCGACTCGAGAAGAGCTTGCACCTTTGCATCCCAAACCCTCCGATCAAGAGCATGTAACAACTTCAAAGCTCTCTCATGATCGTCATAGGGCAAGTTTGGCTTGTTCGCACGCATCTTGTTGACAATGAGTGAAAGCGTGAGAACATAGAATCGATGGTCTCGCCATCAAGCTGCCGGAAACTCTCATACTCCCCGCTTGTATGTGTCAAAGAGTCTGGTCTTAATTTGGGGAGTCCCCTCGTGATAGCTCTGTAGCTTCACCCAGATCCTCTCTAGCAGTAGTCAAGTGTCCGACACGCTCAAACTCAGACTCAGAAAGACTCGAGAAGAGAGCATTACGTGCCTCGCTATTGGCATCGTGTTGTTCCATTTGCTCTCGACCAACACGGCGGGGAGAACAACGTAAGCCTCATTCTCACAAATTTCTCATACCCTCGCACCGAGACTGCGGAGATATGCAGACATCCGAATCTTCCAAGTATGGGTAATTGGTTCCATCAAAAAAACGGTGGCTTCCCCGAACCACGAGCCATGTCGCCTTCTCACGGATCAAGAACCGGTTAAGGTGGAATGATCCTTAACCCGCCTCGATACCAATTGAAGGACTGAATACGGCGACCGGAGGGGGGGTGAATGGGAGCCGATCAAAATTTCTTTCGAATGGCCCTTTGTCCCAATCGACCCTCCAAAAACCCAAAACTCACACGTGAGTAGTTCTCGAGTCAACAAGTGATCTGGATGTTCCCGGTAGTCCCCAGGAACACAAATAAACACTCAAGGCAACGAAAAAGCCAAGCGAAAACAAAGAACTCCTCAAGACCGGAAGCGCAACAGACCCCCGAGGTTCGGCGGTTCAGTGCCGAGGTTCAGCAGTAAAATGACTTCGCATGCCAAAAACGCCACACGACCGAGGCTCAAGACCTCTAGTGCCGAGGTTCAGCACTTCTCGAACTTCGACAGAAAATGCTACTGCATCCGCGAGGCTCGGCGCCTCAAGTGCTTGAGGTTCAGCACGGGCTCCAAAGACAAGAACACCAAGAACGAAAATCGCCATGATCTTCAATCCGCCCGATCTCCTCCAAATCTCAACCAATCGCACCCAAATTTGAACCGTGTGTTTCCAAGGCGTAGAGAAGCTCCCTCTAAGAGATCATAGCTTGAGATTGGACGAATCAACGGGAATCACAAAGGGGACGAAGAAAACGAGCAAAAATAGGGCGTCACCAAGAATCGCTTCGATCTCCTTGCACGGGACAAAT
Organism: Chrysopogon serrulatus; assembly: GCA_015844335.1. Classification (NCBI taxonomy): domain Eukaryota; kingdom Viridiplantae; phylum Streptophyta; class Magnoliopsida; order Poales; family Poaceae; genus Chrysopogon; species Chrysopogon serrulatus. Next base: position 390,813 of record JADLZL010003448.1, read on the forward strand.
TGGAGGAAACCCTTCGGTGGAAGTGTTCTCCTACAAGCAAGGATCGAGCAGCAACAAACGGTGCGCAAAATGATCAACCATAGCTCGAGAAATCAAATCAGGAACAAACGGGGGAGAAGAGGGAAAACGAAGAACGCGAAGAACACCAATCAAAACGCGAATCAACACATCAATCTGACCCAACGAGGAAACAAGGAGGATTCGGGACCTCCTTTCCCATGAGTAAACTTGGTTCTTACACTAATTGCAAAGATCAGTGGACCTCTCTCTCACTTAGCACCTAGAAGAGGGAAACCCTAGAAAGGATGAAGAAAAATGCAAAATAGGAGAGGTGAAGGGGTAAGAGAGCTCCCCCCACCATACTTATCGACCGGGGCTTATTCTAAATTCCAGTTTTGCCCTTACATGACACCGAGCGTACTACCTAGCCCAAGGACATTGTAGTACAACTCCACTGAGCCGGACAAATATTTTGATTCGACGGCCACCGCGCCTTCTCACCGGTAGCTTCGCCTCGACGCGACCTCCCGATGCCGCCACGTGCCGCCCCGTCCGCCTCGGGACCTCCGCTGTGGTTTTGTGGTGAAACCCGAAAACCCGCCGGGTGGTTTTGAGGCCCAAACCACCGAAAACCCTCCACCGTTGGTTTTGAGGCCCAAACCAACAAACCGCCCATGTCCTTGCACTTGTCGAAGCCAAGTGCCAAGAACGCGATCCCGCCCCGGCGATTCTCGGGGTCCCTCGGTCCAAGTCTTGATGCGTCCCGCCCTTTCACCGCTCCCGGTCCATTCGGCGCGGCCTGCCATCACTTGACCTTCACCTCGCCCGTCGGCCACCGCCTCCATGCTCAACACCGCACAACACAAGCCAAGGCACATGTGGAACTCGTGGCTTTCACCACCGTCAGTAGCACCCCATCCGAGATGCTAGTAGTTGAATCAATCACTCATCATCACAACTGAACCACAAGTATAAACCTTGTGTTCGCAAACCTCCCCAAAAATAGCGTATATACACACACCCTCGGCCAAAAAAAAAAAAAAAAAAAAAGAACGAAAAGGGACGTAGAACCACAGGGCTCTTCGCTTGGAGCCAGCCCGAAAGTTCGAATGTTTAGGTGCATGTGTACACATTTTGAAGATATCTACGAATTTTGAAAATACCCAAAAATATAGTACGTAGCTTTCACCGTAGTCTCTGAGGCAATTGCCAGGCACACGTACCAGATTGTGGACAAAAGTCAAAGACATGGAGCGTGGATCCGCGCCTGCATGCTTTTATTATTTGGTGTCCGTCGATAGCCACATCACAACATTCTTTCAAGCTATAATTAAATATACATACTAGCCCTACTGCGACGCCCCCTTTTCTTTTGTTAGTTGACCCGGGTTGTCGTGCTAATTATTTCCTTCTTTCTGCGGCTACTCTAGCTACTGTCTGCTTTAACACTGTCACCTTTAATTTTCCAGTTATAGTACATTGGATTAGCACGGGACTATGTGCTGACGTAACATTGACATCAGATTGTAGTCACTGTACAAGAAGACAACCATATATATGGTGAACATGATGTACAAGTATGCTTGTTCCCTCTGGTCCAGAATAACTGCGTGTTTTTTGAGGAGTCAAGTTTTTTTTTAAACTTGACCGAATATATGAAAAATACTAAAAATTATAATGTATGAAAGTATCATTATATATAAATTATTATATATGATGATAGCGTACTTATTTAAGAAAAAAGAATCACATCATCTTTCACTAAAAGAAATGCACATGTCCACTACTTAGTTTGATGTGGTAAGGAGTGAGGTTTCCATTACCTTGTATAAGTAAAAAGAGTTTGGTAATTGACCAGTATATATCAATGCTTATCAGACTAACTGCTTGTAGATAGAGTGCCTACATGGATTTGGCAATGATAGCAAGTATCTTCACGTCCTTATAAATGTCTGCAAGGCCGGAATAATTAATCATGAGCGAGGGCTCTGGTTGGTCTGTAGACTTGCATTGTCGTAGTGAATACGGCTACTAGCTGTAAGAAAGCGAAATGAAAAACTTTCCCCTGCTTCGGCTTTCAAGCACGCTCTCGTTGAATATATTATTGGTTTAGTTATATTAATGCATGGGCCCACGTGTGTTTTGAGATAACAGGGAATCTGTTTGCCCCCACCAATTTGCTTTGTTTATCTTAATCCAGAATCATATCTCTCTGTGCATCATATATTCATAGCGTGCAGCATTGCGCACATATAATAAACAAGGCAATGCTCGGGTACACTTACCCACATTTTTTTTTTTGAAAACAGAGAGAATTTTCCGTCTCTGTGTGTCTGCATATAGCGTGTACATTATTATATAGTTTCAATGACAAAACTGGTGAATCAGGGAATGAAGCAATATATACATATCTGTTGCAATTAAATCTGCGTAACTTAAGTTATGCTCCATGTATCTCTTCACTACAACATCTGCATTTACAGCATATTTTTAATTAATTATCGACGGGTACATCACGTGCTACAAAAAGAACAATATTTTTAAATTCAAGACTAAACAATAGGAGCATCCCTATCAAATCAAGGACATGAATCTAGGTTGACAGGTTCTGCCATCATAAGAAACCCAAAATTGAGTTATGTTGGGGAGTTATGTTGGGACTATTGTCCTTTGTTCTTCTCATTTCTTCTATTTTTGAAGCTGACACTCGATCTTTCTTTTTTTTTTTTGCATGATTTCTCAGTAGAAATTTGTAATGTTGTTAGAGTAACTAAAGAGTTTAACAAAATTAAGTAAACATGGCGATTTTATGAATTGAAAGTCTTGTTCAATAAACAGCAATCTATTTGAAAGTTTTCTGACAAATTAATTTGAAAGCTACACTTAACTAATTTGAACATTGGCGCACGCAAGTGCTACATATTCGGAAGTTCAAATGAATGATCTTTTGGTATGTGTGTACATTAAACCCACTCTAATAAGGTTTTGAAAGTCCTTACTATTAGTGTTTAGTAGTTAGATTTTGTTCAGAAAAAATTCGGCGGTCTCCCCAACTATGTGTGAAGTGTCCCTCAGAATTATTCCATCCTAAATCGGGGCACGCAGACTGTTGTGACCGGCCCCAATGAGTAGTGTACAATGCAAACAAAGCTACCTTATCTTCCAACACCAAACCGAGACACAACATATACTCGCTCTCTAGCTAGCTGTCACAGCAGCAATCCGGTACCATATGTATATACCGGATTCTTCTTCCTCCTCTCCGGTACCACATTGTACATTCGATCATGCAAGAAGTAAACAGGCACACGCCAACAAACAACTCTTTCGATCTGACCGGAGATAACAACCAGCTAATATAGCTAGAGAGGGATAGACACCTAGCTCTCATGACATCACTTGATCAGGCGGAGCTTTGCTGCCAAGTCACTTCAAGGCACAAGATAATACTCCTGATCGATGAAGACATATATATTTGCCACGCATGTACGTATATATATTACTGCTACTACTACACAGATGGATATGGATCGAGACGCATGCATTCGAGTGCTACCAATTATGTGCGGCAGACACATGCACATACATCGATCGATCCATGTATACCAGCTAGCTGACATTGCTTCTTCTCGCTGCATTGCCATGGCCCATGTAACTCCCGCATGATGGTACGTCGAAACACGTAGCGGCGCCTAGCTAGGGTTTCAATTCTTCTTTTTGTGCTGGGCCCACTTACCGGCAAACCAGGAGCGCACATGCATGCACCGTTGCATGCATTGTACCCCACATGAAGGCGACGAAGTTGTAGTAGTGCTACTAGCAGTTTCATCTTATATACTACGAGATTTGAACTGGTTGGTCTCGATGTATCGTACTGGCCGACAAGTTACAAGACATTATCTTGTCTCTCAAAGGCGCCAAATAATAGAAGAGACGCGTCGGGTCACACGCGTAAACTTTTGGGTAACTGCAGGGGAATATAATCGTATTCATCACATATATATATATATATATATATATATATATATATATATATATATATATATATATATATATATATATATATATATATATATATATATATATATAGGTACGCTGGCGGCGCGTACGGCTTTACGACGACAATGATCCACATACGTGTACGTTGTTGTTGACCTTTTCAATACACTGCAAAGGCAGTACTCCATATGTATAATGACCCACCAGCTGCTGGGCCCTGCTGCATGTCGGATCGGAATCAGTTACACTCCATACCACACCATATGGAATGCAAGCAAGCACTGCAATCTTAAAGAGAATATATGTAGGACAAAAGGTCGTTACTACCACCTACCGCTGTGCATAACAATTTGACTTATCTGCTAGCTGTGACGCGCTAGAATGTTATCAGTAGTATTATAGAGTGGTACCCTGTACCTTTCCGGTTGAAAGCACGCATGCTTATTATGCACCTACCAATCATGTTACGTTTGAGTTTAGTTTGTTCCTTGACTGTTCATTTCAAATTAATTTGAGGCGACCTACCTTATATATATGGTTATGGTCTTCAAAAAACTTAGAAAGCAGATGGTTGAGGGAATTATGAAACTAATCCATGCAACTTATTAATTGCTTCCGATCCGACACAATTTAGTTTGGCAGAAATTCAGGCAAATTAGTTTTGCAAAAATGGCTCATGTTGAGAATAATGTAACTTATTACGCATAGACGTTTCCTCTATCTATCCAAGGGTTCCATCGTCAACAGAAATCTAAACCAACCTAGCTCGATCTCTGCTTATGTTGCCATTTTTTAAATAATGCAAAAGAGTTCCAGCTTCGTACTTCTTCATCCAAGAAGAATTAGTACACAAATAATACAAATGCAACAAAAAAGAAGTTCAAAATTATTGACCAATCCAAAAATCATATGGCCATCCATGTAATGTGATGCGAAGTACATTATGACTCTGCTTGTCTCTAAAACCTAACATGCTTCTATGATCTGTTCCTTGCAGTCATCCAAGCGCACAACTGTATCAAATATGTCCCGCTGAAAAGAATCTACAGAAAAAGTTTTCGAAGAATAATTATATTAAAAATTGAATCATTTTTTAACTATAGAGACAATTTATATCTTCATAATCAATAGATAGCTATAGGCACAATTAATTTTTCATTCTCCAAATTGTGTGCATATATTTAATTTTTAAAAAAATAAGAACTGTATAGGTCCTAGAGATTGGAACAAACAGTTAATTGTTTATTTTGAGCCTGGGCTGCTAGATGTAAATGCAATGTGTCTGGGGTTATTAGCTCCCTCTCCATGTTGTTGCACTACCCTACCTCTTGATGTCACTGCACTTCTGGATATCCTTTTGTTGAGCTGTCACCTTACCCGTAGAAGATTAAGTCTTCATGACAATATATAGGAGGCTTTGACAAGTTGGAAGCAACGGCAAATAAGGAGAATAAAGGATCAAGTGGGAATATATATGGCTATGTTCTAAATATAGGGGAGTTGGACATTTGTTGATCCTAAACATAGTGGGAGCACAAACCACAACTTGAACAAGAGTGCATTAGTTCCAGCAAGCAATTCAACACATTAGTTCCAGCAAGCCTTAGGTGTAAAATTGAATTGACCTCAAGACAAAAAAAAAAAAACCATAGAAGTGGCATCATTCAATTGGATGATTGATAATGAATCCAAGAGTAAGCAGCGACATAGATATCGTATTGCTGTTGTTATAGGTCAAGCCACTATGACCTGGCATTGGTATATCAGTGCTAAGTTTTGGCTTAGCCCGGTAGTGTTATTCTTCATACCACAATCGACTTATGACTATATGCTTGACAATAAGGCAGAAGGGTTCACTTCTGAGACAATAATAGTATTACAATTATTCTTTAGATCCTACCTTTTAATCATTAACTGGCACTAAAAATGGATCACTATCGGCTCTAGCACACCGAGCAGGAATGGACCCACGTGGATGATGTGTTGAGTACCAGTAATCTAGCTCTAGATAGATGCCAGTATATATACAGTCCGTGTCCTTTATATATAGCTCGAGGCTAGAGGATCCTAGCCAGTAGCTAACTTAATACAACCTGAAGTAGTGTCGACACTACATGTCTGGTCTAGCGTGGGAGTATAGCAAACACCCAACTTCAATCTCTGTAATCGAGATTCGTGCACTTAATTGGATTGTGACGTGTGAGTGACTGAGCGAGTGACGACTGACGTACGAGCGACCGAATTGAAGGTACCCCGGCAGCCCGGCTCGTCTCCGTCCGCGGCGCAGAATATCAGCTTGAAGAAACATGACAAAACCAAAGGAAAGGAAGCGCCTCATCAGCAGCTCAAGATTCCCTCCCTCCTCGATAAGGCAGTCATCATAGTGAAATAAACAAGCTAAGCGGGGCCGGAGTGTATTTAGGCATATGGATCACTACTACACAAAAGATTTTGCAAGGCACTTGAAAAATGAGCTCGGAGGCGGTTTTAGGAAAAAACCGCCTCGGTTAATGATTCCCAACCGAGTCAATGCCCAGCCCCAATAACCGCCTCGGAAAATATATTAACCAAGGGGTTTTTTAAAAAAAACCGCCTCGGTTAATGGACATTAACCGAGGCGGTTATTAAATTTTCGCCTCGGTTAATGGATTAACCGAGGCGGTTTTCTAAAGATAACCGCCTCGGTTAATATCC
>JADLZL010003449.1:0-19628 GCA_015844335.1 Chrysopogon serrulatus
GTGGTGGTGTGGGCGACTCCTGCGGCGCACCGCCATCGACGTCATGGTGGCGTGGATGGCGTCATCTCGCTCATCCCTTGCCCACGACATGGGCGCTTGGACCTCCTCGAAGCGAAAGCTCGGCCCGACGGTGGTCGGGCGGATGGCGGTGAAGCATTCGGCGCCACACCCTTCTTGAAGGCGTCATCTTGAGGCCAACGTTCGCATCAACGGTCTTTGGATTTCGGCGAAAGCCCCGCCTTTAGTTCTCTAAGGCCGGGGCGATGGCGTCCTCGGCGTCACCCCTTTGTGAAGGCGTTCTTTGAAGAATCTATGTGCCCCGCGGCTCCTCCATCAGCGTTGCTTTGGTCGTCTTCTTTGTTCCTACTTGCGCTTCATGTTCCTCCTCACCGGGTTTGTCTAGCTAGTGTTTGTTGTAGCCGTAGTCTTGGGGTTTGTTGCTTGGGCGGGACGCTTTGCCGCTGGTGCCTGCAGCTTGTCCTCCTCGCCCGTGGTCCGAAGGGTGTTGCCCCTTAGTGACTCGGAGGAGCTTTGAGTGGTCAGTGGTGCTTTGCCACTGTCGATACGGGACGTAGACGGCTACTCACCAGCACGGCTCCCGTCAGGACAAGAGCAAGAAGGACAGATCTGAGTAGAATACAGACCATCCTAGTTAGACGAATAGAAAGTAACCTCTGTAATCAGAATAGAACACTTCCTATGGATCCGACTAGGACTAGAAACCATAGCTCGGCTCTTTTCCTCCGATAAAAAGGAGCCGAGCACCCTCTTTTGTAAATGCATTTAACAACACACGATCGACATCAATCCAAGCGCAAAAGGCCAAGGCCGATGGAGTAGAGCTTTTACTCGACGACGAGGGCTCGAACCGGGATAAACCGTGTGTCTCTTGCGTGAAACCGCCGAAGTTCTAGTGTTCGCCGGGGTCCGAATCAACCGCTACGGGAACCCCGTGGCAGGCTATCGGTGGTCAAACACCCGACACCAGCGCGCCAGTAGGGGCTTTCGGCGAAATCAACGTCAAAGGCTCGACGGACCTACACATGATGATTTTTCGGCGAGATCAACCTTCGTCTTCGGAAGTTTGGGTGCATGGAAGCGCACGAACAAGGAATTCTCCGTGGTCGACTACTTCAAGGACCCGAACCAAAGATACAAGAAATTTTTCCAAGACTCAAGCTCACGGAGGAAGCTGAAAACCCAAATATACAAGACAAAAGCTGAGTTCTTTTCACTACGGTTTCAACAACTTTCGGCACGAATATATCGAGAGTATCACCGGAAGGCAATGGAATCTTACGACCTCGACCAATGGAACATCTTCAAACAAGATAAGTACCCTACCTTCCTTCCTTTTCAATACGGTAAACCTCTAGAAGGAGAAGAACTCGACCATCCATCCAACATGCACGAAGAAGTCTTCATGATAAGGCGGCCTCTAGTACCACCCAGTCCAACCCGACTACGGATCATCGAGGAAGAATCGGAAGGCGATATTCCAACAAATTCCGTCACAAGAGAAGGAGAAACTGACAGCCAGAAAGCAGCAAGAGAAAGAAGAAACAAGAAAAAAGGAGGAAGAAGGAACCGGGTTCATGAGCGAAGAGAAGCATGGCGCAAATATGAAGAAGAGCTAGCCGAGTACAATAAAAAAAGAGCCGAAAAAGAAGTCGAAGAAAGACGAGCTGCGGCAAGGACAAGGCTCGATCCTATCGACAAGATACAAGAATTAATTAATGAAATTGACACCATACAACGACCAAGTGAAGAACAAGCCAGGCTTAGAAGTCTACTCAGAGATACTGCGCAAAGAATACAAGACGACCGAGTACCTCCCCGACACATATCATCTGAACAGACAAGTCAAAGAACTCGGAGGATTTCCGCTTTCGAAAGATTATCAACTCCAAATCATCGAGAGAAGAGCTCAACCTCATCACGATTGGACGAGAAAAAACAAAGGGAAAACAGGGGAAAGATCTCCAACACCACCCGAAGTCCCCCACAGAATTATTTCAAGATATGATGACAGGTGATTCCGACTACGAGACGAGAAAAAGTACCCGACAGATTTCCTTGCTTCGCAGAAGACTACTCACAAATCAAACTACCTCACAAATTTAAACCATCCAATCATTCAAAATATGATGGCAAGACTGAACCAATGCAATGGCTTAGGATTTATTCTCAATCTATAGAACTAGCCGGAGGCGATGACGATATAAAAGCACTATTTTTTCCGATGGCCCTGGAAACACTACCACTCCAGTGGTTCGATAAGTTACGACCGGATCTATCAAAGCATGGGGCGACCTCCAAAAAGCATTTTGCGAGAATTTTTGCAGAATCTTGATCCACCCAATAACGCAAGCCGAGTTGAAAGGTTTAAAGCAAAATCCGAGGAGAAAACCTCGGAGACTTCTATAGAAGATTTGGAGAACTCGAGCACAAGTACATGACATCACCGAGAGAGAAGTAATAGAAGCATTTTCATACGGCCTAAAAGTAAGATGGATGTTTCATGATTTACGGAAGGAAAACCCTCGGACAAACGAGGAGTTCAAAAGAACGATTAAAAAGATGATTACGCCAGAAGAGAAGACAAGAGAAAGATTTCCGGACAACGTAAAACAACTCGAGAAAGGAGAAACAACACGCATGGAAGAAACAACTCGAGCGATCAAAACAACACAAGATGGAACAACCAAAACAACTTCGGGTTATCAAGACAACTCGAGATACCAGGATAACTCAAGGTATCAAGACAATTCAAGAAGATGGAATATTCAAGACAACAGACAAGAATTCCACAACAAAAAGAGATATTCTGACAACATGGTGGCATCCACCGAAAGGAAGAAATTCTACCCGGCAAGAAGATTTGAAGACCTCGAAAATATGAAATGCATCTATCATCCAACAGGAATCCACCCAATGGGAGAGTGTCGCATATTTCAAGAAAAATATATGAGAAAGGACAAACAAGACAAGGAAGAAAAAACAAAGAGAAGAAAGAAGAAGACAACACGGTGATAACGGTTTTCAAAATCCAAGAGCAACGATATCAGTAATATTCTCGGGAGTACCGGTTCTAGGAGCAAACAAGAAGACAAACTTGCTTGGCGAACAATCATGGGCAGCAGAGCCAAGAACACCCGGATATTTAAACTGGTCACAATATCCAATTCAGTTCTCACGGGAAGACCAATGAACAAGTGTTGGGAACGTAGAGCTATATCCATTAGTACTCGGACCAACAATTGCCGCCATAACAGTAACCAAAGTACTCATCGACGGAGGAGCAGGACTCAATATCATATTTGCAGACACCCTGAAGAAAATGGGAACAGAATTCTCAAAAATGATCACACCTACAAAGCGTACCTTTTTATGGGATAGTACCCGGGAGACCGGCTATGCCTCTCGGACAGATTACACTTCCAAAGTAACATTTGGAACTCCTACAAATACGGGGACAGAGATCATCAAATTTGAAGTTGTAGATTTTGAATCATCATATCATGCGATATTAGGAAGACCGGCGCTAGCAAAATTCTTGGCAATACCACATTATCCATATCTACTACTCAAGATGCCAGGACCACACGGAGTACTCTCTCTCAGAGGAGATCTAAAAAGAGCATATGAATGCGACGTACAAGCAATACAAATATCCTCAAAAGTACAAGGTGAAATCAACTCGGCAAAGAGCTTGAAATAAAAACGAAGAACTAGAGATACCCGGCCAAAAACAAAATACACTCACCACAGGTGAGGGGAGAGGGCACCAAAAAGATTGATCTAGGGACGGGTGACCCATCAAAGACTACCACAATCAATCGCCAAGACTTTTGCCTATCAAATAGGAACTCGCGCTCACCAACTTCTTACGGGACAACAAGGATATATTTGCACGAAACCCTGCAGATATGCCCGGAGTCCCAAGGGAGTTGGCTAAGCACAAAATTAAAGTCAACAAAGGAGCAAGACCGATCAAACAAAGACTACGACGTTTTTCACCAGAAAAAAAGGAAGCAATAAAAAAGAAATAGCCCGACTACTAGCGGCGGGGTTCATTAAAGAAATCTTGCACCCAGATGGTTGGCAAATCTGTTGTGGTACACAAAAGAAACAGATGAATGGCGTATGTGTGTCCGACTACAGATCTCAACAAACATTGTCCAAAGGACCCTTTCGGATTACCAAGAATTGATCGGATAGTGGATTCAACGGCAGGATCAGCTCTATTATCCTTTCTAGATTGCTACTCGGGATATCACGGATTGCACTAAAAGAAGAAGACCAAAGCAAAACTTCTTTCATTACACCTTTCGGCGCCTATTGTTACAAAACAATGTCTTTTGGACTCAAGAACGCAGGAGCAACATACCAAAGAGCAATCCAGACTTGTTTGGGAGATCAAATTGGAAAGAACGCGGAAGCATATGTAGATGACGTAGTCGTCAAAACAAAGAACCCAGACTCTTTGATTGAAGATCTACAATAAACTTTCAACAATCTCAAAAGATGGAAGTGGAAACTTAACCCCAACAAATGTGTATTTGGCGTATCATCGGGGCAACTACTCGGATTTTGGTGACCAAAGAGGAATTGAAGCAAGCACAAAATAAATCAAAGCAATAACCGACATGGGCCCACCGGCCCAGATATCAAGGATCTACAAAAACTAACAAGGTTGCATGGCAAAGCACTCAACAGATTCATCTCAGACTAGGGGAAAAAGGCTTACCTTTTTCAAATTACTAAAAAAAGCGGAGACAAATTTACTGGAACAAAGAAGCACAAGAAGCCTTCGACAAGCTAAAAGCATACATCAGCACATCTCCGTATTAGTACCACCAAAGAAAGACGAAGATCTCATGCTCTACATCACTGCAACTACTTCAGTAGTTAGCACGGCTATTGTGGTCGAAAGAGAAGAACAAGGACACATTTACAAAGTACAAAGGCCCATTATACTACATAAGTGAAGTACTCACGGTATCAAAAGTGAGATATCCTCACGTGCAAAAACTACTCTACGCGATACTTATAACTTCAAGGAAGCTCAGGCATTATTTTGAATGTCACAAAGTAGTCGTCGTAACAGATTTTCCACTCGTAGACATCGTAAGAAACCGAGACTCAACAGGACGAATTTCAAAATGGGCAGTTGAACTCGGAGCACTCAAGATAGAATTCACACCAAGAAAAGCAATCAAATCTCAAGCATTGTCCGACTTCATTGCAGAATGAATTTGAAATACAACAACCTACTCCAAACGCCATCCTAGACCATTGGAAAATGTACTTCGATGGATCTCTAAAACTAGGAGGGGCAGGGAGGAGGAGTACTACTTATCTTTTGATGGAAAACAACTCAGATATGTTCTACAAATTTTATGGCAAGCCACCAACAATGAAAGTAGAACGAAGCACTCATCCACGGCCTACAAGTCGCAACATCACTTGGAATCAAAAGATTACTAGTCTACGGAGATTCGGCAAAGTAGTAATCAACCAAGTCAATAAAGAATGGGATTGCACCAAGGAAAACATGGATGCCTATTGCGCAGAATCGAAAAGCTTGAAAAGAATTTTCAAGGTCTAGAAATACATCATATATTACGAGATTCAAATGTTGCAGGTGATGTGTTAGCCAAACTAGGCTCGAGATAGGGCAAAAGTACCCAATTGGAGTTTTTGTAAAAGAATTAAACAAACCATCTATCAAGACAAATCGAAAAAGAAGACGAGAAGAAGAAGACAGAGCAAGAGCAAATTCTAATGATCGCCATTGCACAACTCAACATGGATGCAAGTATTCATAGATTACATCAAGGAAAAGAAGTTACACGGAAATAAAAGCGAAGCAACTCGGGTAATCGGAAAAAGCAAAAACTACGTCTTATTAGGAGATAATCTTTACAAAAAGAGCAAAGCATCATCGGGCGTATTATTAAAATGCGTACCAACAACGAGAAGGGAAAGAAATATTATTAGAAATGCACTCGGTGTGCTGCGGAAATCATGCATCTTCAAGGACACTAGTCGGAAAAGCTTTTCGATCAGGATTCTATTGGCCAACAAACATTAAAAGATTTGAAGCACTAGTCAAATCTTTGCAAAAAGCGTCAAATGTTTGCAAGACAAGCACACGTTCCACTCACAATCTAATATGCATCCCACCGGCATGGCCGTTCTCATTTGGGGGGCTTGATCAAGTCGGACCACTTAAGAAATCCAAAGGAGGGTTCGAGTACATCTTCGTGGCCATCGACAAGTTCACCAAATGGATAGAATACAAGCCATTAGTAAAATACAGCTCGGCCCAAAGCACAAGAGTTCATCCAAGAAATTATGCATGATTTGGGATGCCAAGCGGGATAATTACAGACCTAAGATCACCATTCACAGCTAATGAATTCAAAAGCTGGGCTCAAGGCTATGGATTTAACATTGACTATGCATCGGTGGCCCATCCTCAAACAAACGGTCAAGTAGAAAGAGCCAACGAACTCATCTTGGCGAGGATTAAAACCAAGACTATATGAAGACCTCAAAGACTACCGAGCAAAATGGATAGATGAACTACCCAAAGTAGTCGGGGACTAAGAACTCGAGATAAGCAGAGCAACCGACTACTCACATTTCTTCTTGGTATACGGATCGGAAGCCGTATTACCGGTAGACTTAATATGGACATCCCCCAAAATTGAGCAATATAACGAAGGAGAAGCGAGAGGAAACCGTAAGACTAGAAATCGACGGCTTAGAAGAAGTCGAGTCAATGCAACCTTACAATCGACAAGATACATGCAAGGACCGAGAAGATATTACGATAAAAGTGTTCAACCAAGGACCCTACAAGCCGGCGATCTAGTTCTCGGGAAAATACAAAAACCGGATGGAAGACACAAACTACTCGCCCATGGGAAGGTCCCTTCATAGTAACAAGTAACAGGACCAGGATCCTACGAACTGATGACTGAAGACGGAGTCCCAATAAAAAATTCATGGCACATCTCTCAATTACGACGATTTTACGCCTAGACATGTACTACTTCCTTCAACAAAGATTCATAAGAAAGATTACGGTATCCCGGCTTCTTTCGGAACGGATCCCGACTTCCCGGGCAAACCCCGATGAGAGCAAAAAAAAAACGCTTGACCCCCCGGGCAAACCCCGATGAGAGCAAAAAATCGCTCAACCCCCCGGGCAAACCCCGATGAGAGCAAAAAATCGCTCGACCCCCCGGGCAAACCCCGATGAGAGCAAAAAAAAACGCTCGACCCCCCGGGTTGTTTTCACAACACCGATGAGAGTACGGTTAAAGAAGTCAACACTCGGCCTATCCTATCTCCTTTTCAGGACTAGATGAGAGCAAAAAGAAAGCTCGACCTGTCCCGACTTCTAGATAAAAAGAACTCGGATGAGGGCCTACGGTCCGAACTATTTGTTGAAGTGCAAAATGGCTACAACTTAGCCTGAGCCCAACTATTCCGGGTTGTTTTCACAACACCGATGAGAGTACGGCTAAAATAAAGTCAACACTCGCCCTATCCTAGCTCCTTTTCAGGACTAGATGAGAGCAAAGAAAAAGCTCGACCTGTCCCGACTTCTAGATAAAAAGAACTCAGATGAGGGCCTACGGTCCGAATTATTCGTTGAAGTGCAAAATGGCTACAACCTAGCCTGAACCCAACTATTCCGGGTTGTTTTCACAACACCGATGAGAGTACGGCTAAAATAAAGTCAACACTCGCTATATCCTAGCTCCTTTTCGGGACTAGATGAGAGCCAAGAGAAAAGCTCGACCTATCCCGACTTCTAGAGAAAAAGAACTCGGACAAGGGCCTACGGTCCGAACTAATCATTAAAGACGGCTACAATATTAACTATTCTTAGATGGATTCACAACGTCAAAAGGAGTACAACAGATATCAAAATATTCAAACATTTCAACACAAAGAACAAGATATTTGGCCAGGATTCAAGAAATTTTATCCGAGAAGACAACAAAGTTTCATTACAACAAAAAGTTTACTACTAATGATCATCACCATCATCAAGACGCACCGGCGTAATCTCTACAAGATCGGTAAATTCTCGAGCTAAGGGCGTAACCAGGCAGCTTCAGATTCCACGAGTGCTTGTTCATCCTCGGGAGTATGAGTCCCATCCATCACTCTACCAAGAGGAAAGTTGGGATCAACCACTCGGATGCGAGCCAAAACACCACGAACACCAAGCAACACTTTGCATCCTTGGCAAAGTTGATGGTCCGCTTTCGGTCGGTCGAGGAAGGAACCGAACCCAGTCGGACCAACATCTTCAGGCCTCCTCAAAGATAGTGGCTAGACCTCGCCTTTAACTTCAGCAAGGTTGACCACCTGTCTTCGAAGCCTTCGAGACGAGCGGACCAGTCTTCAATCGATGCCTTAGCCTCGCAAAAGATCTCGATCGGCACCACGCCCTAATCACCGAGCACGGGCTAAAGTTTCTTCAAAGATCCGCCTTTACCTTCTCCGAATCATTGCGGAAGGTTTTCACTTCAAGCTTCAAAGCTTGGTCTCTTCCGAGTACTTTTTCTTCAAAGCCGCAAAAGAAAGAGAAAAGAAGTCGAGAAAAAGCGGCGACAAAACTATACGCAACAAAAAAGCATTTACAAAATACCTTGAAGATCCCCAGAAGCTTTTTTTTTCTCGGAATCAACAAAGAAGAAAGAACCGAGCTCTCAAGGCAGTCTCCGAAGATCGACGTCCTTGACGCTCTTCATCAAGCGCCCGCCGCAGAGAAGCCGACTCATCCAACAACTTCTTTTGAGACTCGACGACGAAAAAAAGAGGTCGAGAATCATTGACATACTCCCGCACATAAAAAAAAAAAGAACGATAAAAAAAAAAAGACAAGACAAGAAATAAAGCAAACAAGTCATCCTACCGGAATTGTTCGAGAAAAAGACTTGAATTCAGCCTCAAGCTTCTTAAGGCGGGAACTCGGATTGAAATCCTCCTCCGAGATCCCGCACGCCTTCAAATCACGAAACGTAATCCCAAGGAGCATAAGAAGGAGACAAAGAAGGAGAATTCCCAACCCTAGAAGAAGTCAAGGGCTGGGCAAGAGGCAACTTTTTCTCGCCACAAAAGCGGTCGAATCAACCGCTTATGCCGACCAAAGAAAGAAGAAGTCCCAAAGAAGAAGATGAAACCACCACCGGGATGAGAATCCATGGCCGGATGAGGATCGGGCACGTGACGCCCGACCCATAGCTCCAACACTCACGGTCCTCTCAGAATCAGAGGCCGAAGCTAAAGACCTACAAGAACAAAAAAAGCTAAAGACAAATGACACCAAAAGGAGGGAAAGAAGTCGGCACTGACCTAGGAGCACGGCGAATAGCAAGACGAGGACGAGGAGGCGGAGGCGGCATAATCACATCTAAACCCACCAACAACTCGGCGGTGGAAGGAGGAGGACCCGGCAAGGACTCCAAAGCCAGAGAAGGAGAGGAAGTCGCACGAGGGCTACAAAAAGCCAAGTCAGAACAAAAACAACAAAGAAGTATGTATACCAAAGCCAAAAAGACAACACTTACCGACGAAGAAGAGGAGAATCATCAACATCCTCAGCCTCATCTTCAAAAAGAAGAACAGATACACCGCCTGCAAAAGAGAAGAATCAAGACTACTTTCCAAAAAAGAGCGAATAAAAGTAAAACCAAACAACCTCTCACCTATCAAAAGGTTACCTGATGGCTGAGGGGAAGGAGAAGAACGCGCCCGTTTCTGAGCTGCTGAAGAGGAAGAATCCCCCGCAGCAGGCCTCTTGGCACCAGCACGAGTAACTCGAGGAAGGGTCACCGGCTGGTAAGGAACATATTCAATAGTTTCCCTCACAAAAATACCCGGTAAATCAACTCGACCTTCGGATACCTGGCCAGAAGCCGAAGGAGCAGCCAAAGGAGCAGGCGGAGGAGCAATCTCCCCATCAACATAGAGAGAGGCATCAACGTTAAAATCCCTGCCAAAAGGCTTCAAAAAGACAAGAAACTAGTCAATCTCAGTCAAAAAGAACTCGGAAATACAGATATAAATAGGAAGAAACACTTACAGCAGGGGGAGGCTTATCAGCAGAGTACTCGAATCCAATCATTGGGACCACCGACGCGCCTTTCAAAATCTTCTGGAGACGAACAAGCATCTCTTCATCTGACAACTCGGTCGTGGCCACCATACGAGAGGGATCCTCGGCACCCGAGTACTCAAAGCCAAAATTCTCACGCGCCTTCAAAGGTTGTACTCGGCGACGGAGGTAACTTGCCACGATAGCAAAACCGGACAAGCCATTTACGCTTCAAGTACCTAATCCTACTAAAAAGAGGTTCAAGAAGAGACAACTCGGCAGAAGTGAGCTGCTCTTTCTCCCACCGATCATTAGGAACAGGCGGGACCCCCGAGTAAGTTTGGAGTGCTGGAGCACCAGCACCTCCATCAAGATTACCGGCATAAAACCACTCGGACCGCCAATCCTTCACGGAGTCAACAAGGTCATAGTCAAAGAAGTGGCTCGACTTACGCCCCTGCCGGAATTGGATCCCACATCCACCAAGGGCGTGGAGGGAATCAGTCTTGGGCTGCGGCTTGAGACGGAAAAGAAAACGGAAAACATTAAGAGAGGGAGGAATGCCAAGGAAAGTTTCACAAAAATGGACAAAAACAGAAAGATGAAGAACCCCATTCGGGGTAAGATCATGAAGAGAGATGGAAAAGAAGCGAAGAAAACGATGGAGGAAAGAACAAGCCGGCAAACAAAGCCCGGCACGAACAAAAAGAAAAAAAAAGCACAATCTCCCCGGGCGAGGAACGGGGACACGATGCTCACCCGGCGCAACCCAACCGGAGAACTCCTTGGGCTGGATCATACCCAAATCCTGCAGCTCAACTAAATGCTTCTCTTGGGTAGTCGGGGCGGGGAAGTTCTCTGTGATGGCCTTCATAGCAGCAAACTCGGGATTCAGCTGCTCGTCGACCTCCTCCTCAAGAACAGACTTCTCAACTACCGACTTCTTGGAAGCCACCTTCTTCCTTCCCATGCAACGAATCAAGCACCCAAACTAAGAAGAGGATGCGCGGCGGCAATGCAAGAGCAAAGATTTGGGGATTTTTTCTATGGCGCTAGGGTTTCAGGAAGCAAAGGCAAGGTAAAGAAGAAGAACAGTAAACGCAGCCAATTTATAGACCGGTCTTAAAAGGCCCACTTAAGGGGCAACGGTAAAAAGGCCAACGGATACAAGACGCAGTAACAGGAAAGGCCCAGTAAACGCTTAAATCACGGAATAACGGTCTTTATCCCGTTACCCACCAACGATAAAATACTGTGTCGTTACAAGGAAAGATAGCTTTACCAATATTACCATAACAAGTCGACCCAAAAGAAGACGGCCACCAACAACTCCAGTCGAAGGAAGCCAGTCAACTTCTGAGCCAAAACAAGTCTACTAAAAGATATACAATCTTCATATCAATCAAAAACAAGTCGGCTCGAAGGCGGACAGCCATAAACTCAGGACAAAACAACTCGGATCATTGATCAAATATTCTCCAGTATTACAGGATACAAGGTTACAAGCCTTACAAGACCCATCGAATTCAGAAGAAATCTAAAGCAATAGCTACAAGGAACCCAGTGGAATTCTGCCATAGAAAACAATTACGCAGAATCCAAGACCGTCCTTGTTACAGACCCAAACTACCTCTAAGGCAATGAGCCGAGCAGATCCAAAGCAACCTTGATACACCAACACAGTGCATTCAAGATTGCCGAAAAGAGCATTGACTGATCAAGCATCACATCGGGCCTCTCCAAGAACAAGTCGGATCGAACCCCATGTGAACAAGAGGGCTCCAGCTCTGCGTTGGCCGGTCGCTGCTTTGCACCGCACAGCTAGAGGACTGTGCGGATCGGCAACCTTCCCACACAGAGCATATGTCTGGCAGAGTGGAAAAGAAGAACTAAGAGTGCAAAATGACCCAGCATAAGGCACATCTCAAGACTTCTTCTACCTACCAGAACGAGCCTCCAATCACAATGCTACTCCGGGATTAGTCTGCCTCTAATCCCTATCTCAAGAATTCTTCTACCCACTAAATAGACCATATTGGAAGAACAAGAAAGAAGACCGGGGGCTGTTCAACCTCGCAAACTATCATTGTCACAAGAACAGGAAGAAGCATACCACAAGACTCTGAAAACAACCGAAAGGGAAGTGCAATTTATAGGCCAAGATCGGTGTACATGGACCAAGCTCACCAACTCAGAGAAGCATTGACAAGGACAATAAAAGAAGGCAGTAAAGAGAGCAAATGTAAGAGTATATTCCGGACATATCCCAAAGACAAAAAAGCCTTTATACCACCAGCTGCCAACGCCCAACCATAAAAGCAGACATAAAGGACAGTAAAAGCAAAGTCACGAGCCGTCGTCCGTTTCCTACATAGAAGAACTCGGAAAAAGCCCGGGGGCTGCAGCTAAGGAAGAACTCGGAAAAAGCTCGGGGGCTGCAGCTATCTCGAAAAAAGCTCAGAGGCGACAGCTAAAGAAGAACCTAACTACTTTTCAGGAAAAGAATTCAAGCTCAGGAGCTACAACTTCAAAGCCATCATGCTATTCTAGACCCTCCAGCTCTTTGTTCCAAAAAGCAAGAGGCTCGGGGGCTACACTCATTGAGTGCGCCAATAGGCGCACGTCAGTCAAAAAGCCACCACCCGACTACTTTTGGGCTACAACTTCAAAAGACATCGAGCTACTCTGACCCTCCAGCTCTTTGTTCCAAAAAGCAAGAGGCTCGGGGGCTACACTCAATGAGTGCGCCTATGGGCGCACGTCGACCGAAAGCCATCGCCCGACTTCTTTTCTGACAAAAACAACTCGGACGAAGGCTCGAGGGCTATAGGGCATACACCCTTAACTTTTTTCTTTGTCTTAAGATCCTCCAGCTACTTAAATAAGTAGTAGGAGGCTCGGGGGCTACACTCAATGAGTGCGCCTACGGCGCACAAAAGGGAACAATTCTTCAACTAGACCACTTCGAAGCATCACTCCCGAAGCAAAAGCGCTCCCCGAGTTCTACTTGAAATGCTCGGGGGGCTTGTCGTCTGGGGACGTAGACGGCTACTCACCAAAGACGGCTCCCGTCGGGACAAGAGCAAGAAGGACGGATCCGAGTAGAATACAGACCATCCTAGTTAGACGAATAGAAAGTAACCTCTGTAATCAGAATAGAACACTTCCTATGGATCCGACTAGGACTAGAAACCATAGCTCTGGCTCTTTTCCTCCTATAAAAAGGAGCCAGAGCACCCTCTTTTGTAACAGACGAACAACACACGATCAGACATCAATCCAACGCAAAAGGCCAAGGCCGACTGGAGTAGAGCTTTTACTCGACGACGAGGGCTCGAACCAGGATAAACCGTGTGTCTCTTGCGTGAAACCGCCGAGTTCTAGCGTTCGCCGGGGTCCGAATCAACTGCTACAGGAACCCCGTGGCAGGCTATCGGTGGTCAAACACCGACAGCCACCGAGGAAGCATCTCCGGCGGTTGGTCGTTGAGGTCGCTGAGGTGGGGACGGATGCATGGCCGTCGTGCCTCTATTCCGGTGGATGCTTTGCCACCGAGGTGCTTTGCCACCGAGGACGCGTCTCCGGCGGGTTTGCCGTTGAGGTCGCTGAGGTGGGGACGGATGCTTGGCCGTCGGGTGTTCGGGCGGATGCTTTGCCGCCATCTGTTTCGTCTGCGGCTCCTTCACTACTGGCTACCTAGGTGTTGAGATATGTTTTTGTATTAGGCACAGTTCTTGGGGTTGTTAGGTGGAGGGTGCCCCCCTCTCATATTTCTTGCTTTGTGTTTGTGTTGTGGACTTCGTTGGTAATCTATGGATTACTTGCGAATCCATTGTACCGGTGACTCTGCCGTTCTTTCGGCTCTTCTTCTTAATGAAATACACGTGAAGTCGTGTTCTCGAAAAAAAAAAAGTCGTCGAGCTGTGCCCAAATTTTGATGGAGAATATGAAAAGTGCAAGCTGAGAGAAATAGAAGTCTCATTGATGGCTACGAATAGGATGTTATATTTTATTGGATTGTTTCTTTTGATAAGGATAGGACAGGGTTTCTGTGTTCTCCTCTTGTTTATGTATGGAATTTCTTTGACGGTTACTTCTCTGAGCCAGCATTCTTAGTTCTCTGTTGTATCTGAACATACTGTTGCTATGAAAAATCAATATGTTTTTATGTCATTGGAGTTGGAGAGCATGGATCACAAATGAAAGATCACTCGTATGAGTTGAAGGCTAAAAAATAGTACAACAGTTGATATTATTTAGAATCACTTGAACAGTAACTCCTATTAAAAAATCATTTGGTAAAAGCATGACTACTCCAATTTTGCTAGAGATTTGATACTTCATCAAACTGTAGTTTTCTAACAGATACTCCAATGTTGCTGGATTTGGTACTTCATTAAACTGTAGTTTTCTAAGCATCTTGATGAAGACCAAGTGTTAAAACTAGTATATCCTCCTTGGGTCGGATGCCATGGTTGAAACTGATTACCTTGCGCGGTTGGTGACATCATGATATGAGACTGGTTATTTTTGTTCAATCTGTAACAAGGTTATTGTCTATAAAGAAATTAAGTGCTTAGTCATTTGGTACTAAATCATCATCATTCATATGTGTTAGGATTGCCTGGTTGTGAGGACAACTAATTAGCCATTACTGTTGAAGCTAGTTCTCTTTTGCCTGCTTGTTAGGAGTAAAATTAGTTGAAGCTTGTGCCCTGTTCAACTTGGAGTGTGAGCAGTATGAACTTGAGCAGGATCTGAAAGTCAAGTATGTCTCAAATCAATCAAAGTTAACTGTAATTAGGGCATGCAACGTGACTTGTATGACAGGCTGAGATTATTGTGCGGCAAGAAGCCAGGCTGGAGTATTCCCGTTTTATTTTGAAATTTAAATGGGAAGATCCCCGGTTGGAAAAAAAAAAAAAAAAGAAGCCAGGCTGGAGAACGGAGATGAAGGAAAATAGCGTCCTCATGGGAACGGCTTCTAGCAAAGACTGGAGTTTGCTAGACCAGAGCTGCAATGGGAGTTTATTAAGACTGAAGATTGCTGTCAGTTGTAATGCCTCGTTCTTGTTGAAATGTTTGCACTGGTTATTGCCCACTAGACCAACTGCCTTGCACGACTGAAAACTATATATGCTAATCATGCCATCTAGTAGGAAGAAAATAGATCATAACTTCGCCCTGGACGCTATGGGTGTGTTTAGTTCTTCTGCGAACTTCTGGCCTGGCTAGAATCCTAGCCTGAGCAGCCTAAGCCTGCTCCAACCAGGCCAATCCTTACTTGTTTGGTTGTTTGTACTGCGTTAGCCTGTCTAGCACTAAAATGTGTTTAGTTGTCCGATTTATTCTGATATAGTTACCTCTTCTCTAAATTGGTAAGCTTACCCTCTTTGTGACATTTTATCGAACAAGTGGTGGTCATACTCGTGAGCATGGCACATGGCAGTAGCGAGGTGAGCAGCATGAGTAGGGCGAGCACAACGAACAGCAGGGCGACCATGGCAAGCAAGCAAGCACAACAAAGCACAGCAAGCAAGCACGATGAGCACGGCAAGCAAGCACGACGAGCACGGCAACCACGAGTGCGGCTCTGGTCTTCCTCCCAACGTCGATTGCATAGTTGTATTCCCATTCGTCTTCCTTCTTGCATAGCCGAAGAACCTGGCTGCGGTACGGGTGGCCAGTACTGCTGCGCCGGCGGTGGTGTTGCGCACGCCGTGGGCGCCGTGCTCACCGCCATCTTCCAGGGCGTCATTGCGCTGCTCGCCTCGCCAGCAGTCCAGCTCTTCCGTGCGGTCGTCGTGGCCGTCATGAGCTCGTCCGCGCAGCCATCTGTAGCTCGTCCGCGCGGCCGTAGCGGCCGTCCTGTGCTTCACCGCGCGTCACGAGCTCCTCCATGCGGCCGTCGGGAGATCCTCCGCGTGGACGTTGCGGTAGCATGTGCTCCTCTGTGCGGCCATCGTGGGATGTGGTAGTGCCGGACACGGACGGGGATGCAGTGCCGGAGATGGGGACGATGGAGAGGCACAGAGAGGGACGGCGAGGAGGAGCTGCTCGATGGTACCGGGGAGGTGAGACGAGCGGACTCGCGCGCTGGCTCGGGCTTGGCTCCAGGAGAACGGCCGAATCGGCCGTTCGAGGGGACTGAACGGTAGTTCAGGTGGTTGGTCTCCGGTGGTAGAGCCAACCGGTCATGAGTTCGAGCGGAGCTCAACTCATGATTTCCCACCGGGTTTTTCCCCGTTAATAATAGTCTCCACTTGGATCAGTTCTAAGCATCTGCCTTTCACGTGTGAAGCCACAATAGGATCGTGACGTGTCCGTCACCTACGGAATCGGAGGATTTCGGTGATCTCAAGAAGGACGTGGTCTTCAGATCTGAGTGTGGTTGTAGGTTTGTTTGTACACGGATGGTGTGAGTTGTGTGTATGTGTGTTGAATGGGCGTGCGTGTGTGCGAGCAGATACTACTGCATCTACCATGATGAGGCGTCAAAAAAATCGGCCGTTCGATCCCAGCTAGGCTCGAGCGTCTGGTGGCCCATCCGAGCCGGGCTTTAATCCAGTTTAGGTAACCAAACAAAGCAAAAAACCGACTCAGAGAACCAGGCTAGGAGTTGGACACCCAACCAAACACACCCTATAAGGCTAATATTTTTCTACAGTTTCTTTATGTCCTTCAACAGCCCCGTTATATACATACTTACTCCGTTCTAAATTATAAGTCGCTTTCACTTTTTTTTATACATCCATTTTGCTAGATATAATAATGTGTATAAATACATAGTAAAATAGATGAACCAAAAAAATCAAAACAACTTACCATTTGGAACAGAGGGAGCATTTGGTTAAGCAACTAAAATGACCGTTAGGATTTATATTTTGGCAATTTAATAAAACTATAGAAATATACTAATATATACAGTTTCTTCTGTCTCGTAAAGTGTGACTTATGTTTATATTATTTTTCAGATTTGCACATCTTGTCGCCAACATAGACGTGCATATCTTTTAATTAAGAGGAACGAAATAAATATATATGCACATGCCTGCACCAGGAAATATTTTACAAGTATTCAGCGATAATCTACAGCTTCGAGCAAACCTGTTGAGGTCGTCGAACAAACATTCCCCCAGATAGTATAAGATCCACTATCCAAAAAAAAACAAGATCATCGCGAAAGGGGCTCTAGCCTAGTGGTCGAGCACTTGAGTAGCATCCAGCAGTGCGGATTCGACTTCCCGTGGAAGCGAATTTAAACAGATCTGCGTTAACTAAAAATTAAAAAAATAGGCTTGGTTTTTCGTAACATCCCGTGTTTTCGGAACACCAAAATTCTGAACTTTTTAAAATTTTTCTTGCAATATGTGAATCATATAGTTGCTAGGTCTAACCTAGGTCAAACCTGAGAGGAGTATGCTAGTGAAACGTCGCATACATATAGATTTGGTTGTAGGAGAGTGCCGTACTCTTAGGTTGGTTTCGCGTTTTGCATTTTGTTGGTGTTGGAGTGCACGAATCCTAGTGAATTTCGAGACTCATCAAAAGGAAAAATTCCTTTTCCTTTTCACTCGAATTCTTATCATCCTTTCAAGCAACCCTAAATCTACATGGGGAAACCTAATCCTAATCCTCTCTATCACCTTATGTTACCACCCCATGTCCCCTCCTTGGAAGCCATCTATAGTTTCTTTCAACTTCTCCTTCTAAAAATTCAATTCGTAAAAGGGAAAGGAACTTTCCCTTATTTTTCCCAAACCAGCCATCTCTTCTTGTTGGGCCAGCAGCCCACTTGGCCTCCCCATCCCGCAGGCCCACACCCGAGAGATCCACTCCGCCCGGGCTGGCCTACTCGCCACTCCCTCTCTCCTCGCGGGCCCAGCGGAGCAGCCCGGCTTGACTAGCTGCCCCTGCCCCCAAAACCCTAGAGCTGCGCGGCGCTCGGGGCAAAACCACCGCCGCCGCCGCTACGAGAGCCCGCGCCCGGCTTCCAGCGCTCTGGGATGGCGCCCGCGCGTCCAGCGATCGCGGACGCCGAGGTGCATCGCCGTCCGGCGCCTCGGTGCCCCTGGCGCCCGTGCCTATAAACGCGGCCGCCCGCTGCCCCGCCCTCTCTCTTGCATGCGCCGCCACTCTGCTCCTCCTTCTCCCTGACCTTCTCCTTCCCCCAGCCACCGCCGCCTTCTTCTGCTTGCCCCGCACCGAGCCATCATCGCCGCGCGCTGCGCAGTTGCGTTGCCACGCCACTCCTCTTCCACATCTGCGCACACCGCTTCTCCCACCACGCCCGCTTCTCCCGCTTGCTCCCATGCGCGCATCGCCCTCCACCTTGCTCACCCTTGCGCCAGCCGCCTCGCTGCTGCCGCCGCTGCTGCGCCAGGCGAGCCAGCCCTCGCAGACAGCTGCCCGCTGCCGCCCTAAGTTTGGCACCACGCCGCCCACCGCGCCGGCCGGGCAACGCCCTCCGTCTCCGCCTCACGCCGCGCCCGGCCGCTGCTGCCACGCCGTGCTAGCCGTGCCGCACCGAGCGCTGGCTGGCCGCGACGTGCCACGCCACGCTGCGATTGGCCGCGCCGCCTCCCGTCGATTATGCTCGCGACGCAGCGGCGCGGCAACGCTTAACATCGACCGCGACGCCGCCCACGGCCCCGGCCCTACCTTGCCACGCACCGTCTATGCCACGACCGGGCGGTGCCACCACTACAACATCAACCTTCTCCTCTTCACTTCTTTGGGCGCCCCGCGACACAAAGAAAGCAACGCCCCAGCGAGCTCTACCACACTGCCTCGCCTCACCGACACGCCGTCACGGCTCCATCGCCTCCGGTCTCCATGCCATGGCCGTCCTTGCTGCAAGATGCTGGAGGATAGCAGCAGCGCCCTGCCACCTCGCCGAAGCCCTCTCGCCGCTGGTGAGCCTTCCCAAAGTCCAAAGCCTCCACCTTTTTCGCAGCGGTGAGCACACTGGTGCGACTCCAGCCTTCGTCTTTGTTGTTCTCTCTGCCCGGGGAAGTCCGGCCCCTGCCGAACCTCAGCCGGAGCTCCGCCACTTTCCGCGGCCCTGCTGCCCGCTCCGGCCAGCAGCAGCTTGCTCTGGCCAGCCAGCAGCTAACTCTGGCCAGCCACAGCCAGCCACGGCCAGCCGCTGCTGGCCAGCAACAAGCCGCAGCTGGCAGAGGTGGCCACAGACGGCCAGTAGCTGGCCAGAGGTGGCTACCGGGCCCACGGCTGGCCAGGGCCAACCTGGTTGGCCACAGCCCCTCCTTCCACCTCCCCGGCGCCCGCCGGGAACCTCCCGGCCGCCTTCTTCCCCGCAAGGTCGAACCCCCGAAACCTCGCCGACGCCACCCTCGGCGTCGGCAAAGCCCTTGCTTTTTCATACCATATACTCACATGTCGCACTTTATCATATCTATGCCGATACATGCTTGTGCCATGCCTTCGTGCCGGTCTATCTTGTCTTTGTGGATACGTGTACTCCATTAGTATGTTTGTGTGT